>CM065683.1:50578987-50586487 GCA_017654935.2 Phymorhynchus buccinoides | reverse complement strand
TTGTTTATGTATGATCCTATTAAAAATGCTTTATATAGTTATTATGTTTTAACACGCAAGATTTAACATCTACGAATCTGTAGGCTATTGTAAGTTTGTAAATCATGTTATCTTACGTTTTCATGTGTGCTATTACGAAGTGCATGTTATATGCCTATTATGTTTTAGTAAGTAAGTTTTAATCTGTTGTTATCTCATGAATGTGTTGTCGGTTGTGGCATGTGGACCATGTTATCTTGTATTTTCTTATCAAGTGTATGTTATTCGTTATTTGTTATGTTCTGATTTTACTTCATGTCTGATGTTCTATTTATATTTCAATTTGTAAAGCGCACAGAGCATACTCATTGTGTGGATTGTTAGCGCTATAGCAAATAACATTATTATTATTATTATTATTAAGTTTCGTTTCACCATGGCAGGACGAAAACAACACCCAGGGCGAAACGGTACCTACCGGCTTAAATATACCTTTGGTTGGGTACAAGCCAGAATCAGCCTTATCATATCACAAGGCCTTCTTCATATCAGCCTTCTTCGTTCCTTTTATGACCGTACATTCTAGCTTACATCGACGAATTTTGTTGTTGCCAACAATCACCACCTTTTCTATATAGGCGTTTAACGATTATTATTGTCTGGCGTTCTTATAATTCATGTTTAACAATATTTATAGAAAAACTCCCACAAACACCCACACTGCAAACACACATTCATGTTGGCCTAACAGTGCACGTACATAGCCCGTACTTTATGAAACATATTCACCACTTTTAACAATGCCGCTTTGCCCCCCAGTATTTCAAAAGTGGGGTTTGTATGTTTCTTTAATGTTTTTTAAAAATATATGTTACGCTCAATGTGAACAAGCAAATTACCTAATGTTTACATTAGACAAATCAAGACTTTCACATTATGCAAGAGTGTTTTGCTTGATGTGAATAGAATGAAGATTTTCACATTATACAAGAGCATGCCTCTCTCTCTTTCTCTCTGTCTCTGTGTCTGTCTCTCTCTGTGTCTCTGTCTCTCTCTCTGTCTCTCTGTCTGTCTCTCTCTCTCTCTCTCTCTCTCTCTCTCTCTCTCTCTCTCTCTCTCTCTCTCTCTCTCTCTCTCTCTCTCTCTCTCTAACACTCTCTCTCACACACACACACACACACACACACACACACACACACACACACACACACACACACACACACACACACACACACACACACACACACACACACACACACACACACATACACACACTTACACACACACACTTACACACACACACACACACACACACACACACACACACACTCTCTCTCTCTCTCTCTCTCTCTCTCTCTCTCTCTCTCTCTCTCTCTCTCTCTCTCTCTCTCTCTCTCTCTCTCTCTCTCTCTCTCCATACCGGGCAAAATGGAGCTGCATAATGTGAACATTAGGCAATTTTCTGCCTAACGTTGACAATTTTTAACATTAGGCAAATCATCTACACATCAATTTCTGCTTAATGTTCACATAGAGCGCAACATTATATGTCTTTAAAAAAACAAATTTGATTTTTTTTTTTTAATTCATATTTTTTAGAGATTTTTTTTCCAATGCACATTGTGAATAAACAGACAGAAAACAGCTACAATAAGTAAAATTAAACTCAACATCGAAACATGTTTCTAAGAGCAGTATCACATCAACTACAATGACAACAACTAGATACGAGACAAAATAAGAACATAGCAAAAAAGCAAAACAATAATAACAGAAAACAACACACAATAAGAATGCAATACAGAGACTTGGGTACAACCCGATGTTTCAAATATTAGTTATAAAAAAATAAAAAAATAAAAAGCTTCAATCACAGTTCAAACAATTCTACCCTTAAAATAATAGATAAATAAATATATGTAGAGAGCGAGAGGGAGAGAGAGAGAGAGAGAGAGAGAGAGAGAGAGAGAGAGAGAGAGAGAGAGAGAGAGAGAGAGAGAGAGAGAGAGAGAGAGAGAGAGAGAGAGAGAGTTATTGAAACAAACATTTATAAAGAAACCATTGATTTTCTGTTAACATCTTTTTGCCCTTTATGGCATTGCAATAAGGTTCTATGGAGTATCGTTGTTTTAAGATCCTGTTAAATACAGTTATTCACGGTTTGCTGTTATTCCATTTACATTTATATATATTAAATGATGAAGTTATAACATGTCCAATGATGACTGCGCTGTATTTGGCCACAGCATTTCTGACTCTTTTAGTGGGGTTGTTCGACGTGTACATAGTTATTTACAGGCTCCAAATGTGTTACTTACAGCTTCATTTATCAATTATTTTGTCCAATCAGGAATCGAATGGAAATATTCATAAACTGTTTGTTTTGAGTCGGTGTGTAATATGTGTTTGCTTTGATTCTGCATGCAAGGATATAGTTTCACAAAATGGCAAGCTAATGTAAGTCCCACGTTGAATAAGTACAGCTGAAATAATTTTATAACTCAACAGGGGCGGATCGGGGGGGGGGGGTACAGGGTTTCCGGACCCCCCCGGGCCAAAAAAAAGAAATGTGGAGGAACCCCCCTGTCGCCCAAAATGTACGTTATAGAAGGGTGAAAAGTACGAACATGACTCGATTTTTGGCTTAATAGGCAATAAAATGGCAACGTAGCGCCCCGCAAATAGTGTGATTGAGTGTTAGAAGGCAAGGTAGACAGTGACAGGAGTTTCCGGACCCCCCCCCCCCCCCCCCCCTGTACTTTAGGATGTACCTTAAAGAAGGTACAGCGGCCTGGGACAGGTGTGTTGGAGTGCAAGGTAGGTCGCGAAATGCTGAAATGCTCTCAAGTGTCGTGGTTAAGTCACGATTGGCTTCGAGACTCGGTAGCCCCCCACCCCACACACCCCGCTCAACAAAACTTCCGATGGTGGTGGAAAATCCTGGTGGAAGAATTTATTGGCTGGCTATGTAGCTCCCTAACCATCGGCGGAACGCTCCCCCCACCCCCACCCCTACGAATCATCTGGTCCGCCCCTGAATTTTAAGATGCAGTGTTGTAGCCTTGTAGCAAAGAAACCTAGAGAAAGAGACACTGAAAATGAAACAAAATCCCATCGCACACGTTTTTATGAAATGTCCGTTGAGATCCCGAATGCATAAGACTACATGCAAAGACCAATACTCCCCCCCCCCGCCCACGTATTCCCTTCACACACAAACATAAGCACATCCCATTTCCACGTACAGCTTTCTTTTTGAAGCAAAATGACAAGTGTTTTTCTATGGGTTTTTTAAATAAACAGAATGATTCAATGTGAACAATGAGACAAATCCCACAATACAAGCACTTCTATGTAAAACGTCCCCCCCCCCAAAGGAATATTAACACGGCCAACAAACGTACCTGATATAGACCAGGGAATAAGTGACACGTAGGCCTACATGTCCTACAAATGCCACAAATAAAATGGCTGACAAAATTGAATGATAAACAAAATGCAGAAAACAAGGAACTGTAGGAGAATTGTAGCTAACATGTGCAGCTAATATCCATGTGTCTCCTCCCCAAAGGTCTAGATTCTTAACCCTGTAGGCCTACACGGTTGTGTGCGTGCGCGCGCGCGCGCGCGCGCGCGTTAATGTGTGTGTGCGCGCACACATATGTGTATGCGTGTATGTGCTGATTGGGGGTGGGGTGGGACTTTTGGCGCACCATTGCGAAATATTGAGCTTTATAGCATGGAAGTACAAATTAGATCGCATAGACGTAAAATTCGCAACTACCTTCATTTATCAACTGAACATAATTATAACAATGACTGTGCGGTTTATGTGTTAAAGCGGAGGGCGAAAACAACAACAACAGCAGCAGCAACAGAAACAATGGCAGCAGCAACAACAACAACAACATAAATCATACAAATGAACTCCTATTTTTCGAACTCTATCGTGCGTTCATTCGTAATAATTACCGTTATATAGGGTAAGACGGGGTAAAAAGCCCATGGGCGGGTAAGAAGCCCATGCCAATTATGTCATGAAATAAAGCAAATTTCAGTCAAATTTGCCCATGAGACGAATGCTAATATAGCATTCGTCTCATGGGCAAATAAAGCTGCATTCGTCTCATGGGCAAATTTGACTGAAATTTGCTTTATTTCATGAGATAATTGGCATGGGCTTCTTACCCGCCCATAGGCTTTTTACCCCGTCTTCCCCTACTAAAATTTATAATTCATGGTCTAATGAAATATTTCTATAGCGCCAGTCTAGTGACAATATATAAAAAATGGCAACTCCTGCCCCTCACTCACCCTAAAGTAAAATCAAGAATGGACCTGCAAGTGTAAGCGTTTCAAGATATTGTTTTACCCGATTCAAGATGTCGTGGGTCACTCTGAACATAATAAATCATGTTGGAAAAGATTAAAAAAGATTAAAAAGATTAAGGTGTTGAATGAAAAGAAACAAAACAATCACAAGGAGACTAAAACCAATGCTTTATTTCCAGCAAAAAAATAATTTACACTTCGAATAATGATGATTTTCTGACGTTTCTTTCCAATGAACGTGCTCACTGATGTTGCAATTAAAGCATTTGTGGTTACAAATGGCGTAGTACTTTTGACAATTTCCATTTGACAATAATAGAGGGCGTTTGAATAAAAGTCGAGGTGGGTGCAGTAACAAAACACAATTTGGTAAGAGATATGGATGGTAATAGGAACTGTTCGGAAATAATTAAGGGGAGTAATTTCATGGTGTGTGGGAGTGATCTCGCCTAATTCAATCGGTCAAACAGGGGGAGCTATTCTACCATCAGGTAGATCCCCAGCTCTCGCCTCGTGTGTTTGAGCAGACATACAGCACTTAGAACACCGTGCGTCATTCTAAAATTGATGTCATTTATATTTTTTTACGTCACATTTTGCAAGTTTTATCCGCTAAGTTTTCAACAACAAATATTTTTTGTGCAAGTCGCTGACTCGCATCCTGCGGTTTCATGCTTCAACGCCATTGTTACTATGGTATTTGACCGAGTAATGGAGGTAAAAAACTCTATTTTTCACGAAGTGCTCTCCCCTAGTTTTTTTCTTCTTCTGAAAATCGTGTATTGGTCACCCCAAAGGGACTTACAACGTCTTTTGGCTCTCAGGGCGTCTTGAATGTTAGTGTGGTGTTTTCTGGTCACTGCGTGTGGTGAGTATCTGCTTCTTGCTATGCCCTGGATCAACGGTCGCTTGGTCATCGACTTCTATGCCTAATTGTCTGTCAGAAGCAGAAGACCATAGCTTTCATTTGGAGACTGTTCGACTCTGAGGAGGGGAAAGTATTGTTTTGTTTTCTGTGTTGATTGTTTCATTTGTTTGAAAAATACATTTTTTGGTTGAAATATCACGTGTTCGGTTTTCTTTCGTCAATAAAATAACGTCAGTTTGCGTTTGTTGTGTATTCATTTTGTTTGCATGGTGCATTGCATCCATTGCTATAGAAAGTCTACATTAAACGGCCAGTCACTGGTTACTTCAAAAGTAGAATATTTCTTCAAAAGCACACGTGTAGGCTTTATCCCCGCCCCTATGTTCTCTCTCTCTCTGTGCCTCTCTCCGTGTCTCTCTTTGCCTGTCTGTCTCTGTCTTTCTCTGTCTACGTGTTTATCTGTCTGTCTCTATACCTCTTCCATCTTGTGTTTCTTTTTATTTCCCTCCCCTTTTCTGTCTTTGCGAATTTGCCATTCCGTATCTTCGTCTGTCTACCTGGCTGCCTGGATCAAATGCTCACTAACCATTAACTAATTAATACGAACAATTAAAACAAAGTGCGCAAGAAATGTTGAAACAAAGAGAGGCACGTGAGATGAGAAAAAGATCGGAATAAAAAAGAACAAAGAGAGTTGGAATCCTATGATACGGGACAAAAAGCAAACGCACAAACAAAAAAACAAAAAAAAAAAACGAGAATGAAAGAAAGTAAGGAAGAAAGAAAGAAAGTATGGGATAAAGAAAATAAAAACTGAAAAACAAACTCAAGAAATATGCTGTCACGCGCAAGATATACCTTATATATACTTTCGAAATCTGTCTGTGTGTCTGTCTGTGTGTCCCTTATGCACGGCCACAGTTCTCAACCGATCCACACCAAATTTGGCATCAAGCATCCTTGGCACCCTCCGAAGGTCATGCCGTCCTTTTCGGAAACCTCCGCCAAGGGGTCGTGGGGAGGGGGGGGACCACACGCAGCTCGGATTTACTAAGGGCAAGTGCGTGTGAGCTGTGAGCGTGGGGGGGGGGGGGGGGATGGGAGGGGGAGGGGGGGAGGGGTTGAGGGGAGGAGGGAGGGGCTGAGGGGAGCTGGGGTGAGGGGAGTCTGGAGGGGTGAGGGGTGGGATGGTGGGGTGTGTGTGTGGGGGGGTGTTCAGGGGGGTGGGCTGGAGGGGGCCACAGTTCTCAACCGATCGACACCAAATTTGGCATCAAGCATCCTTGGCACCCTCGGAAGGTCATGCCATCCTTACTTTTCGGAAACCTCCGCCACGGGGTCATGGGGGGGGGGGGGGGACCACACACAGCTCCACAGGCAGCTCGGATTTACTAACCGCAAGTGCGTGTGAGCTGTGAGCGTGGTCTGTCCCAAGGATCTCCCGAACCGCTTCACCGAATTGTTTCAAATGTGTGTGGTGGTGTGTCCCCATGAGAGGAAGGCATCTGTGCAAAACTTTTTGCCGTCCTGACCTTGACGTTGGTGTATGACCTTGAAAACCGAAAATCGTTAAGGGGCCATAACTTCCACACCGCAGGTCCTAGAGTCTTGAAACTTGGCATGGATGTACTTTCGCTTATGGCCAATCTGATGATGGCGTACCAATGAAGGTCAACGTCAAGGTCAGGGAGATCGGTATGCCTTGAAAGTGGTAGGGGTCTAATGATTGGGTTTTACTGTCCCACGCATATCTCCCGAACTGCTTTACCGAATCGTTTCCAGTTTTGTGTGGTGGCGTGTCACCATGAGAAAAGGCATCCGTGCATAAATTATCACCGTCATGGCCTTCACCTTGGCGTATGACCTTGAAAACCGAAAATCTTTAAGGGGCTATAACGTCCACACCGTTGGTCTTAGGGACTTCAAACTTGGCATGTAGGTACTTTTGCTTATGGTTGTTCTGATGATTGCATACCGATCAAGGTCAAGGTCAAGGTCATGGAGATCAGTAGGCCTTGAAAGTGGTAGGGGTCAAAAAATTGTATTTTCAGCCACAAAAGGACCTGGCGAAACCGGTACTCAGCGGTACCGGTACTTGGCGTTACCTGAACAAGGCGTTACCGGTACTAGGCGTTACCGGTACGGGGCGTTGCGCTAGTATATTATATAGAAATATGGAAATGTCTTATGAGCTGGGTCGTGGAAATATTTTGATCTATGAAAATAGTCCATCTTTTTCAACAGCCTTATAAACCTTGGTATGTTATGTAACCAGTTAGTAAGGGCAAAAAGAAGAAAAAAAAACACCTTGTACTGGGAGT
>CM065683.1:50556487-50571487 GCA_017654935.2 Phymorhynchus buccinoides | reverse complement strand
CGGTGGGGTCGAATGGATAAGTCGACCGGTTCATAATAAATATAAAAAAATCGCGGGTTTGATTCTTGCTTGGATCAGTTATTGAACACTTGGAAAGACACATTTCTCCTGTTTTCATTACTCTTCAACTTTACATGGGTAGTTTATTTATTTACCTATTTATCTATTAAGAAAATGTCCATAGCGATTAAACATTAATCTCGGAGCGATTTACAACTTCACTAAGATCGTCCATATTAAAAACAAGCCCTTACGTATACAATCTCAGACATACCGCCCCCTCCCCAATCCTCATTCTCACACATACCCACCCAAATATGTACACATTTAGCTTAAAAAACCATAATGATAATAATAGTAACTGGCTTTGAACTGGCAGGGATGGGATGGGGATGGTCATAAACGGATGATCTTTTAACCCTTTGACTGCCAGATAAATTTAAAGAAAAAAACATCGGGCAAATGATGCCACGAAAAAGACAACTGATAGAGCCAATCTGGCACAATTGTCTGGGGATATAACTCTCTTGACTGGGTTAGAGCAAAAGCCAAGCATATCAGGGCTATTCCTCTTCATCTAATGACATCATCAGTGATGTCATCAGGTCAGTACGTAATACGTTGGTGGCAGTTAAGGTGTTAACCTTAGACTTACATACGATGGATTGGAGTCAAAACGTACTATCTTATGTAGTCCATTGACATATTATTGAACTTATTACGAAAACTAATAACTTGTATATAACCCCACTGCAGAAATATGAAAAGCATAACCCCCTTTTTATATTTCTGCAGTCATTGTTTGATACAAGTTATTAGTCTTTGCAATAAATCCAATAATACGTCAATGGTCTATCTAAAGATAGTCCGTTTTGACTCCAAGCCATCGTGACTAAGATTTCTGTAAGAGCACCCAGCAACGTTTTCAAATAATGAAACAAAATCCCTTTATTAAAAGAGGTAACCTAATTCCTTTCATTAAAGGGGATAATCTCTATAAAAAACACACACACACATTTTTTGTTAGCAAAGATGCTTTCCGACTCCATTTTGTGCATAGTCCCCTTCACTGTCGCTTTGGTAAGCAAAAGAACTTAGCGGGTTTCTGCAGTGAAGTGTGTAAGTAGTAAGTAGCGGTAGCCCGTAGATGTGGTGATCCTTCTATCCTACTAAACTTGGCTGCATGAGTAGAAAAGTAAATGTAAGCTTACTCAGTTCCAATTGTCTACTCCCACCAGTTCATGGCCGTCTTCCAGCAATAAAAACCTAAAATGTCAGCTTCCCAGAACTGCACTCACTCCCTTCATTCCACCCACCTGTCCTTTCATAACTTAAAGACACACTGACGCACCGCGATTAAGTCCCTTGTTTTTTTCTGGGTAGCTGTGACCCACATACAAATGTCCCCAACTTCAAATTGAGGCTGCTCTTTAAAATGATGTTTCGTTTTCAATTTGGGGACATTTGTCAAATCTCATGGTCAAAACAAGATTTCTTGCGAGCTATAAGAGGGAAAGCACGTGAAACCCGTGATTTTGACACGTGACCTGGTGGGTCTTTAAGGGGACGTACAGTATTCATGAGTGCGTCTTAAACAGTCAAAACGGATAGTAACATACAAATTAGCATAAACAGCCAATCGTATTGGGAGTTTCATCTAGTTTACATGTGACTACCCGTTTTAGCTGTTTAAGAAGCACTCATGATTACGGTAACCAGGTAAAACGAATGAATGAATGAAGAATGAATGAATGAATGAATCTTTAATTTAATGTCTTTTCACATCATTATGTAATGTTAAAAAAACAAACTGAACCAGACTGCAACGTCACTGGAACATACAACAAACAGTTACGTTATTGTATATTGTGAATAAAATATTATTGTGAATAAAATAACGTCACTTTACACTTGTCGTGTAGTTGTTTGTTGTATATGTGATATTAGACAAACAAATATAACGCAACATACATAAATAGGTAAGAACGAAGACATGTTTCAATACCACAAATGTATGGACCTCAGCGCCAAGGGTCAGATTTATTTCGTTTGGCTAAACACCTCTCAATGCAAAACAACAACAGCAACAACAACAACAACAACAACAAATGTTTGGGCAGAATGCCTAGATTCATTTTTTTTTCAAGTGCAACAAACTGCAGAGCTTTATGGAGCGTCCGTTAACACCCCCGTCACATACTGGCCACGTTCTCGGTACGCACGTCCTCCAAGACCAGCAAGAACGTGGGTGACCGCAGCATGGTCGTCACGAAATGTGCTGTTGTCGGGCGTAACGAAGGGTGCGGTGCTTGGTAGGAGCATGGAGATCGTGGCAGGCTGCGTTCTCGCTACGAGCGGTTTGATCATGCTCAATATACACGTGGCGAGGACGTGGTGGAAAAGGAATCATTGGCGGGATCGTAGGGAGAACGTAGGGAGAACGGGGGCACTGCAGTGGCAGCGTGGACAGCCGCAATGGTGGTAGAGTGCCGAGAACGTAGCGGCAGCGTAGGGCTCGCGCCAAGAGTGTATCTATATCTACAATTGTCTTTAGCTGTGGGAAACCACTCATCAGATCGTACTGAGGTCGTGGTTGCAGTCACGACCTAGCCAGGATTTCCACGACTTAGCCACGTTCTCTAGAAATAAATTAACCCTTTCACCGCCAACGTCGCATTTTTGCACCACAATGGTTTAACACCCTTGTCACTAAAAGGCATCAAATTAGGGTCTGTTATCCAAAGACCCTGTTCTCTTCATTTTGGGAGGTGGGGATAGGCCTTATTTTAACTATGTTACAGAGGAATCCCGAATATTACAGACAGATTTCTTTCTCTACCCAGGTAAGTTTAAAAGAATTTTTTTGCTGAAAAAATGCTGGCGGTGAAAGGGTTAACGCGTAGCGAGGCCGTCTTTACGTGTGTTGGGGGCCTAAGGAAACAATCATCAACACGTAGACCTACCTGGCTGTGCTTTCATGGACGGTGTGGCAGTGTATTTTTACCTCTATGAGATTTTTACCTCTGGCCGCGTAGCCAATCAGAATCGTTTGTTTGTCCGCCATTGTGAATAATTACGAAACTAAGTGCATGGCTTTGTACATCGATTTCTCTGCAAATATGTAGATTTGCACTCTCCTGCTCTATTTCTTGGTTCTTTCCGTTGTTTCAACTTCGTTAGGGATAGGGTTAGGGTTAGGGATAGGGTTAGGGTTAGTAGTAATCACGGGAGATAAGTAACTGTTCTAATGCGCATGCGCAGAGGTAAATATTTCATAGGACTACTTATTCATTATGACAACGGTCATCATTTCATTTCTTCTTCTTCTTTTTTTCTTTTTTTTTTTTACTTCATTCTGCGTGCTTCTACTTTTCTCCTACCCTGTCTCTGTCTTTACATTATAGTCCATACAATATTCTGAGAGAGACGAAAAGTAAAAACAAGTGCAACGCCGAGCGGCTGCAAAGTCCCCTCGCAGCATCGCCGAGGTACTCCGAAATCGGAATGTGTCGGCTGTACACATACCTAAAACCGCATGAAAACAGCACGTAACTACATAAAAACGCATCAAAACAGCACGTAACTGAATAGTTTTTTTTTTATATATAGCCTTGGGGTTCGGACCCGTGATTTGAGCGTGCGCGATCATGCGCACACGCGCGCACAGAAAAATTCATGACAACTGTGTTATAGACCATTCATCAAGAAATGTTGTGGAAAAAACTGCATTAAAATACATGCAAAACTTCGCGAGATATTAGCGATTATGTGTTTTGGGGTTTGAACCCCGTAACTGGCGCGACATTGACCTTAAATTTTTGTAAAACTAAATACATCCGTGGATAGCTGGCATCTTGGCAAACTAGTATGCCAAATTTGATGATGATAGACTGAATAGTTTTTGAGAAAAACGGACGAATAGCCGGACGGACGGAGGCACGCCGGACACCGGAAGGACGGACGGACGGACCAGACAAAAACAAACCTTCGGCTCGGGGACTAATAAAAACACTATCTAAAGACATCGTGAAGGATGGATGGAGGGGACCGACGGAAGAAGAGCAGAACCATATAGTTTCTGATGACGTTGGAAGTTGTCTGATTACAGTCTTCATCAGTTGGCTTTCCCGGTAGAGCCGTGGTCCAGACATATTGGGGGTAATTGCAGTGGTTGGGAGCCATCGTGCCGGTTTTTTTAGTCTGAATTAAAAGCTGATCCAAAAGGGTGCGCTTTTATTCATCTCCACGTAAGCTGATTGTATAATCACACTCGCATGCACAAGCACGTAAACTTGTCATTGTATTCATATATATAAATAAAAGCACGCGGCCCGTACATTCACGCAGACACATAGACGCATATATTGACCACGTATGCATTTACATTTGCATAATAAGCATGCATGAACACTTCTTTAAGGATAGTTGTGGGGTCAAAACGCACGCATACAATAATACGCATAGCCTATCTCCAACATAAATCACTAAAACGTGACTGTGACAGTCTCACAAGTAGGCACACCGTGCACACTCACTCAGACACACAGACACAGACACAGACACACAGACACAGACACAGACACACACACACACACACACACACACACACACACACACACACACACACACACACACACACACACACACACACACACACACACACACATACACACACACACACACACACACACGCGCGCGCGCGCGCACACACGAAGACACACACACATAGACACACACAGAGACACACACACACACACGCGCGCGCACACACACACACACACATGCACACACACACACACACACACACACACACACACACACACACACACACACACACACACACACACACACACAAAAGCGCGCCCGCGCACGCGCACACACACGCGCGCACGCGCACAGGAACAGACTGGCATATAGACAGACAGACACATGCATTCTAACTATGTTCAAATGTTTTTGCGAAGCATGATTTGTCATTCATTTTTCCTTAGTTTTGTTTCCATTTTTCATGCATGCAAATGTGTTTCTTTGATTGTATTGTGCTTGTACGAGACCACGCTGTAATTTCACCTAACGTGAAAATAAAGTATTTTTGACTTTTGACTTGACTTGACTTGATACACTCGCGCGCGCGCGCACATACACACACAGATGTGCGAACTTGCGACACACACCGACACACACACACAGACAAGCATACCCCCCCCCCCCCCCCACACATCAAATCTGACGTAACCATCACATGACATGCAAAGAAAGCATCAGATGTCAAATGGATAAGACAAAAAACCCCACATCAACAGCATGCATTATCCGTAAACACTCAACCCCCCACAAAAGCATTACATAGTAATATTCACAATGGAATCAGAATGAATAATGTTAAATTGAGCATTGATGTATATAACTGGATTTTAGGGAGAGAACATATCAAAGAGGCAATTATAAGTGTTCAAACAAATACCCATGATAACGTTTTTGAAAGACGCCAAGGTGCTCTTGTTTTATTAAATACTGTTTTAAATTATATATAATTGGGTATCTCATTCCATAATGTTCCGGCAGAGAAGACATGAATAAATCTGTTCTTGGACGAGGAATAGATATCAAACTTTTATTGCGAGCATTGTTTATTTGAACATTTTCACGAAGATATGGAGGTGCAAGGTTATTCATTATCTCATACATGAAGACTGCTTTATTAAATTTACACATTGAACTAAAGGAAGAATATTAACAGTTATGTAATCAGTGACTAGTAGAGACGATGTTTTGAGAAGTATAAGTTTGAATGCTCGTCTGTATATACTTTCTAATGGCTTTAAACCGAGAGAGAGAGAGAGAGAGAGAGAGAGAGAGAGAGAGAGAGAGAGAGAGAGAGAGAGAGAGAGAGAGAGAGAGAGAGAGAGAGAGAGAGAGAGAGAGAGAGAGAGAGAGAGAGAGAGAGAGAGAGAGAGAGAGAGAGAGAGAGGGTGGGTGTTAGATTGCCAGACAAACAGACAGTCAGAAGATTTACAGACAGTCATAGAGGGAGACAGACAGACAGACAGACAGACAGACAGACTGACGTACAATCTGTTATTCCTTTATATATGACCCCCCCCCCCCCCCAATGTATCAATATAAATTCTTTTGATATTCCACCAGGGGCCTCTCTTTACATGCACACTTTCTTTCAAGCATCAATGCCTCCTTCATTTCGTTTCTAAAGTCGTTGACCTATTTTTAGCTTGTTATTATGTGGAGTCTTTATCAACAGTACGGCAAGAAAACAAACGTTATTACCCCTCAATTTACCCCCACTCCCTGCATGTCCCGATTTCAACCACCATTTTTGCCTCCCTTCTTCCCCCCCCCCCCCCCACTCTAGTTATATCCTACTATTCCCATCTACATTCACCTTAAGAAGAGCACGTCCTATTTGTCTTTTGTCTATTTGTTCTTATATATTGATTACAAACTTGGAGCGCCTAGAGCTTGAAATGCTAACGAGAATGTTGCGTGAGGAGTGTGTTCTAAACACCAACCATACTCAGCCATTGTAACCATTTCAGCCTGCCCCCTACATAGCCCTCCCACCCACCCACCCCACCCCCCGTCATTCAATCTTCTCCCCTTTCATCCACAAAAAAAAAATCAAAGATAGAGAGATGAAGAAAGACGAAAGAAGATATCGGTCGAAGAAAACAGAATGCCTCTTTACAGACTCAGGTTCTGATGACGTTAGATGTTGTCTGATGATAGTCTTCACCACTTGCCTTTCCCGACAGAGCCGTGTTCCAGACACTGTGGAATAATAATTACAGTGGTTTCCAGTCTTCCTTCTTCCAGTCTTTTGACAAAACTGAAAGCCGTTTGTAGGACCCAGATCTTAATGCTTTTTAAGTATTTCTTACATTGCGAAAATCCGTGTTTAATTGCATATCTACTTGTATGCTTTAATACAGATATGCTTTCAGTTTTACACACGTACAGACACATTCTGTCTCTCTCTCTCTCTCTCTCTCTCTCTCTCTCTCTCTCTCTCTCTCTCTCTCTCTCTCTCTCTCTCTCTCTCTCTCTCTCTCTCTCTCTCTCTCTCTCTCTCTCTCTCTCTCTCTCTCTCTCTCTCTCTCTCTCTCTCTCTCTCTCTCTCTCTCTCTGTGCTTATGTCTGTCATAATATTCTCTCTCTGTCTCTGCCTGCCTGCCTGTCTCTCTCTCTCTTAGAAAGGGAAATATCCAAAATACCATACCATAAGAAAGGAAGTATCCAACTCAACATTGCAACAGAAAAGGACGTTGTCCAACGTGAAACAACTATAGATAAGATGATAAATGCATGTTGATAATATCCAACCGAACATAAGTTGAGACTGGGGCAGTGTCAAACTTAACATAGAATGAGAATATGGCAGTTTCTAACGTAACAAAGCATTTGAAACGGGCAATCCTCAATGCAACATAACATTAGACAGGAGCACTGTCCAATGTTACACTACATTCGAAAGATGCAGTGTCCAACGTAACATTGTAATTGAAAGGAACAAATAAATCGATGGCTTGGAGTCAAAACTATATTTATGAATGTTTTTGATACGAGTTATTCGTTTTCGTAATAAGTTCAATAATATGTTAATGGACTATCTAAAGAAAGTGGAAGAAGGAAGGATAAAAGTGTACGCATATAGGGGAGATTCGGACACGTGTGCAAATCTTTTCCCTTCTTTGCTTCAATTATTTTTGGATTGCGCACGGGTTTCCACATGGAATATCCGCTTATGTGTGTACACGGCCTAACACTCCAAAACAACTCTCCTAGCCGCTGCAACAAGAACTACTTTAACCCCTTCACTGCCACCAACGTATTACGTACTGACCTGATAACATCACTGATGATGTCATCAGATGAAGAGGAATAACCCTGATATGCTGGCTTTTGCTCTAACACAGTCAAGAGAGTTATATCCCCAGACCATTTTGCCAGATTGGCTCTATCAGTTGTCTTTTTTATGGCATGATTTGTCCAATGATGTTTTCTTTAATTTTCTCTGGCAGTCAAGGGGTTAACTGATCGTTATGAAGTTTGACAGAATGGGGAAGTTCCTCATGTGCCAAAGAAAAATATTCGTTAGCTTGTTTGAGATTAATCAAGTCGTTTATCAGCTATGTGCTGTGCTCAGTTAGTTTCACAGGATAGTTCCTGATTTGGCAAGGTTGATGCCTGTATTTCATTTGACCCATAAGTTCAACATTGAAGGATTTATTGGCCCAAACTTTTTTTTGGTTATTAATATTTTGGGAACTTAGCAACAAATCATGAAGAAATTGGATCAATATCAAATGAGGATTGTCCTCAATAGCTTTTAGCAAATGAGACTGCAATTTATAATTACAAGTAAAACAATTGAGGGCGAAAGTCGGGAAATGACCAAATTTGTTTTTGTATTACCATAGCAACACACTGTTCTGAACTAATTCAGCTTTAACCTTGCCAATGTTAGCAAAATGTTACCTTGTAAGCATTGCACGCGCACCAGCTCAAAGCATTATGACAGACTGGTATTCTGTGACAGAAGGGCAGGGCCTGTATTGACAGGCGGCAAAATGCAATATATTTTATAACCAGCTCTTCTGTCATTAATAATGCAGAAAATAACCAGTCGGGTTATTTTGAAATTAATTCTGATTATCTTTTCTGCCTCAATATGTTGAAGCATCAACGTGCCTGGACATGTTCATGTGTCTTCCGTCTTTTCAGAGAATTCTGTTCCTGACTATCTATCTAATTGACTATGTTAGCACGATAACGTTTGAACGGAGGGATCTAGGACGCACAAAATGTGCATACGGATAGGTGATGCGGATATCTAGGTCAAGTGAAAAAATGAAGGTCATAGGTCAAAGGTCACTGGAGCCGGAAATGCTGCCAAGCACCAGGCTGGATAACGTTTGAACGGAGTGACCTAGGACGCTCATATTTTGCATACAGACAGGTACGCACAATATCTAGGCCTGATTCGAAAAAGAAGGTAATTGGTCAAATGTCAAGGTCACTGGTTTTATCGCTTCTTTTCGACCTGAACCACGCCCATTGTTGTACTCCCAGGTCTGTAAGAACAGGAGTACGTTGGAATGGGCTGTGAGTGTTTCAGTCTGTACGAGTGCATGTCTGTTTTGTGCGTGTAGGCCTATGTGACAAAGTCATTCTTCCACTTTACAGCGCCTAAATTACTGAACCAATCTAACGAAACTTGACAGAATGGTTCCTTAGCCTGCCTAGATGCTGTCCGTGGTGTCAGAGTTATCAACTGGCTAACCACATCGACGTGACCCTTGTGAATCAGATTTGAATATGACAAAGACACTGATCATTTCAAAGACATGATAGATGGCTTGCAGAAAAATTGGTTTGGTTAAAAAGTGCTATTTGAGGATTTTTGTAAATAGTAAGCTACTGGGTATTACCATAGCGACACAGGGATGTTTTAAAAACACAAATTTCACAATGACCCAAGAGTCGAACATTAGCTCTCTTGACTTTCATCAGTTAACTGGGAGTACAGTGTTTTTTTCCAAACGTTTTTTTAATGAATGCGTTAATCAAACATAAGCAAACATATGCATGCAATTTACACTTTAGCATACATCCATTCCTTTTTTTAACTTGATAAAGACAGGCAGATGATCAATAAATCAATTAAGCAGTGAATAAATCATTCAATTCAGACACAGGAAAACAAAAAATAATAAGAGGGGGGAAAATGAAGAAAACAACCCCCCCCAAACCCCCCACCAAAAACACACTCAAAGGAAGAGACATTAGAGGAGCGTTATAAAAGACGTGAATATGTTATGTATATGCGAGAGGGTCACTTATAAATGGCAAACTTTTTTTAAAATACATAAAATAATAATTAGTGCTCATATATTTACCAAAGCATTAGCTCAAAGACAACTGGGAGTACAGTCTATATGGCCCTGCTATCTTGTTTTTGAAACAGAGGGCACAAGGAGCGTCAGGGTGCGTGATGAGCGTGGTCTGGAGAAACTACAAGGGCCACACATCACAGCAATTTCACCCCCCATCCCCACCCCCCATCTTGTTTTTGAAACAAGGAGCGTCAGGGTGCGTGATGAGCGTGGTTTGGGGAAACTACAAGGGCCACACATCACAGCAATTTCACCCCCCATCCCCACCCCCCATCTTGTTTTTGAAACAAGGAGCGTCAGGGTGCGTGATGAGCGTGGTTTGGGGAAACTACAAGGGCCACACATCACAGCAATTTCACCCCCCATCCCCAATCCCACCATCTTGTTTTTGAAACAAGGAGCGTCAGGGTGCGTGATGAGCGTGGTTTGGGGAAACTACAAGGGCCACACATCACAGCAATTTCACCCCCCATCCCCACCCCCCATCTTGTTTTTGAAACAAGGAGCGTCAGGGTGCGTGATGAGCGTGGTTTGGGGAAACTACAAGGGCCACACATCACAGCAATTTCACCCCCCATCCCCACCCCCCATCTTGTTTTTGAAACAAGGAGCGTCAGGGTGCGTGATGAGCGTGGTTTGGGGAAACTACAAGGGCCACACATCACAGCAATTTCACCCCCCATCCCCAACTCCACCATCTTGTTTTTGAAACAAGGAGCGTCAGGGTGCGTGATGAGCGTGGTTTGGGGAAACTACAAGGGCCACACATCACAGCAATTTCACCCCCCATCCCCACCCCCCATCTTGTTTTTGAAACAAGGAGCGTCAGGGTGCGTGATGAGCGTGGTTTGGGGAAACTACAAGGGCCACACATCACAGCAATTTCACCCCCCATCCCCAACTCCACCATCTTGTTTTTGAAACAAGGAGCGTCAGGGTGCGTGATGAGCGTGGTTTGGGGAAACTACAAGGGCCACACATCACAGCAATTTCACCCCCCATCCCCAACTCCACCATCTTGTTTTTGAAACAAGGAGCGTGAGGGTGCGTGATGAGCGTGGTTTGGGGAAACTACAAGGGCCACAAATCACAGCAATTTCACCCCCCATCCCCACCCCCCACCATCTTGTTTTTGAAACAAGGAGCGTCAGGGTGCGTGATGAGCGTGGTTTGGGGAAACTACAAGGGCCACACATCACAGCAATTTCACCCCCCATCCCCAACTCCACCATCTTGTTTTTGAAACAAGGAGCGTCAGGGTGCGTGATGAGCGTGGTTTGGGGAAACTACAAGGGCCACACATCACAGCAATTTCACCCCCCATCCCCAACTCCACCATCTTGTTTTTGAAACAAGGAGCGTGAGGGTGCGTGATGAGCGTGGTTTGGGGAAACTACAAGGGCCACAAATCACAGCAATTTCACCCCCCATCCCCACCCCCCACCATCTTGTTTTTTAAACAAGGAGCGTCAGGGTGCGTGATGAGCGTGGTTTGGGGAAACTACAAGGGCCACAAATCACAGCAATTTCACCCCCCATCCCCACCCCCCACCATCTTGTTTTTGAAACAGAGGGCACAAGGAGCGTCAGGGTGCGTGATGAGCGTGGTCTGGGGAAACTAAAAGGGCCACAAATCACAGCAATTTCACCCCCCATCCCCACCCCCCACCATCTTGTTTTTTAAACAAGGAGCGTCAGGGTGCGTGATGAGCGTGGTTTGGGGAAACTACAAGGGCCACAAATCACAGCAATTTCACCCCCCATCCCCACCCCCCACCATCTTGTTTTTGAAACAGAGGGCACAAGGAGCGTCAGGGTGCGTGATGAGCGTGGTCTGGGGAAACTACAAGGGCCACACATCACAGCAATTTCACCCCCCATCCCCACCCCCCACCATCTTGTTTTTGAAACAGAGGGCACAAGGAGCGTCAGGGTGCGTGATGAGCGTGGTCTGGGGAAACTAAAAGGGCCACAAATCACAGCAATTTCACCCCCCATCCCCAACTCCACCATCTTGTTTTTGAAACAAGGAGCGTCAGGGTGCGTGATGAGCGTGGTCTGGGGAAACTACAAGGGCCACACATCACAGCAATTTCACCCCCCATCCCCACCCCCCATCTTGTTTCCGCCCTCCTCCCCCATTACCCCCCATCCCCATTTCTTTTCTGCCTCAAATTATGGAACCGCAATCTAGGGAAGAGACCAGTTTTGGAAGATGGGGGAGATGCTGGGAAGAGGTAAAAGAAGAGAATTGTGGGCTTGAAAACCACTCAGGGATCTGCCAGTTTCACATCATATGAAGACGCTTTTTGATATTGTTATGGAACATTCAAAATGTTTTTATGGTAGCTAAGCATATTTTCATTACATGATTTTAGCCAACACCCGCCCGTTGCCCTATTTCGGCAGGTTGTGGGAGTTCATTTTACATTGATAATAGAGGGAAAAAAGCAATGAATTTCTTATGGCAAATATTTGATCGAATGTAGGTTTTGGTTTTATTCTGATTGTATTTGATACAAGTCTATAAACTATTTAAAATAACACATTAATAGATGGAATTAATCTGGGGTTATTTTTGTTCGTGGACATAGAATATGCATATTCTTAGTTTCTATGAATATGGTTTATACGAGGTTATGCATATAATTATTTTATTGTATGGTTATACCTGTTTTATTGGATGGTTGTGAAATTTGGGGCGATGAAAATGTGGATATATTAGAAAAATTACAGTTGCTTAAAAAAAAAGTATTTGCTTAGATTAAATAACACTACAATGACGTCAATGATTTATGGTGAAACTGGTATTTATCCTTTATCTGTACTTAATAATGATAAGGTTCTGGGCTGATTTAGTTGTTCCTGATTCTAAAAAAAGGATTCTAGCAAATTGTATAATGTCCTATATGAATTGTATGTACACAACGATTTTGTTTCACCATGTTATGCTATGTTAAAAGCATTATAATTGAAACTGCTTTTGATTGCGTTTGGGAATCCCAATCATTCACAAGCAAAACTAACTTGTGTGAGTGTGTTAAAAAGGAATGGCAAGATAACTATGTTCGTGATTGGCGTAATTCTCTTGAGAACAGTAACAAGTATTTATTCTATATAACATTAAAGACTGATTTTGGAAAAGAAGCTTACATTTCAACCTTACCAGATATTTATGTTATATCTTTATTTAAAATCAGATGCAGTAATCATAAATTGCCTATTGAAGTTGGAAGGCATTTCCTGTCTCTCAAACATGCTAATTCTTCGTCAGCATTCAAGTCCAACTTGAAAACGCACCTCTTTTCTAAACTGTAGCTCTGTATCGAAATGGTTGTGTGTGCGTGTGTGCGTGCGCGCGCGCGCGTGTGTGTGTGTGTGCGCGCACGCGTGTATATGCGTGTATGTGTGTGTGTGTGCGTGTGCGTGTGCGTGCGCTTCCGTGTGTGTGTCTGTGTGTTTGGTGTGTGTGTGTCTGTGTGAGTGCGTATGCGTCTGTGCATGTGTGCATCATGCTTGCGCTCGTGCACGCTTGTGCATGTGTGCGCGTGAGTGAGTGATGCAGTCTGGTTTGTTAGTTGTATTGTATTCGATGTGTGAATGGTGGTTTAGTGAAGCTTAATTTGTAAAGCGCCCTGAGTAGGTTTTACCTAGAAGGGCGCTATATAAGTACCCCTATTATTATTATTATTATTATTACTAGCGCAACGCCTAGTACTGGCAATGCACCGTACTGGTAATGCCACGTACTGGTAACGCTGAGTACTGGTTTCGCCGGTTCCGCGAAATATTATTATTACTTTTGTCTCTCTCCCTCCTTCCATCTTCTTCACTCATCCCGTTCTACTATCCCCCGCACCTTATTGAGTACAGCAAATTTGAAGCGATTCGGTGAAGAAAAGGCGGAGTCATAAGGCCCTGTTTCCTGTTGGCGCTGCTCTCAGAGTGATGCGCTCTCCCTAGTAACGGTAACGCCAAGTACTGGTAACGCTGAGTACAGCAAATTTGAAGCGATTCGGATAAGAAACGGCGGAGTTATAAGGCCCTGTTTCCCGTTGGCGCTGCTCTGAGAGTGACACGCTCTCCCGATTCTCTTCGCATTTGCTGCCAGGCTTTGCCCGGGCCATAGCAAGTGTGACAGCAATTTAGTTAAGAAACGGCGGAGTTATTCGTGAAAAGGTGAAGCGGCATATAGCGCGCGCGTTTCTGAACCGATTCGCTTCCAGTTTGGCAAACCGATAGTCACCGTCCCCGGTCATCTGCCTGCCAAGTGTGAAGGCAATCGGTCCAGTAATGCCGGAGATACGGGCGTCGAGAGTCCGGCGGATACGCGTTTCGCGCATTTGCCAAACCGCGCAAATGACACGGCCGCCTCCGTTGCCGTTGCCATCGCCCCATCGCCCCGTTAGGGCTCACAGCAAATCACGGCGGAGTTATAAGCCCGTTTTGTGTTTCAGACAGACAGACACACACACGGACACTTGGCTTTTTATTATATGATGATGATGATGATGATGATGATGATTAGTCCTCGAGCCGAAGGTTCAGGGAGCTATTGTTTGTGTCTGGTCCGTCCATCCGTCCGGTGTCCGTCCGTCCGTCCGTCCGGCGTGCCCCGTCCGTCCGGCTATTCGTCCGTTTTTCTCAAAAACTATTCAGTCTATCATCATCAAATTTGGTATACTAGTTTGCCAAGATGCAAGCTATCCACTGATGTATTTAGTTTTACATTAAGGTCAAGGTCGCGCCAGTTACGGGGTTCAAACCCCGAAACACATAATCGCTAATATCTCGCAAAGTTTTGCATGTATTTTAATGCAGTTTTTTTCACAACATTTCTTGATGAATGGTCTATAACACAGTTGTCATGAATTTTTCTGTGCGCGCGTGTGCGCATGATCACGCACGCTCACATCACGGGTCCGAACCCCAAGGCTATATATAAAAAACTATTCAGTTACGTGCTGCTGTGATGTCTTTTTATGTAGTTACGTGCTGTTTTGATGCGTTTTTATGTATGTGTACAGCCGACACATTCAGAATTCGGAGTACCTCGGCGATGCTGCGAGGGGACTTTGTAGCCGCTCGG
>CM065683.1:50546487-50551487 GCA_017654935.2 Phymorhynchus buccinoides | reverse complement strand
TAGACAACTAGGCCTACTACTACTACTACTGTCGCCTTCTACGACCGTCTGGACATTCAATTACATCCCCTTCTTTTTAGTTCTTCAAATCAGTCGTCTTTTGAGGTTCCTTTTCTCCTTTCCTTCCTTCCTTCTTCTCGTACTACTACATCACCAGCCGTAGTCAATCTAGCTCAGTCATCTTGCCGTGCTGACTGACACCCACCGTCCAGTGCCAGAGCATCAGGATCACAGTTCACAGGGTTGTACTTGTAGTGGAGGAAAGTGAATTTCACAGTCATTGATCACAAGACGTCTGAGGCTTCAAAAGGGGTGGATCTTAACTTCACCGCTACCGGTACTGTCGATGTCTGGAGGAGGTTGCGCCTGGCATCCCATCCACCACGTGTCCTGCTAGGAATTGTATATTGGGGGTTGTGTGGTAAAAAAAAGAAAGAAGGTGTTTAGTTATCTACTAAAGAACTTCTAATACTATACAATAACTGATATTCTGCATATTGGAATATCATGATACAGCTTAGCCTAACTAAGGGGCATTTGCACTGGCATTTCTCCCTGCTCTTGCCGACTTTCAACTGCCGCGGGATTTTTACGTGCGTAAAGCGCACGGTTCAGACTAGCTTTAAGTCCCCATCCGAAGGACTCGACGTTCAGTTCGATTTTTCTGTCAAACTAGAAAGGAAGGACGAGGCCGGGATTCGAACCCGGGTCAATGACGCTGCAGTCACGCATTACATTTGACAGACGAACGTCTTAACCACTCTGCCACCTTTATGTTTGTGTGCGCGCGTGCGTGCGTGCATGTGCGCGTGCGTACGCACGTGTGTTAGACTGATGGATGCGGAGATACAGACAGACATAGAAGACGATAATCGGACAGACAATGAGAGACGGACAGCAGGGAGACAGAATACATCATAATAATAATGCGTATTTTTTATAGCGCCTCCTCCCCGTGGGGATACCGGGGGTCTTTTTGTATAAATAGTTCCCCCACCTTCTGGAAGTTCTGCGCTTGTAACTTCCTCTAATCTGTCACTCTCTTTGACTCTGCATTTTCCCTTTGCTTACTGTCATCTACTATCTTTCTGCCTTACCGGTCCATTCTCCTGCCTTTTTTCACGAAACACTTTCAAAAACATTTATTCCAGCCGAAGTCGGACTTGCTGGGCCTAACTTTTTCTTAGTTAGGCGCATAACGGCAGCATGACGCATCTGCGCTCATAATTGACAGGAAACTGTCTGAGCGATCGAAGAAGAAGAAGAAGAAGAAGAAGAAGAAAAAGAAGAATGGCGCCTATTCTCAGTAAGGGCTTTGCAAAACATATTTACATTGATTAAAAAGAAAACATTACACAATAAATATTAAAGCAAGAAAACAAATAACCAAAGAACTAACTCATGCATGACAAGACAAAGACACATGGTACAGACTGGTAAACAGAGACAGAGATTCATTAGCACCAAGGCTGGCAGAGAACGGAGCGTTTGTCTGAGACATAAAGCCCCCCCAAAAACTAGACACACAGGCAAAACACACAGACGGACAAACAGACTGACGGACTCAATATTATTGTCCAGTGGCAAACACGAAGAAGGGGAGGGTCGGGTGGAAGAATTAGTAACCGGAGAAGGTTGATTAAAAGACGGGAATAGATTCGCCGCGTTGGCTAATAACACACACGCGCGGTGGCCAATACTGTCGTAATACTATCCTAGGCAGAACATTCATTAATCAGCAGCGGCGGATGTTAACAGCGGTTGCTTTCTTGGTGTTTGTGAGTTTGCCCCCCCCCCCCCCCCCTCTGATATGAGGGGAGAACGTAACATCAACACAACAGCAACAGCAACAACACAACTATTGTTAATTTTAAGCTGAAAAACTGAAAGTTATGCTTAAAAAAAAAGAAGACAATGTTAGAATAACCCTTAATCGTTAAATCTTCTTCTTTCTTCTTCTTCTTCTTCTTCTTCTTCTTCTTCTTCTTCTTCTTCGATCACTCAGACAGTTTCCTGTCTATTATGAGCGCAGATGCGTCATGCTGCCGTTATGCGCCTAACTAAAAAAAAAGTTAGGCCCAGCAAGTCCGACTTCGGCTGGAGGAAATCTTTTTGAAAGTGTTTCTTAAAAAAAGGCAGGAGAATGGACCGGTAAGGCAGAAATATAGTAGATGACAGCAAGCAAAGGGGAAAGGCAGAGTCAAAGAGAGTGGCAGATTAGAGGAAGTTACAAGCACAGAACTTCCAGAAGGTGGGGGAGCTATTTATACAAAAGACCCCCCGGTATTCCCACGGGGAGAATCGTTTAATGAATGCGCACATTCACAGTTTAATTTGGGAGCTTGCAAACCTACTTTTTCGTTTTTTTAGGACATGTTTTGTAATTTTAACAGTTTTCATATTGTCTTAACTAATTTACGAGTTGCTATTTCATGTAAGCCTACTACCCCCTCTTATTAATTCGAGCTATTCAATGGTATTTCAGCACAAAAAAGTATATCTGAACATTCTCAATGACACGACTAAGAAAATAATACAAAACAAGTTATCAATCGATAACTAATATCCCCTTAAACTTGTACACTAAAAGTGATTGAAATAGAATTAACAGTTTTCATGAAAACGCGATGGACGGACGGACGCATGCACGTATGGACGGACGGACGGACGGACGGATGAAGCAAAAACACTACGTCCCGAAGCTTCGCTCGGGAACTAATACAAATGTGTATGTATACAAAAGTTTTCTACTACCTGTTTTTTGTTCACCCCTACTCTACATCCACTGCACTTTTCGGAACAAGAAAGACAAGGCAGTTCTCTAAGATATTTGCGTCCGCCTGAGATATACTGATAGGACTAGATTGGGGTTATGTGCCCCTCTCTGTGAGTCCACTGAAAAGGGGGCGGTGTCTAGGTTATTCAACAGACCTTAGTTTTCTTCACCACATCACTCGGCTGGGGCTGTCTGGGCACAGTTGTAATTTAGACACCCTCCAAAAAGTTTACGCTCACAAAAATATTCACCGAGAAGCAATATTTCGCCGTTCTCGAGAAAGAGATAGCGTTAGGATCAGCCTAGGGTCATTGTCATGAATCTGAAAGAAACGGACTTTTAGGAGCTTGAGAGTCGTGAACATGATGGGGCATCTTAACTACAACTCAGCGGCTCTCTGTGCCTCTTGATGCGCAGACTGTTGGCTGATAACACAAGGGTGGCAATGGGAAGAGTTCGATTGGAACAATCTTGTCAGTTAAGCAGAAAACTTAAAGAAGAAAGAGAAAAAAAAGCAAAGAGAGAGAGAGAGAGAGGGGGGGGGGGGGGGGGGGGGGGGGGGGGGGGGGGGGGGGGGGGGGGGGGGGGGGGGGGGGGGGGGGGGGGGGGGGGGGGGGGGGGGGGGGGGGGGGGGGGGGGGGGGGGGGGGGGGGGGGGGGGGGGGGGGGGGGGGGGGGGGGGGGGTGGGGGGGGGGGGGGGGGGGGGGGGGGGGGGGGGGGGGGGGGGGGGGGGGGGGGGGGGGGGGGGGGGGGGGGGGGGGGGGGGGGGGGGGGGGGGGGGGGGGAGAGAGATAGAGATGCAGACAGACAAAGAGTTAGACGATTCGAAAAATGAGCAAACTTGAAGAGAGAGAGGAGGTCAACAGAACCAAAACGGAGGTTACCTGCTTCTCACTGTCCCCAAAGAGAGAAACGTTCAGCCTGCAGATCAGACGAGATAAGAAGACATTCCCCAGCAAAACACCCCGACCTACCTCGGCGTCAAACTGGACAGAAGGCTGACATGGTCCCCTCACATCACCTCCAAGCAGAGCAAAACAGTGAGAAAGATGGCCATAATCAAGAAGCTGACAGGTACCCTCACATCACCTCCATGCAGAGCAACGCAGGGAGAAAGATGACCATAATGAAGAAGCTGGCAGGCACCCAAGTCTACACAGGATCTGTACGACCCCACATGGTGTATGCCTTCAATGCCTGGTCCACTGCTGCAAGAAGCTACACAGACCTCCTGGAAAAGATGCAGAATGCCAGCCTCAGAGTCATCACTGGAGGCATGAAGACCACGCCCATCTCTGCAATGGAGAGGACCAGCGGTCTGCTCTCACTGCAAGAGAGACGCAATGAAACACTTTTGCGACTCAATGAGAAAATGAAAAGGTTACCATCCTACCCTCTGCAATCCAAGCTGCAAGATCCAAATAAGAACAGGATCAAGAGACAGAGTCCAAACCATCAGATCAAGGTGCGTCAGCAGAAACACAACCAGTCATTGCCACCCGGAACATACCCCTTTGAACAGCTCCAAGACTATGAGGCCTGGCCGCTGGATGCTCCTCCATCATCCTCGACATCCCTTGTATCGGAGCCAAATCACACCACACTGACTCCGAGTTGAAGTCCCTGACCCTGGAAACCCTCGACAGGAACTACACAGACACCACTTGGACCCGAGTGTACACAGATGGCTCTGCAGAGATGCTGTGCAAAATGGGAGAGGTGGTGTGTTCATCAAGTTTCCAGATGGAAGCTCATTTTTAGCATGTCTTTAGCCACTGGAAAACTACAGAGCTGAAGCCAGCGCCTTGCTCTTTGCAGCGCAGGAACTCAACCGACGAAAAAACATCCCAGAAAACAGTCTTTCTGACAGACTGTCGTGCTGTCCTCCAAAGTGTCCAGTCAAGAGAGAGACCAAATCCTGCAGGACATCAAAAAGGAGCTGCAAGAACAAAGCAGCAAGTCCACTTTGATCCTGCAGTGGATCCCTTCTCATTGTGGTTTGGGTGGCAACGAAGAAGCAGACAGGCTCTCCAAAAACGGCAGCACACTGGAGCAACCTCCATACCCCATAAGCGAAAACAATACTTCGGGGCTACTTGAGAGCGGAATGGAGGGAACGTCTGCACTTGGACACTGGAGAGGACAGCATCGACCAGCTGAACCGTGCCCAGCAAGTCGTCATCTTCAGACTCAGAACCGGGCATTGCCAACTCCTTTCCCATCT
>CM065683.1:50538987-50541487 GCA_017654935.2 Phymorhynchus buccinoides | reverse complement strand
GATCATGTGTAGTAAAGTATGTCTGAAGATTACGCTTTAAGTGCTTTTCTAGAGGTTTGGAAAGGTTAGACAAAATAGGTATAGGTCGGTAGTTTGACGGATCTTGGGGGTCACCAGATTTACATAGTGGTATTACCTTCGCGTCTATAAATAATTGGGGATAACAGCCTTTCTCAATGCAAAGGTTATAGATATTGGTAAGACAGTCAGTGATGATAGGCGCAGATAACTTTAAAATATAATTATCAATATGATCTAATCCGCAACATTTAGAATGCTTGAGTTGAAGTAATTCTTGGTACACCTCATGTACAGCCATATACTGGAAACTGAGATTAGGACCTAGTTTTTTGGAGTCACAGTACTCCTTCAGTAACAATAGATCGTTAGAACTAGTTCGGTCGGCTAGTATCGTTTTATCAGCTATGGCACAGAAATGATTGTTGAGTTCTTCTACAGAGAGATCGCTTGCCAAGGGCGCACTATGTGTTGAAGATTTACAGGATAATTGATTAATTGCTTTCAGAGAGATTTTGAGTCTTTTTTAGATTGAATAAGATCACCAAAATACTTTTTTTTTTGCAACTCACTTCATATTTGTTATTTTGTTTCGCTGCTTTTTAAAACCCACGTCCTTACCAGTTGTTTGTACTAAGCTTTCACGAATCTTTATTTCCGAATTTATATGATCGTTTAACCATGGGGGTTTACCTTCAGGCTTGACACGTTTGGTTATAAAAGGGGCATGTTTATCATATATTGGGATGAAGGTATTATGCCATTTTTCAATGGCTTTATTGGGGTCAGTGTACTGAAACACAGTGGAAACGTCGGTCGTACATAGATCGTATAAGAAATGCTCAGGGTTAAAGGATTTGTAGCTACGAAATGATACACATTTATGAGAGCATTTAGGGATTTTGACGCCTTTTTTGACCATGTTAAGCATATAGGGAAGTGATCGCTTAATCCGAAGACAGGAACAGACGTTTCTACAATGTGCTTTGGATTAGTGACGTATATATGATCAATGAGTGTTTGAGTCTATAGTGTTATTCTGGTGGGATTATTAAGAAGTTGTGATAAATTGTAAGATTCATAGATATGTTTCCAGTTATCATGGGGTTTGAGTAAATCAAAGTTTAAATCACCAAGCAATATGATATCAGTATAGGATAAGGAAACATTGTCCATCATAGATGAAAAACGATTAAACCACTCCACTCGTTCATCGGGGTTTCTATATAAAAATCCCACAATAATTGGTGTGTGACCCTTTATGCGAATTTCAATCCAGATACCTCCTATGTTGTACTATCGAAGTCATGCACCTGTCTAAAGTTCACTGATTGGTGGATGTATGCCACCACGCCTGTGTGTAACTTACTTGAAGCATCTTTTCTAATAACATTATACCCAGGCACAGAAATTAGATTGTCAGACACAACATCAGATAACCTAGACTCGGCAAATGCGAAACAATGAAAACAAGTATTAGAGTTTGACAAGATAGAAGGCACATCAGACATTTTGTTTAAAAGATGACATGCATTTAAATAACCGATTTTAAAACCAGGTTTCGATAACCATTTTGGATTGTTGCTTACGTTAGCCATGGTAACACAAGTACCTAAAAACAACAATCACCACCAAAAAATAAAACAGCAATCACTAACAAAAGATAAAACCAACAATATGAAGGAGAAAACCAATAATAATATTTAAAAAATCTATTAAAAAATAAGCAATTTGTGTGTGGATGAGTTAAACTTAAGGAGAAAACAGTGAACAACTTAAAACAAAAACAAACGTGTTCAAATTAATCAATGATGGGAAACGTAAGCGCGGTAATAATAAAAGGTAGAGCTAGAAAGGTAATAAAACAATAACATTGTAAAATAGAAATAAATCAAGCCAATAAAGCGTCCTCGATTTGTTTCACAAAATAAGGAAAACATTACAGTTAAGACGCTAGTAATCTGCACAAGGGAGACAATAACAGATCAGGTCAGGCAGCACAGTGTTTCTGTTATTGTAGCACAAAGCCAGACAAAGAGAGAGAGAGAGACAGAGAGAGAGAGAGGCAAAGAGAGAGACAGACATAGAGAGAGAGAGAGACAGAAAGAGAGAGAGAGAGAGAGAGAGAGAGAGAGAGAGAGAGAGAGAGAGAGAGATTTTGATAATCTGATGTTATTGTCATTACCAATATAGGTTTATGACAAGGGTGGGGGTGGGGGTGGGGTAATTGACAGAGAGAGAGAGAGAGAGAGATAGAGAGAGAAAGAGAGAGAGAGACACAGAGAGAGACAGACAAAGAGAGAGAGACAGACAGACAAAGAGAGAGAGAGACAGAGAGAGAGAGACAAAGAGAGAGACAGACATAGAGAATGAATGAATACGAATACGAATGTTTTATTGAGGGTAAAAAGGATAAGCTACAATAGCTTCTTTACACCTTGCCCTCTCACTCACACATTCATACCATGCACAAGCAAAGAAA
>CM065683.1:50513987-50533987 GCA_017654935.2 Phymorhynchus buccinoides | reverse complement strand
TGCAGTCAAACCACACTACATTATGGGATGCAGTAAAGTGACTGCAGTCAAACCACACTACATTATGGGATGCAGTAAGGTGACTGCAGTCAAACCACACTACATTATGGGATGCAGTACAGTGACTGCAGTCAAGCCACACTACATTATGGGATGCAGTAAAGTGACTGCAGTCAAACCACACTACATTATGGGATGCAGTACAGTGACTGCAGTCAAACCACACTACATTATGGGATGCAGTAAAGTGACTGCAGTCAAACCACGCTACATTATGAGATGCAGCAAAGTGACTGCAGTCAAACCACACTACATTATGGGATGCAGTAAGGTGACTGCAGTCAAACCACACTACATTATGGGATGCAGTAAAGTGACTGCAGTCAAACCACACTACATTATGGGATGCAGTAAAGTGACTGCAGTCAAACCACACTACACTATGGGATGCAGTACAGTGACTGCAGTCAACCACACTACATTATGGGATGCAGTAAAGTGACTGCAGTCAAACCACACTACATTATGGGATGCAGTAAAGTGACTGCAGTCAAACCACACTACATTATGGGATGCAGTACAGTGACTGCAGTCAAGCCACACTGCAGTAAAGTGACTGCAGTCAAACCACACTACATTATGGGATGCAGTACAGTGACTGCAGTCAAACCACACTACATTATGGGATGCAGTAAAGTGACTGCAGTCAAACCACACTACATTATGGGATGCAGTAAAGTGACTGCAGTCAAACCACACTACATTATGGGATGCAGTAAAGTGACTGCAGTCAAACCACACTACATTATGGGATGCAGTAAAGTGACTGCAGTCAAACCACACTACATTATGGGATGCAGTAAAGTGACTGCAGTCAAACCACACTACATTATGGGATGCAGTATGACTGCAGTCAAACCACACTACATTATGGGATGCAGTAAAGTGACTGCAGTCAAACCACACTACATTATGGGATGCAGTAAAGTGACTGCAGTCAAACCACACTACATTATGGGATGATGCAGTAAACCACACTACATTATGGTGAGTAAAGTGACTGCAGTCAAACCACACTACATTATGGGATGCAGTAAAGTGACTGCAGTCAAACCACACTACATTATGCAGGATGCAGTAAAGTGACTGCAGTCAAACCACACTACATTATGGGATGCAGTAAAGTGACTGCAGTCAAACCACACTACATTATGGGATGCAGTAAAGTGACTGCAGTCAAACCACACTACATTATGGGATGCAGTAAAGTGACTGCAGTCAAACCACACTACATTATGGGATGCAGTAAAGTGACTGCAGTCAAACCACACTACATTATGGGATGCAGTAAAGTGACTGCAGTCAAACCACACTACATTATGGGATGCAGTAAAGTGACTGCAGTCAAACCACACTACATTATGGGATGCAGTAAAGTGACTGCAGTCAAACCAACTACATTATGGGATGCAGTAAAGTGACTGCAGTGACTGCACACCACACTACATTATGGGATGCAGTAAAGTGACTGCAGTCAAACCACACTACATTATGGGATGCAGTAAAGTGACTGCAGTCAAACCACACTACATTATGGGATGCAGTAAGGTGACTGCAGTCAAACCACACTACATTATGGGATGCAGTAAAGTGACTGCAGTCAAGCCACACTACATTATGGGATGCAGTAAGGTGACTGCAGTCAAACCACACTACATTATGGGATGCAGTAAAGTGACTGCAGTCAAACCACACTACATTATGGGATGCAGTAAAGTGACTGCAGTCAAACCACACTACATTATGGGATGCAGTAAAGTGACTGCAGTCAAACCACACTACATTATGGGATGCAGTAAAGTGACTGCAGTCAAACCACACTACATTATGGGATGCAGTAAGGTGACTGCAGTCAAACCACACTACATTATGGGATGCAGTAAAGTGACTGCAGTCAAACCACACTACATTATGGGATGCAGTAAAGTGACTGCAGTCAAACCACACTACATTATGGGATGCAGTAAGGTGACTGCAGTCAAACCACACTACATTATGGGATGCAGTAAAGTGACTGCAGTCAAACCACACTACATTATGGGATGCAGTAAAGTGACTGCAGTCAAACCACACTACATTATGGGATGCAGTAAAGTGACTGCAGTCAAACCACACTACATTATTGGATGCAGTAAAGTGACTGCAGTCAAACCACACTACATTATGGGATGCAGTACAGTGACTGCAGTCAAGCCACACTACATTATGGGATGCAGTAAGGTGACTGCAGTCAAACCACACTACATTATGGGATGCAGTAAAGTGACTGCAGTCAAACCACACTACATTATGGGATGCAGTACAGTGACTGCAGTCAAACCACACTACATTATGGGATGCAGTAAAGTGACTGCAGTCAAACCACACTACATTATGGGATGCAGTAAAGTGACTGCAGTCAAGCCACACTACATTATGGGATGCAGAAAAGTGACTGCAGTCAAACCACACTACATTATGGGATGCAGTAAAGTGACTGCAGTCAAGCCACACTACATTATGGGATGCAGCAAAGTGACTGCAGTCAAACCACACTACATTATGAGATGCTCACCACCCAACACACAAGCAGGTTTACGGTAATCGAGGACAGCTAAGAATATGACAGAGAGAAGAGATGAGTCTTGAAGAGGACATAGTTTGTGCATGACGGACAGGAAAAGATAGGCTGTTCCAGATCACAGAGCCAGTGTTAGCGCCCGGAAAGCAAGCCTTCCCTGGAACTACTTGCGGCACCGTGGAACACGAAAGACCCTAGTAAGTGTGAATCCTAGAATATGCTGACTGTCGATGTATTTAAGTATGTATTACTCGTGTGACTTGTTTCATGGTACTTAAATATTTTTTTTAATGCATGCGGATTGTTAACATCTTTGTTTTTACTGGCATCATCCGTGACAGATAAAAAAAATCTTCTTGGTTAGATTTAATTTGATTGATTTGATAAAGGAGGTTTGACACGGTAGGTGTTGCCCAACATCCTGCCTATGGCTGCAGATAGTGTTTTACAGACGTCTTGGGCGTGGTTGAGCTGGGATGTACATTGACAAAGAACATAGCGTACATAAAAGAAAATAAACAAGGCACGGAAAGGCACCTGGGAGAGGGAAACACACGACGTATCAGACGTTTCGGACCAGAAGAAGAGGCTACGACTCGAAACGTCGTGTGTTTGCCTCTCCCAGGTACCTTTCCACAACTTTTGTATTTTCTTACCTGTTCTAAAAGGTACAGCAGTCACTATTATTAATCATAGCGTACATAGTTCATCTCTGACATCTTTTTGGGGACCAGATGTAGCTCTGTAGAACCACTTCATCTTATTATGGATCAGCGTAACAACGGATTGAGATCCAAGTAGCATGTGATGTTGATGTGTAAAGAACGTAATTCCAAACCAAGTCAACTGCATCTGTCTGATATTCTATCTAACTCTCCATCTGTCTTTCGATCGACCGACTTATGATTTATCAACCAATCAGTCTGTTTATCTGTCAAGGCATTTATCTTGAATATACATGCAGGTCGATAACACACACTGTTATTTCCCGATTTATTATTTTCTGTCTAATGATTCACCAAGCATGGAAACACAAACTACTGACACCTTCGTGTTGTATGTGCTATAGATAGATTGCAGTGTCTTTTTCTTACATTAAATATGAGTAATTAGTGTGTGTGTGTGTGTGTGTGTGTGTGTGTGTGTGTGTGTGTGTGTGTGTGTGTGTGTGTGTGTGTGTGTGTGTGTGTGTGTGTGTGTGTGTGTGTGTGTGTGTGTGTCTGAAACACGAAACGGGCCTTATAACTCCGCCGTTTTTCGACCGAATCGCTTCAAATTTGCTGTGAGCCCTAACGGGGCGATGGCAACGGCAACCGAGGCGGCCGTGTACAGCTGAGTTAATATAATTCAAAAGACAACGTAGAAAGCAGCTTCAATGCGATTATTCTAATAAAACACTGTTATTTATCTAGTGTTTTGTTTGCTCACTTTTCTAACACAGCTTAAAACTCGACAGCGTTAATTTAGTTAACTTTGTCTGATCTTGTCTTTGGCTTTGAAATGTCAATTGCTTGGGACGGTATGGAGCTTCCACAACAAAAAGCTACTTCTGTTGGGTCGTAGCAACCAGATACAAGAATAGCACATGCATGCTGTATGGAGATCAATTTTGGGATGACCTTTTACAATAGCAGTGAAGGATGGCAGAGACGAAAATACAGAGTAGATGCTATTAGAAGAAAACCGTTGAAAACAATCATCTCTCTCTCTCTCTCTCTCTCTCTCTCTCTCTCTCTCTCTCTCTCTCTCTCTCTCTCTCTCTCTCTCTCTCTCTCTCTCTCTCTCTCTCTCTCTCTCTCTCTCTCTCTCTCTCTCTCTCTCTCTCTCTCTCTCTCTCTCTCTCTCACACACACACTCACTCACCCAATGATGTTCTGTTCTTAATACTAAGCCAGGTAAATGTGTCACGGGTGTTGTATGACAAATTAGTACGTCATCGTATACATTATTTGCATGTGATGAAAATAAAACATGACAAATAATAATAATAATAATAATAATAATAATAATAATAATAATAATAATTTTAAAAAACCCAAAAAAACCCCAACATATCCATGGAAATGGAGAGATCTGTAGGTTGCTGTATAGCGAACCTTTATCCGAGGTGTGTGTGTATGTGTGTGTGTGTGTGTGTGTGTGTGTGTGTGTGTGTGTGTGTGTGCGTGCGTGCGTGTGCGTGTGCGTGTGCGTGTGTGCGTGCGTGCGTGTGTGCGTGTGTGCGTGTGCGTGCGCGTGTGCGTGCGTGTGTCTTGGCGGAGACGGGTTGGCAGGTAATGGCGATAATGGGGAGGACTGGAGTGGTATGGAAGGGTTGCTTTAATACAGAATCCCTACAAGCACAAAATGTCATTTTGATTCGACCCTGGAGTAAAAACACGTCCTATGTCAGAGACAAACAAAACACAATAATACAACTATTCCAATAGACACAACGTCGCGCTGACCAAATAAGGGATATAGCATGCACACACGACAAAGCTCCAGCCAGATAGGAAAAAAACCCAACAACAACAAAATAACTATACAATTATTTTAAGTGAGTCAGACGTAATGAGACACCCCAGGCACAATCTAAAGTAAGTATGGATAGCTAAATTGCTATATTATGATAACACACTACAGAGCCATACACCACTTGGCACTTAAGCTAAATAGTCAACGTTTGGCCAATGACCGTGACTTTGCTGCAATATTAGTCTAGAAAGAAAAGATCTGTAACAATACCTCCGATATTTAGCCACTGAACGTCTATTGATGACACTGATGAAGACGACAATGATGACGATGACGACGATGATCGTTATTAAGAGGAGAAGGAGGGAAAAGAGGATACGGAGAAGAGGGAGGAGGATTATGAGTAAAATAATGATTATGAGGACTTCAAAACGCCTTTCCTGAACCAGACGTAGGCTATGAAAGCATTCTTGTAGCTTCCATGTGTCCGTTACTGGAACTATCTAAACTGTCAGTTTTGCAAGCGTGTAACTTATCTTAGCGGTATGCATTTGCACTTTATCAAACGTCATTGGCCAAACATTTACCATTGAATAATACATTATTGAACATGACGCTTTTTTCTTCAAGGGCATGCACAGTCGCTCACTACACGTGAGCAATAGTGTGGTGTGTAGTCTTTATATTTGAAAACTTTTTTCTCCTACAGTGTATGTATTACTACAACACTAACGTAGTAGTGGTAAGTGTTCTACTAACTTATAAATCGTTCATCTTCTGCATTCCTCCGTTAAAGGTCTTCTCGTCCGTCCTCTAGACATGAGGCATCAGAGCACCTGTACCCGAGCACCAAAGTTTGCAACGGTCTAGACCATTATCTCTCAATAGTGGGGATAGATTATATAAGCTGCATTCCATTTTAACCCAGGTATATTTCGAACGGAGTATATTCTGGTTGTATGCACCAGAGAGAGAGAGCAAGGGGGTGTACCGGAAATGTTTGAGATCAATTAGTTATTAACGAATGAGGTTTTATACTAAAACTTATCTCCCCCTGATTCGTCACTAGGTGGCGCTTGCACGTAGGCCCTAAAGCCCGCAAGGCCTAGGCATCCATTGTTGCTAGGTCTACTCTCTCTCTAGCTCATCTCTCTCTCTCCCTCCCTCCCTCCTTCTCTCTCTGTTTGTCTCTCTCTCTCTTTCTCTCTCTCCCCTCCTTCTCTCTCTCTCTCTCTCTCTCTCTCCTTCTCTCTCTCTCTCTGTCTCTCTCTCTCCCTCTCCCTCACTGTCTCTCTCTCTCCCTCCCTCCTCACTCTCTCTCTCTCTCTCTCTCTCTCTCTCTCTCTCTCTCTCTCTCTCTCTCTCTCTCTCTCTCTCTCTCTCTCTCTCTCTCTCTCTCTCTGTATCTCTGTCTCTCTCTGTAATACTTGCTTAATATCTTGTGTTATGGATTTCCCCCCTTTTTGGGGTTTGATTTAACAATTTCCCCTTCCCACTGTTCACTTTAACATGGGCAGATGGCCCGGTTCATTAAAACGTTATTCTCTCTCTCTGTCTCTCTCTCTCTCACTCTGTCTGTGTGTGTGTGTGTGTATCTCTGTCTCTCTCTTTCTCTCTCTCTCTCTCTCTCTCTCTCTCTCTCTCTCTCTCTCTCTCTCTCTCTCTCTCTCTCTCCTCCTTCTCTCTCCTCCCCCCCCCCTCTCTCTCTCTCTCTCTCTCTCTCTCTCTCTCTCTCTCTCTCTCTCTCTCTCTCTCTCTCTCTCTCTCTCTCTCTCTCTCTCTCTCTACTGAACAGAGAGCATCACGTGAAAGCGCCACCTACATCAAATTATCGCCCTTGGGCAACACGAAGAAGCAGTATAAAGCCTCATTGTACCAACTAGCTAAAAAATTCAAACAATTCTCTTGGGTTATTACTTGCCGTGGCTGTGCTGTTTGTTGTGTTAGGGTGGATGAAGCCTTGTTGCGTGGATCAGATACAAGAGGATGTGTTGGGTGATGGAACAGAGAGGATACGCTGTATTTCATTACTCAACCCAAAACTCCACAATTGTATAATTTAATTAGAGCATTGAACACACATTTATGTCAGTTGTTGTTGTTGTTGGCTAAAAAGACTCCAGGGATCATCCCAACAACAGAAGCACTTGAACACTTTGGTACAAGTGTTTTGTCTGTTTGCACTTGAACACTTTGGTACAAGTGCATCAGCTACGGATGAGAACATTATGTGTGTGACCGTTTTTTGATCACACACTTTATGTCAGTGACCTAAGCAACTACCAATTCAAGGACTAAATTGCATGTAGTAGAAGCCACTATGTTAACTACTGCACGTGTGTGAATGGACCAACAGTATTGATTGGACACTGGACAAGCAGAAGCTGGATGGACTGTGGAAGATGGGAGGAGATATGGAAAGTAGGTGATATATGCGATGTACTACAGGCGTGCCCACTTTACTCTTGACAGTATGTTTTGAAAGGTTCATCGCTCTCCACTCAATTCACGTTGTACTAAAGCGCGCTCAAGTCACGACATAGCTGGTGGATTAGTATGTGTGCATATAACATTATCATAAAAGGATCTCAATTTCTGCTAATTCTAAAATACATTACATTGTTCACACAAAAAAGCAAAACGAAACAAAACAAGACAAAAACAAACAATAAAAAACCCACCCAGCAAACAAACAATAGCAGCAAAATAAAGACAACAATATACCACTTTATTATGTCCTACTTAGAGAGTGATATAGCTTGTTCACCAAATTCAAAGGCTGCTCTGGATTATGTATCTAATATACATGTTTTGCTGTTCTTGTTCACAGTAGAGTACAATTCAACGATTTTTCCACAAAATTCCAAATTTCACAAAACGTACGCAGCATTTACCGTGCAAAGGTCAAGATGTGCCACCCCCCTACCTATCTCGGTTAATTCTATTTTTCCGTTATTGCCTTTCTGACCATACATAAAGCTGTATTTTAGGAACATTTTTAGCTAATAACCTTTTTGGAATACTAACCCTAGCCCTAAACCTAACCCTACCCCCCACCCTATAAGACGGAAAACGCAACGAACCACAACTGTGACAAATCGCGGTGTACTGCAGTACATAGTGGGGGGTAGGGTTAGGTTTAGGGCTAGGGTTAGGGCGAAGGCTACGTTTTGTTAGTAACAGTGTGTGTCCTTGTCTTTACGATGATTAGGCTAAATATTGCACTGTGCTTTTTGTGTCTGTTTGTTATTATTTTCTACATAACACGTTCTTCTTTCTTAACTCCGAGCTGGTTTATCAGCATGAGATTATGACACGTTCCATGCAACGACGATCGCTGTCTTTAGCCGGATGCCAGCTGAGCTCTTCTTCTTTACATCCTAGAAAGGGGGAAAAGGTCAAGCAGCGGAAACCCCAGTTTATGAGAAGAAAAGAGAGATGTGCCCGACAGCTGAATACAAATGGCCAACTTTAGTGGTCAGCCAATCGAAAGCCTGTGTGGAAAAGAACCCCATTTTTGCATCCGGGGCTTTTTAGAGACAGTAGGATTGTCAGCAGAAACTTTCAAATCATCGCCCCAATAGGTATAGTATCCTGGGCTCGACAATAATGGTGCCTTCTTAAAGAGAGAGAGAGAGAGAGAGAGAGAGAGAGAGAGAGAGAGAGAGAGAGAGAGAGAGAGAGAGAGAGAGAGAGAGAGAGAGAGAGAGAGAGAGAGAGAGAGAGAGAGAGAGAGAGAGAGAGAGAGAGAGAGAGAGAGATACGGATACGGATTTTTAATCAAAAGGCCAAGGCCCCATATGATGGGGTTACAATGAACAAACATATTGTAGGAAATAACAAATATATATATATATATATACAGTATAAGCATAGAAAGAATTACTTATCAAATAACCAATCAATCATTCATTATACGCAAAAACATACATATAAACACATGAGCAACACATTCAACTAATCATTATGCTACGCATATTAAAAGCCTTGTATAAGAATAGAGCAAATCGTTTAACAATAGATTCATTAGTTGATGCTAAGAGCATAGTAAGTCTAAACATTGACGGATACCGATAATACTTAGAAGGAATGAATCGTTCTCTAAGATCATTTAAAACAGGGCAACAGAGCACAAAATGTACTTCGTTATCAACACTATTCTTGCACATTGGACAGAGAAGATCACGATCATTATGTTTCCTGTATCTATAATAATGAGTAAAGATATCAGAAATTCCAAATCTGAATTTAGTCAAAATATAATTCAACTGTTTATCCATTTTAATTGATAAATACGTAGGAATACAATGAATAGTATTAAACTGTCTATAGAAGACAAATCGATCACTACTCTCAACATGACTTGACCATTCTTGCCAACGACAATCAATCAATCTTCTACGAAGTGTTCGAACAAATTGTTGTGTATCATCTACATTTTGTTGTAACCAAACATGCCCAAATCCTAAAACAAATAATTTCATTTTTACTTTTGAAACCCAATTTGATTTCCCTCTAACATCCAAATCATACAGCATATAATACGCTTTTTTAGGTAGTCTTACATTATCCATAACAGTTAACTTTAACCAATAGCGAATACATTTTATCACGGAATTCAGACAAATGGGATATCTGTTCATTTCAGCGTACACTAAATCATTCAGTGTCTTTATATTTATTCTTAAAAATCTTTTAAGCGCAAACAAATGCACATTCTCACAATAGATTGCTGCATCATAAAGACCCCATACTTCTGCACCATACTGAGCAACAGGTTGTACTTGGGAATCAAATAGCTTCATAAATAGTTCAAACGACTGATTTTCTAAACAAGAAAGTATCTGCATAATAACTATCAAGGCACGCTTAGCTCTACTTGCAAGATCTTTACATGTGACTGTCAAACCTAACTTGGTTGTAAAATAAAGACCTAAATATTTATATACATTAACCACTGGCATCAGCGTGTCATTGTATGTCCATCGTTCCCTACTACCCAAATATCCACCCTTCCTAAAAACAATTATATTACTCTTTGACATAATTATTTATTTTTAACTGAAGTGATTTTGCTGCCCTACATAGACTATTTAATTGAGTTTGCAGACCTATGACAGTTTCAGACATAAGAGCAACATCATCTGCTAAGAGGAGAATAAACAGCTGTAACATATCACCAGTAAATTGTGCACCATGTTTTCCACTTTCAACAACATTTAAAGTTAAGTCGTTGATAAAGAGAGAAAATATGACAGGGCTACAAACATCCCCTTGTTTCACTCCTGCAGTACATCGAATGTAGTCAGTTAAGTTACCTCCACATCTCACTCTAGCTTTTACACAAAGATACATACTTTTTATACATTTAAGTAGTTTACCATGCACGCCTGATTTTAAAAGAATTGGCCAAAGAACATCTCTGTTGATGGAATCAAAAGCTTTTTCAAAGTCAATGAATTTGCGATTAAAAGAAAATTGCTTTTGAACGAAAGCCATCAGTGTAAACATATGGTCAATTGTAGAGTAATTATGTTTAAACCCTGCCTGATATTCACCAGTAATATTGTTTTCCTCTACCCTCTCCTGTAACCTATGATTAATAATAGTGCTATACACTTTACTGCCTGCATCACTTAGAGATATCCCTACCCACTCCTGTAACCTATGATTAATAATAGTGCTATACACTTTACTGCCTGCATCACTTAGAGATATCCCTACCCACTCCTGTAACCTATGATTAATAATAGTACTATAAACTTTACTGCCTGCATCACTTAGAGATATCCCTACCCACTCCTGTAACCTATGATTAATAATAGTACTATACACTTTACTGCCTATCACTTAGAGATATCCCTACCCACTCCTGTAACCTATGATTAATAATAGTGCTATACACTTTACTGCCTGCATCACTTAGAGATATCCCTACCCACTCCTGTAACCTATGATTAATAATAGTACTATAAACTTTACTGCCTGCATCACTTAGAGATATCCCTACCCACTCCTGTAACCTATGATTAATAATAGTACTATAAACTTTACTGCCTGCATCACTTAGAGATATCCCTCTATAATTATTAGGATTATTTACATCACCTTTTTTTAACAGAGGTAGAACAATAGATTCGGTCCACAGCACAGGATAAATTCCTTTATCAAATAACGAGTTAAAAAAGGCTACAAAGAATGTCAAAACTGACTCGTCTTTACATGCATACTTCAAAAGTTCACCGACTATACCATCAGGACCAGCTGCTTTATTGTTTTTTAATTTTCCTAATAGCAAACATTATTTCTTCTTTTGAAATGTGACGGCTTAAATAATCATCTTCTTCCTCTTCCTCATCACTCCCCTGTAGTATTGCATTAGCATCACAGTCTTTGGTCAAAAGGTTCTTAAAATGGTAAACCACTGATCTACACTAATGTTATTTACCGGTTGTTTCTTTTTGAATGACATCGTACGCATTTTATTTCAAAAGTCCTTTTGGCTACTTATCGCTGCAATCAATTCTGTTAACTGCGCATTATTAAACTCTTTTCTCTTCCCATCCTTTAGGTATTTATATTCCCTTCTAGCACGACAGAAACAATCACGATCACCCTTATCCTTTGTACGTTTACATTTATTATATAAATTCCGAACTTTTTTCCTAAAGTCTTTACAATCAGAGTCAAACCAATCGTTACTCTTCCAGTTGCTATTGTTATATACTTTTACCTCTTTTTTTCATAAATAGTGCAGCTTCTTTAATAGTTGCATTAAACACAGACAAAGCTTCGTCAATATTGACGTCAATCAAAATGATTGCATGATTGATCTTTTCCTGAATATCAAATGAACGATTCAGCACAGTCCTCACTCCACACAAACTTTTCCACTAAAGTAGGACTACCTCTATTTTTAAACAGACTTTTCTATAGAACAGCCTCGCTACACAAAACTCCTAGTTCCACAGGCATATGATCTGAATAACATTTGTCACAAATCTTTAGCTCACACGAATTACATAACAAGTTATACATATCACATGGCATAACAAAATAATCAACCACGCTACTTCCCGTTTCTGAAATGTACGTGTAGCAGCCATGACGGTCGCCATAACACATACCATTGACAATGCACAAATCAAACGCAGTACACAGATTCAAAAACATTTTGCCATAGTTATTTAAAGCAGAGTCTTCCGAACATCTAATTAGAGAGAGACAGAGAGAGAGAGAGAGAGAGAGAGAGAGAGAGAGAGAGAGAGAGAGAGAGAGGAGAGAGAGAGAGAGAGAGAGAGAGAGAGAGAGAGAGAGAGAGAGAGAGAGAGAGAGAGAGAGAGAGAGAGAGAGAGAGAGAGAGAGAGAGAGAGAGAGAGAGAGAGAGAGAGAGAGAGAGAGAGAGAGAGAGAGAGAGAGAGAGAGAGAGAGAGAGAGAGAGAGAGAGAGAACGAATGTTCACGATCAATGGAGTTTATTCATTAAGTAGGTCTTCATGAGTTTGTTGAAAGTTGATGATCTTTTGACTGTCTTAAAGTAAACTGGCAGACTATTCCAGTAAGTTGCGCCACAGTACATTAAACTGGATTTGAATAGGTCTTGTCGTGGAGTTGGAGTTGTTAGTTAGTACAAATGCATGTGCCTGTTGATCGAAAAGCGGTCAATCAAAGATTGGGGAGCATTTCGAATAATAATTGTGTGCATCATCATTGCTTTATTGTGTTCCAGCTGAAATGTTAAAGGTAATGAATGAAAATGGGATGTAACGCCCGCTCGGCTGCAAGCAGCACATGTGAGACGAACAACCAACCACCATTAACTTGAAAATAAAGATCAAAAGGTCATATATGAACACTTTTGTAATCATTGTTCGTAAGAGAAGTTGGTTTGAGGAGTACCGATTTAAAAGCTCATTTATGCAGTCTAACGAGAGGTTTTAAAAAACCTGCGCTTGCTGAGTCCCACAAAGTAGATGCATAGCTGATAAGCGATTTAGTATGTGCATAAAATAATTCACCCCTTGCATTTAAATCAAGGAAATGTTTTATTTTTGATAACTGAAAGTTTCTTTGAGATATCTTTATTTTACTTAATAGTTCCATAGGCCTATGTTCTAACTATGACATTGTATTGTCAATCGTTAATCCAAAGACTTTGTAATCATTAACTTCTCGATTGTTTGTCCGGAAATGTACATTGGTAATGAAGTATATGACTGATTTTGGCCTTTTAGTCGGGTTGTAAACTTATATAATTAGTTTTCTTTGGATTCAGAGACATATGATTTAATGAAGCCCATCGTTCCAGTTGATCCACATTTTCTTGGATGTTCGACGAAAAAATACGCAAGGAAGGTTGAGTTGACTGCACTGAACTTTATATCTCTTTGTGTTTTCTTGTTAAAGTAACACGAGTTATAATATTGGTTCTTCTCTACTCTGTGGTTGGACAGACAGCATTGTAGGCTGTGACTGCAAACAGGGAACAGGATGAACCTATGACCTGAGTAGCGTATTGACCCGCACTGCATCATTGCATCCAGCTGTTGACACACACGACTAGCACAAATACGCATAACCTACCAAACAAGTTTTTTGTGGGATACTACCCCGCTTAGCACGTACATATTGATTTGGATTGAACAGCGGTTTTTTAAAGAGAGAGAGAGAGAGAGAGAGAGAGAGAGAGAGAGAGAGAGAGAGAGAGAGAGAGAGAGAGAGAGAGAGAGAGAGAGAGAGGTAGGTAGGTTTGTAGCTAAGAAAGGAAAAAACTTGCTTATAACAAGAAAAAGGGGAACATCGTAGAAAGTTTCATGTCAAATTTGAACAAGTAACCCAGATGATCACATTTATTTCCATTTTAAGTAAAATGTTTTGAATACATAATTTGGTAAAAGTAGACTCATTTTCTTGCAAGATCCCAGCTATCGTCTTAAAGATACCTTCGCACACTATTGCATTGCATTGCCCTAACGCTCTTCCTGAACATGTCTGACTTGACATATCAACTTTTGACAGTTCGTATTTTAACCTGGACGCTAGATGCAGCCAGCCTTGAAGGCAGCGTTCTTGCAAAGTCACGATCCCGTGTCAAAATGTGATTAACTTCTGCTTCTTTGGGAGGTTGGGGGGTGGGGGTGGGGGAAAGGGGAGGCTGAAGGCATGTGCTCTATAGCTTTGTAAGCTATTCTTATTTTTCCCTCCAGCTTACTTTCCAAGCCATCTTCTCTCCCACTTTTGCTGTATCAACTTCTGAACAATGTCAAAAGTGTAGACGTGTTGTACGGTTTACTTTATTTCCCCTTTTCTCGTTTTCCTCCCTGGAATAAATTGTGTCTATTTCGGGTGTATCTGCTTTCTTGAAGAGGTTGTTTTCCTCATTTCCATTTCCACGTTATTTATCCTCACATGCTATTGCTGAATAAGGTATTCTGTTTGATACAGTAAGTGTGGTACAATTTATAGCATGCAAGGAATTATATCATATAACGTTCAGGGGTTAAAGACATTCTGATAAAATAAGATTAAAAGAAAACTAAACAGATGATGATCGTGATGATATACTAGAACAATGATAGATGTAACCAAATGAGGAATACAGGCAGTATAACAACTCATGTAGCGTTGAAATTGTATTTGTAAATTTAGAATGTAATATTACAAATCACACTCAATAATGCACATTCATATAGTTGTTCGCCTGTTGTTGTTTTTTATGCAAAGAAACGGTTGTTGTAGGCATAGTTTATAACCCCCCCCCCCTCCCCGGGCCCCCTCGTTTTGTCGTGTAGAAATGAAAGCTGATAGAGCCTTTGCTGGCATGTTTTTGTTTTTCTAGCTTTATCCAAAAGCATGTGCATTTTCTATAGGACAAGCTAATGTGCAAATTCTGCGCTTGTGGTGCTTTACAATAAGAAGAGGGGAAAAAGAAAATACACAATCTCTCTCCCCCTTCCCTCCCCCTCTCTCTCCCCCTCCCCCCCCCCCTCTCTCTCCCTCCTCTCCCCCCCCCCCCCCCCCCCCCCCCCCACACATGTAAAACTGTCAACACGTTGACATGTTATCACAAATATGAATTCAGCCAAGTAGGATGGTAAATCTGCATTTGTCCGATCGACGCTTTTGAAAGGCGGGACCAGTTCGCTCTTACAGAAACAGTAACTGTGTGTCTACAGAGGCACAGAGTGCGGCAGATCCTACAGATCCATATCAAGGAACGGGGGAAAGGCATGTGAAAGGAGGCCGTCAAAAGGCTTTTTCAGAGTCGTGTGTTTATCATACATTGAATCTACATAACGCCTTACCATACGCTCATGCATTGCTTTAAAGAAGATATGTGGAACCTAATGTGAAGAAAACAACAACAAAGAAATTTGTTGTCACCCAAGATAGTCATCTCGCTTAAGTGAGAACAACTTTTAAATTTTGAACATTTTTCTTTTCATTGTACTCAAATGTTGGTTTAGGCCACGTAAGGCCAATCCGATCTCCGCGTCATATGGGAGATTTTCGGTCTTTCTTAGCCTAAAGGGCTTCGCACACTAGCGTCAGGCGTCAATTGTTTCTCAGAGCAACGCGTTGACGCGTTGACGCCTGCATCACAGCACACATTGCAGCGAGGCAGTGGTGTTCTCACACACGACTCTTGTCGCTTCGCCTCTTGTCGCTCGAACTTCCTTATTTGGAAAGCAAGGAAAGATTACTCTAGCGTCAAACCTCCTTCTAGAAACAACAGTATTTTTTTTCTTCAATCTGAGTTATGGTCCTTCCGTCCGTTGTGATTGGCTAGTTTCACGATCTCTGCGATCTTGAGCATCAAAATTAGAGCCGCATCTATTCTCGAGCAACACAAAATCGCGCAGCTACGCATCAAAAATCCTGCTGCGCCGCGAATCTCTCACACGCAAGCGGCGCATCAAACTGCGCCTTGCAGCAAAAAATCGCCGCGATCTCGAGATCTTGACGCTAGTGTGCCCTTAAAGTGGTGACGCTTGCCTTTCGTTCAGAAGATAGGTCTACCAAGATGCGTTGTTACCAAGAACATTCTTTACGAATGCGAGGATGTCTTGTGTTATTTTTTCTTTGTTGATTGGCATCTGTCTGTGCCTCAAAGAAACCTCAAAGAAGCCACACCCCCAATACCACCACCCTTATACCTACCCCTACAGCCTCAGGACTTGGTAGTCTCTTCTGTCTCTTCCGTCTCCTTCCCTGATACCTCTCCCGCCCCTCTCCCGTACTCCAAACTTTCAGCATACTTTTTTTGTATAACTTTATCTATACTTCATGTTGTTCTCTGATTCTACATGGCTCAACATTAGAAACACAACGTGGTCATTTGTTCCCATCCACGTTTGCTTGCTTGTGGGTGACATGCTTCATCGCTCCAAACTTCAATGGAACTTTTCAATTTCCGACAAAGCGAAGACTAACACATGTTTTAAAATAGGTTGAAAATGTTGTATGCAGATATTAATATTCAGTCGATTCTGAAACAAATTTGAAGTTAATTAGATATCGATTTTGATTCCCCCCCCACATTTGCGATGAAAATAAAGTCAAATCAATGGACTACCGCTGAAAGAAAAAAGCAATCGATTTCTTACTTTTGGGAATCTTGTATCTGTGATTAATTTACGCGTGAAGCGTACTTGCTAAGGAATATAGGTTAACGTTGAAATCGAATAACCATCTTTTTTCATTCCAACACTGAACTTTTAACCGATGTTATAGCCATAGGATTATACTATTATGAAGTAGTTCACATCCATCACCTGTCTTTCACCGCTCTGAGCCTGTCCCTGAAATGAATCAAGAATCCATTTATTTCTATGTAAAAACAATAAACAGTACTAAAAGTAACACACCAGAGAGATTGAAGTGCAGAGATAGTCAGCTACACACAAAACAAAATTATCAATTAAATTATGAGTCACTTTTTTTTCTCTTTATTTTTTTTCTCTCTAAGGAACATAGCACAAGTCAAACAACAACAAAAAAGAGTTTGAGACATGGTAGGTAATAAGTCAGCAACATATCAATAAACAATCATGTACATGTTGTATATCTTTATATATTCCTCAACATAGGAATAGAATGTTGCTTTAATAAAGGAATATTAAGAAACAGTATATGAATATGAATATATGTAATTATTAATGAAAGAATAACCCCAGTAAACAAATAATTAACCCTTTCGCCGCCAGCCATTTTTCAGCCAAATAATACCATTAAACTTAACTGGGTAGAGAAAATAAAATATCTGCAATATTGCGAATTCCTCTGTGACATGTATAACATTAGGCCTATCCTTGCCTCCCCAAATTAAGAAAATAAGGTCTTTGGATAAGAGGCCCTGATTTGATGCCTTTTAGTGACATGGGTGTTGAACCATTGTGGTGCTAAAATGCGACATTGGCGGTGAAAGGGTTAAGGCAGAGGACATAGGTTTGTCACAGAGAAAAGTATTTTATATCCCCAAAGCTTTCCCCCCAGAAACAGAAACAAAGAAGCATTTAAATTTTTTTTTTTATAAATCCATTAATGGCAGATATAACCGCCACTTCTCAGAAAACGCTTGGTATTCCATATTCATATATGCAATATATTTTTCAATTTGATATCTTGTCTTTAAGTAATACAGAAAATTGCATAGATTTGGTAGCTTTTGAATTATGAGTCACTTAGATTAGTTTGCAAAGTAGTCTTAAACAGTATCCCTGTGCGATTTCACCAAGTAGGGGAAGACGGGGTAAAAAGCGCATGGGCGGGTAAGAAGCCCACCCCAATTATCTCATGAAATGAAGCAAATTTCAGTCTCATTTTGCCCATGAGACGAGCGTTAATGTCTAGCATTCGTCTCATGGGCAAATTTGACTGAAATTTTCTTTATTTCATGAGATAATTGGGGTGGGCTTCTTACCCGCCCATGCGCTTTTTACCCCGTCTTCCCCTACTGGCATTACGCAAGCGTTTGGAAATCAATTGTAGGCGTTGCGCCATAGGCATTGATGGAGCTGTCATTTTCTTCAGCGTCCAGGATCCTAATTAGGGTCAAGCGTAGGCAGACACCTATATTATTTTAGAAGGAGAGAATGGTCGGGATTATTTTTTCTCCCTCTTCTTCTCGCGGCCCGGGTATTTAGTTGTCTGTCGCAAGGGTCCAGCCCGTATCGATATTTGGCGTGAGTCACGGAAAGCCAGAGTGCCGGCGCTTATCTTAGACTAAACCCCTCGGTCTCGGATAATTGGCAGCGCAATATACTGTCCATTGTGCTCACGAAATGGGGGAGGGGGAAGGGGGAGGGGGAGCTTGATGCCGCCTTTCTGGCTAGTTTGTCTACCAGAACCTTGCTGCCTTCATGGCGTGGCTAGGGAATATGAAGGTTTTTCTTTTAACCCTTTCACCGCCGAAGTCGCATTTTAGCACCACAGTGATTTAACACCTATGTCACTAAAATGCATCAAGTTGGGGTCTATTATCCAAAGACCCTATTGTCTTCGTTTTGGGAAGTAAGGATAGGCCTTATTTTATATATTATTTCACAGAAGAATCCCCAATACTGCAGATGGATTTTGTTCTCTACCCAGGTAAATTTAATGGAAATATTTGGCTGAAATATGGCTGGCGGTGAAAGGGCTAAAGGATAGAGATTTACATGTTTGTTACCTGACCTAAAATATAGTCAGTATTTCTCACTTTCAAACGTTGCTTCCATGTTTATTACCACATGCCTGTTCTCAACATGGTGGTAAGGAAACGTGTTAAAAAATGTGATTGCTTTGTTACACACTATGCGGCTACTACTGTGCAACTTCGCTATCCTTTGTTCATGCAACAGTCATGGAACTTATCACCTTTGCTGCTTGGATATCATAGTCCAGAGTCATTCCATTCTTTTCTCCCCTACAACTTTTCTGAGAGAGAAAGGAAGAAAGAAAGTGTCACAGAGAGAGCGAGAGAGAGAGAGAACACTGAACACTGAAGTTTTTATTGCACCTTGGCCTTAGGCCACAATACAAGGGGTCGGGGGTAAGGGACTACAATTGGGTCATATGCAAGAGAAAAAAATTACATAATAGATAAACGAATATAATAGGAGATGATTTGGCGTAAAAAATGTATTAAATTCAAAAGTTGCCTTGCAAAATAAGTTTTCTCCAGCATCAAACCAATCGTTCCCAACCACATAAATGAGATTCAGCCTAATCCCACAAACACTAGCATCTCAATAGCATTTGCATTGCTTCTTCCAACAAGCATAATAAAGGAGAGAGAGAGAGAGAGAGAGAGAGAGAGAGAGAGAGAGAGAGAGAGAGAGAGAGAGAGAGAGAGAGAGAGAGAGAGAGAGAGAGAGACAGACAGACAGGCAGACAGGCAGACAGAGACAAATACAGAGATAATAAAACAAATCACACGTATATGCACACGGCTTACTTGCTAATGGAAATGCTTTCCTATTATGCAATGCTTAAGCAAACATTTTGGGGAGTGCAAATCACACATGTTGAGCAAGCAGCAAACACGTTTTTAAGTTCATAAAAACGAAACACGATGCTTCTTGATCGTCAACAATAATAACTCAGTGCATTCCCCCAACTGATTTCTGCTGTTTCTCCTCGTTTCCCTTTTTAACCACTCTTCCCTGGGAAGTCATGATTGCCTCCTCTTCAAATTGGGGTTCACCTCTCATCAATTCCCTTTTGAACCCCCACTTCCCACTCAAGTCAACATCGTCTCCCTTTCAAATGTGGATTCAAATCTTCAGTTATTCCTCCTCTACCAAGTTACCACTATTCCCTGGAAGTCTTCAAACTCCTTCCACTTCGCTTCAACTGTTCTTCTGGAGGAAATATCAACAGTGACAAGGGGAATAAACTAATTCCCAACTTATCCATCAACTGAAGGTTCTTTGCTGATGCTG
>CM065683.1:50476487-50501487 GCA_017654935.2 Phymorhynchus buccinoides | reverse complement strand
TTTTTGTCTGGTCCGTCCGTCCGGTGTCCGTCCGGTGTGCCTCCGTCCGTCCGGCTATTCGTCCGTTTTTCTAAAAAAACTATTCAGTCTATCATCATCAAATTTGGCATACTAGTTTGCCAAGACGCAAGCTATCCACTGATGTATTTAGTTTTACATTAAGGTCAAGGTCGCGCCAGTTATGGGGTTCAAACCCCGAAACACATAATCGCTAATATCTCGCGAAGTTGTGCATCTATTTTAATGCAGTTTTTTTCACAACATTTCTTGATGAATGGTCTATAACACAGTTGTCATGAATTGTTCTGTGCGCTCGTGTGCGCATGATCGCACGCGCTCAAATCACGGGTCCGAACCCCAAGGCTATATATCAAAAACTATTCAGTCTATTATCGTCAAATTTGGTATACCTGTTGCACAAGATGCAAGCTATCCACTGATGTATTTAGTCTAAACATGGGATAAGCCCGCTGTGCCCTAGGCCCTTTGTGTCACAGGCCCGATATGTCCCACTTCTTTCCGGCCGTCCACCCGTCCGTGCGCGCGTCCTGTTTTCTGTTCTCAATGGTCTCCCCGCTGTGTGTACAGCCGACACATTCCGATTTCGGAGTAGCTCGGCGATGCTGCGAGGGGACTTTGCAGCCGCTCGGCGTTGCACTTGTTCTCTTTCTGTTTGTCTGTCTGTCTGTCTGTCTCCCTCTCTCTCTCTCTCTCTCTCTCTCTCTCTCTCTCTCTCTCTCTCTCTCTCTCTCTCTCTCTCTCTCTCTCTCTCTCTCTCTCTCCCACCTCATTCTGTCTCTCTCCATACTATCTCTGGACCTCTGTGATGAAATACACACTCAGACGCGCACACGCGCACACGCACACAAAATAAAACACAAACAAACAAAAACCACCCATGCAGACGTGCACAAGCGCATACATATACTGCTCAAAATTTGCTAAAGATAGACTTTCGTAACCTTGATTGCTAAAAGGTGATTACAAGCAATAAAAATCGCATGACCGGAAAGAGCAATCATCCGTGAACACAAGCTCACTCAAACTTGTTTTATCCAACTTCCTGTTCACGTGCATCGCGTGAATTTCGAGTGCCACCCCCCAAAAGTGTAATTTCGCTGAAATGGAGTAAAAACATAAAAGTGAGTAAAATTGTCAGAATCAACGACATTTCTTTTTTTTTTTTTTTTTTTTTTTTTTTCCAACGACATTTCTTGCTCACATTGTAAACGTTGTACAAGAGACAAAGTTTCATGGCCAAAGTGAGATAATTACGTATGTTTCACACGCAAAGAGTTGTCTTTCTGTGTTGGCATGCTGGAGAACACCGGTACTTCGACTCGTTGTGTCATTAGTGTTTGGAATATCGCAACGTGTCGCTTCCAGAGCTTGGATTCACAGCCATGAGCTTGGTACAGCTGATAGACGTCGTGAAGGTGAAGAAATTGGGCGACAGATGATAAAAATGGCCGTTTCCCGCTTTTTTCAGGCCTGCCAAAACCGTTTCAAACATGCTCTCTGGCAGCATTTTGATTTGCTGAATGCTTCAATGCGGAACATTTCCACCCAAACTGTAAGGAACATATTCCACGATGCTGCCTGTACTGTCCCTGTGCACTTTGGGGCATCCTGCTCATTCCAGCTCATGAGCAGTGCTGTCTTTTGAGAGCCCAGAACCACGTCATCTGGACATTATGAGACTGGACATGAAGTACCTTCACAAACGAGTTCAGGACCTGTCTTTAATTCACTGATGGTCTTGCCAGGGTGTGGAGGTTCTCAGGACAGCGTTACCAGGAAACAAGAGTTAATTTAAAGAGCATGACAGATCTCGAGGTGGGTCTTTGATGGTTTTTTGGGCCTGTATCAGCATGGTCGGGAAAACAGTGCCACAAATTCTTCAAAAGGAATCCCTGATAGCTGTTCACTACAGGGATGAATTAATCGATGTCCACATCAAACCTTCTGCTGGTACGATCCGAGATGACACAGTCTTCATGGATGATAATGCATCTTTTCATCGATCAAGGGTTGTTTACGCGTACATGCAGAAAGAGAGCATCGTCCATGCGACGCGCTCTCCAGGTGGGAGCAACCCGAATTTCACAGAGACGCCTCTGTGACTATGTAGTACCTAATACCTATTGATACCTAATACCATATGAGGTAGATCCAGAGACCTCAGTCTGATAGAACAATGTTGAAACATGCTCCAGGAAGCTGTTAGAAGCCGTTCATAGCAGCTCAGAAGTCTTCAAGACCCAGGACAGTGCTTGTCTTAGGAATGGAACACCCTGGATCAGCAGGAGCTTTAAAAGCTCCTCCAGAACACGAAATGGCGTTTTCAAGCTGGAATTGCAGTGAGGGGGTCTCGCACATGCTTATCCATGACTTTTCTTGCCACAAAAAGCAAACAATCTGAAAATGAAAAATTCGCCCCATTTGGCTGTTTTATGCATTTTTAAGGGGCATTACAAATAATTATTCTTTGAGGTAAGCCAATCCAAACATTATCGGACCTTGATTTTGTTTTCAAAATGTGAAGATGAAATATTTATTAAACTAAGGACGAAACAAATCTAATGGTTTTATGTTTATCTTTGATCATTTTGCACGTTGTTTAACCCTTTCACCGCCAGCCATATTTCAGCCAAAAATGTCCATTAAATGTACCTGGGTAGAGAACAAAATCCATTTGCAGTATTGGGGATTCTTCTGTGACATACATAAAATAAGGTCTATCCTTACTTCCCAAAACAAAAACAATAGGGTCTTCGGATAATATGCCCCAAATTGATGCCTTTTAGTGACATAGGTGGTACATCACTGTGGTGCTAAAATGCGACTTTGGCGGTGAAAGGGTTAAGATACTATCCGTAGCAAATTTTGAGCAGTTTACATTTATAAACCCTAAGTATTTCTACTCCTAATTTAGCGTTCTTTCCAACGTTCTTGCTTCCTCTTTCCCTTTACGCTTAAAAAAGTCCATTAGGATTGAAGGATGTGGTGGGAAAATGGGAAGTAAAGGGTTGCGGGTGAGAAATGGAGTGTTGAGAGATGAAAGTGGAGTGAACGAATGGAGTAGAGGAGAAAACGGGGATGGTAAGAGCGGTGGTAGTTGGGACTGAAAGTTCTGACAAGGAAACGATGAGAAAGTTTCGGACATAATTTGCTGTGACGTACGCTTCTGATACTTGTAGCAGTCTTATCAAGTTCTTGTGGATATGTCAATTCAGTGACATTGGTATGGAGAGTGTTATCATATCCTGTATCTGTTAGCGAACAATGCATCCATCCTTCCTTTCTTCCTTGCATCCATCCATCCATCAATCGATCCATCCATCCATCCTTCCAATCATCTGTCCCTCTGTTGTTCTGACATCTTTCTCTCCCTTTGTCTCTCTATCTGTCTGTCTGTCTGTCTCTCTCTTGTACTCCTTCTCTCTGTCTATCCCTGTCTGTCTGTCTGTCAACGTCCGTGTGTGTTCCTCTCTGCCTCTTTGTCTTTCTCTCCCTTCTTGCTTCTCTCTCACTCTGTCTCTCTCTGTCTCTCTCTGTCTCTCTCTGTCTCTCTCTCTCTTCTCTCTCTCTCTCTCTCTCTCTCTCTCTCTCTGTCTCTCTCTGTCTATCCCTGTCTGTCTGTCTGTCAACGTCCGTGTGTGTCTTCCTCTCTGCCTCTTTGTCTTTCTCTCCCTTCTTGCTTCTCTCTCACTCTGTCTCTCTCTCTCTCTCTCTCTCTCTCTCTCTCTCTGTCTCTCTCTGTCTCTCTCTCTCTCTCTCTGTCTCTCTCTGTCTATCCCTGTCTCTGTCTGTCAACGTCTGTGTCTTCTCTCTGCCTCTCTCTCTCTCTCTTGCTCTCTCTCTCTCTGTCTCTCTCTGTCTCTCTCTCTCTCTCTCTCTCTCTCTCTCTCTCTCTCTCTCTCTCTCTCTCCTCTCTCTCTCTCTCTCTCTCTCTCTGTCTCTCTCTCTCTCTCTCTCTCTCTCTCTCTCTCTCTCTCTCTCTCTCTCTCTCTCTCTCTCTCTCTCTCTCTCTCTCTGTCTCTCTCTGGTCTCTCTCTCTCTCTCTCTCTCTCTCTCTCTCTCTCTCTCTCTCTCTCTCTCTCTCTCTCTCTCTCTCTCTCTCTCTCTCTCTCTCTCTCTCTCTGTCTGGCTCTGTCTGTCTCTCTCTGTCAGTCTGTCTTGTCTATCTCCCTCTTCCCTAGCTACATAAGCACGCACTCGCACTCGCGCGAGCTCGCTCGCATACACACACACACACACACACACACACACACACACACACACACACACACACACACACACACACACACACACACACACACACACACTCAGAGATACACGCACGCACGTGCACGCACACACGCACACACAAACAAACATACACACTATCACACACATGCGCTTTCCCTCTGTCTCTCTCTCTCTGTGTCTCTCTCTGTGTGTCTCTCTCTCTCTCTCTCTCTCTCTCTCTCTCTCTCTCTCTCTCTCTCTCTCTCTCTCTCTCTCTCTCTCTCTCTCTCTCTCTCTCTCTCTCTCCCCCTCTCTCTCTCCCCCTCTCTCTGTGTACACCCGTCGTTCTCTTTTCTTTATTTTCGTCTCCTTTTCAGCATGATTGTCTTTCTTTATAAACACCACTCCCTTTTCCCTTCTTCCCTTTCTTCTCTGTTCTCATCTTCCCTCCTCCCGCTTAAGCATGGTGCTCCCCAAGGGTCAGTCCTTGGCCCAATTCTTTTTTCAATATACATAAATGACTTACAATATATACAATCTCTCTGTGACATGTTTGCAGACGACACAACTCTCCATTCAAGCCATTCAAAAGTAGAAAACATAGTTCAAGTTTTGCAAAAAAGTATCAGTCAATTAACCACATGGTCAGAGCTAAATCACATGAGTTTAAACCCAAATAAAACTAAATTTATGCTTGCAACCACCAGACAGAAAGGACAAAATGTTCCTAGTTATCCTTCACTATATATTAATGGTAACAACATTGAAGAAATAGATTCACACAAAGTGCTTGGGATAGTTATAGACAACAATTTATCATGGTCTCCCCAAGTGCAAATTGTTTGTAAAATGGTTTATTAAAACATATTTCTTTTGTTTAAGATCACACATTACCTAAATATGGACTCCCGCAGAGTATTCTTTCATGCTTACGTTGCATCCCATATAAATTATTCATCTTCACTCTGGGATTCAGCCAGTGAGCACGTCCTTAAGCCACTACATAGTCTTTATAGACGTGCGTGCAAATTGGTTCCACTAAAATCGTCAACGTTATCAAATTCTGACTACATATTACTAGATATTCTTCCACTTAAACTTGAATTAAGATTTAATAAAGACGTTGTTATGTTTAAAACCATGTCAGCATGCGCCCCTCAATCTCGTAATGAAAATGTTCAATTCAATACAAAACGTCTTCCACACAAACTAATGCTACCTTTTCCAAGATTGGACATTTTCAAATCTAGTCTCCATTATTCTGGAGATCTCCTCTGGAATGAAATTTCATCCCAATTGAATGTTCATTTATTTGTTTGAGCAATTTTAAAAGAAAATGTCATCATTTGCTTATGAACGCATAGGCTAAATCATGATGTTAATTGTATGTGTGTTCTGCATGCCTATGTATTTTACATTACTAGCCTGGTTGATGTTTTATATACTTCATGGTTCTTTGTGTTTGTTTATCTGCCTGTCTGATTGTCCGTCTGTCTGTCCGTTTGTCTGTCTTTCCATCTTTTCCCCCTCTCCGTCTGTCTGTTTGGGTTCTTTCTCTATCAATTTGTTTGATTAAATTGAGATTTACTTGTAATTGATTTTCCACCTAGTGGATTCTGAAACATTTTTATCTCATGATATCTTTAAAATAATGTTCATGTTTTTTTTTGTTTTTGTATTTTGTAGATTTGGTTTCCTTATTGATTTTGCCGTTTTCATTGTATTTTTGAGGGCCGGATGAAAAAAAGCCGGTTGTGCTTATTCCGTTTTTCCCCTCATTAAAAAACATTCGTTCGTTTGTTCGTCCGTTCGTTCTCTGAGTATCTGTGTATCTCACTGTTTCTGCCCATCTGCTATTTAACAAAAAAGTATATGCCTGCCTGTCTGCACGTCTGTCTGCTTACCAGGGACGGTATTCACGTTGAGATAGCATGAGACTTAGCATGATGCTAACTTAGAAGCTCTTCCAATGTCCTATAGGATTTAATAGGACTTTTGGAAGAGCTTCTAAGTTAGCATCATGCTAAGTCTCATGCTATCTCGACATGAATACCGTCCCTGGGCCTTTGGTTTCTAATACCTGTTGTCCGTGAAACGCTTTGTGTGTGCTGCACGTCGATACTTTGTTTTATTCCTTAAGCCCCACATTAAGACTACCACATTCTATCTAAGTAGAGAAGGTCCACAATATTTCGAATGATACTCTGCATCACACTTTTGCTCTCAACCATACGATGTTGTCTATTTCTTGAAAAAAGTCTCAATATTTGTGCATGCATCCACACATTAAACCCCCTTCTGAGACTCATTCGTATATGCATAAACTGGTTCACGTTTAATAAAGTATTACCATTTTCTTCGTTGAACCTGGAGAATTGAACCCTCTGACTCTAAACCACGAGCCGAATAATTAGATCACCCAATACCTTTGAAAGATCCATCAGACCCTGAAGATTACAACAACATATAACGGGAACCAAGACACAGAAATCATGATTGACATTACTTTTTACACCAGTAACAACCCAGTATTGATGAGTTTTGGCGTAGTAATATTTCACAAAGGCAAAAGTACACGATGTCATCTTTTCTCCCCCCCCCCCCTCCTTTTATTGTTTTTGCTTTTACTTTGTCTTTTTCCCCCAATTATATTCTTTGAACTTCTGTAGATTCGATTACACATGAGAAGTTCAAGAGAGCACGGATCTCTTAACGTTGACTGATTTGCCGCTTTATGGATCAGAACGAAATATACAGCGTGATCACAGGAAGCTCTGGATCGAAATTCTGAGAATCTGATGCAAGCTGAGTAGAAGTCTTCGATCTTCAGAAGCAAAGAAGGGAATTTTGGAACCCTGCCCAAGAAAAGACCCGTGCGGCTCTTGGTCCTGACAAAAAAAATGTAATCGATGCCATTATCAAAAGACAGCCACTGCTCCACTATTGGCTTGATCTGTATGAGAAATGACTCATCGAATCGGAAAGGTGCTTGTTTGGCATTTGTGTGGGCCTTCTTTTCCATCGATATTAACAAAGGATGTCGTCAGTTGTACGTGTACGGACCTTTTGAATGTATGTATGTATGTATGTATGTATGTATGTATGTATGTATGTATGTATGTATGTATGTATGTATGTATGTATGTATGTATGTATGTATGTATGTATGTATGTATGTATGTATGTATGCATGCATGCATGCATGCATGCATGCATGCATGTATGTATGTATGTATGTATGTATGTATGTATGTATGTATGTATGTATGTATGTATGTATGTATGTATGCATATATGTATGTATGTTCGAGGATGGTAATTATTCTGCGCTACTGTTCCACTCAACAGCTTTTAAACCACTGCACAGAATCGCCCTAAATTTTGCATTCTGTTATATTACATGAACGGTCAACCTCATGTGTTGCGCAACGTACCTATAATGCTGAACCATAGAAGATGTGAGGAGAGAAGAAAAGGGTGTGGACTCGAGTGAAAAGCCGTGTGTGGAGATAAAAGTGACGAATGACACATTAGTCATAGCAACCTTTTAAAAAAAAAGATTATAGTGTCTTTGTGTGTGTGAAAGTCTCCAAACTACGGTATCCCACAAAACACATTTTCTGAAAAGAAAATTGAATTGGGTTGAACTCTTTCGCAGAATGAATTAATTGTCTAGAGCTTAAAGTGCTCGCCTAGAAAGCGAAAATGCTCTTTCGAGTACTGGTGTGTGTGTGGATCCCTCTTTCACTCCAACACAAAAGGTTTATCTGAGCACCAGTCTTTCGAATAAGATGACACATCGTTCCTGGCAAGCTCAATTTAGCCAACGTTTTTTTTTTGTATAATGGTAGTGCAGTTGTGGACGATGATTCATGTCAGGTATTATTAAGTACGTTATAGTCACAGAGGCGTCTCCGTGAAATTCGGGTTGCTCTCACCTGGAGAGAGCGTCAAAGCCAGAGGCGCGCCACCCATTTTTGTTTTTTTTGTTGCATGCGATTTGTGTGTGACTGATGACGAAGGAAAGGGGTGGGGGTGGTTACATTTTGACCAAATGACATCTTTTTCGTTGCCACTGTGATTAACGTGTGCTGTGGCATTATATGTGCTTAGGTTAGTTTAATAGAAAAACAAATCACGTTAAACGTTTACCTCATCATACGTTAGGGTTTTCCGAGTTTGAAATATGCCGCGCTTAAGAGTTACAACAACATTTCATAATAGCGAACTGAATTTACTGGGAAATATCTATTCGTTGGCCTGCAAGTGTGTGCGCGTGTACAAATAAATGCATTGTTGTCGACGTTGTGGTAATCGTTACGATTTGGGTGTAGAGCAGCTCGGATGCAGTAAATACATGTCATCAATAGGGCCCAATGTCAACTATATTTTGCTTGTATCGCCAATACCGAATTTGTTCTACTTCATCACAAAGTAATGACATTTTTATCCGTTAGATAATGCTTCTGCGGCTTTATATCGAACACATTCCTGATCATCTGGTTACTGTTCTGTTCATTAGGTTTGTTTCCTGTTCTATATCGAACACATTCCTGATCATCTGGTTACTGTTCTGTTCATTAGGTTTGTTTCCTGTTCTACATCGAACACATTCCTGATCATCTGGTTACTGTTCTTTTCATTAGGTTTGTTTCCTGTTCTACATCGAACACATTCCTGATCATCTGGTTACTGTTCTGTTCATTAGGTTTGTTTCCTGTTCTACATCGAACACATTCCTGATCATCTGGTTACTGTTCTGTTCATTAGGTTTGTTTCCTGTTCTACATCGAACACATTCCTGATCATCTGGTTACTGTTCTGTTCATTAGGTTTGTTTCCTGTTCTACATCGAACACATTCCTGATCATCTGGTTACTGTTCTTTTCATTAGGTTTGTTTCCTGTTCTATATCGAACACATTCCTGATCATCTGGTTACTGTTCTGTTCATTAGGTTTGTTTCCTATTCTATATCGAACACATTCCTAATCATCTGGTTACTGTTCTGTTCATTAGGTTTGTTTCCTGTTCTATTTTCTGACTTGCTTCTTAAATTTGGTAATAATGTTTTGCAATCTTTACGGAACAATTTGCTGAAAATAGTCAAGAACAAAGAGAGACACCGAACATGCTAAAGCAGGCTTTACAAGGAAGGACACAAATGGATCAGACGAAAGTGTAGAGTTTAAAAGAAAACGTCTAGTTAACCGTCTTGCTTTCTTAAAATATAACTTTATAATGACCCGAAATGCTACTTGCGAATCCTTTTTTTTAAAACCGGAATTAACACACACACACACACACACACACACACACACACGCACGCACGCACGCACGCACGCACGCACGCACGCACGACCACACACGCATAAACACACACACACACACCACACACACACACACACACACACACACACACACACACACACACACAACGTGTAAAGAAGCTGCCATCAATATCAATTATATCATTAACGCTAATAGAAGAACAATGGACGTAGCACACAGTGTGTGTATTGAGATGATTCGTCGTAAACAGTAATTTATATTGTACGTCTGTATGTTGAGCTTCATTACAGGACCAAATACTACCTGAACGTCTTTTGTTTCATGTGTTACCGCCTTTAGCTTTTTAAATATATAGCCTTTGAAAGGAATTTTCCGAGCATGTAGAAAAGGACTGGGTTGGATAAAGAAAGAAAACGGTAGGCCCTATAATAATCATGATCATTATGATGATCATAGTGACAGTGATTGTGACAAACAATTATGACTGACAGCTTAATGCTTGGCTATCATGCACTTTGCCAACCCCCACCTACCCTAATTTCTTGGCTATCCTGGTTTAATTTCAGCTGACTCTTTTATTGCTAAGCATGGAACAAAAGAAAGAATCAACCTGCAAACAACCGACCAAGAAGGCTCAAACCATTTCATCAATCGCCAACAACAACGAACACGCACCAATAAGTGGAGAACCAACCAGCTAGCCATGCATCCAATAATGGCGTCGATACGGTTGCCAACTAATGCCCAGTTCTTCTCTTAGTCAACACTATCCACAGACCAATACTTAGTTATTATTTTCCTGGTCAAATAGAGGTCAATCGCTGGCCAATGTCAATGTCATCGATGCTGGGGCGCGGTCACCTGCCGATGACCATTCAGCGGACATTCATGGGACTGACGGGATACCGGAACAGGCAATTATGCGACAATGGCCACGTTTTACGGCATTCATTAACAGAGCTCTACAGTGCCTCTCAGCTCACCACAACCAGTGTGATGTATAGGAATGGGAGCCAGACAGCTGGGTCTGCACTGAGTTGGAGGCCTATTTATTTGAGCCAAATGCATTGATTGATACAAGGATAAAACGTTAGCAAAAATCTATTTGACACAAAGATTCATAGAAAGTTGTCTGCTAGTGTTTGCTCTGTTTTGTGGAAATGATTCATTTATTTTTGCAGGTAGGTTTTTGTTTTGGTCTTTATGTTTTTTACTCTGAGGCAAAACTACAGCAACATCAAAAAAAAAGTGTTAGGCATAACTTTAACGAAGCAATAAACTTATTGACTGTGATGTTAGATGGAACGCACGCCCCGCTTTCTCCCTTTCTACCATACACCCCCCCCCCCCCTTTACTACTCGGGGCCGCCACTCTAATTGCCATTGTGGAACATCAAACAGTCCACCGATTGCCAGGCCGGATCTCTTTGTACCCCGTTTTGCCGTCCCTGTCTTATCCAGCTTGTGACGCCGATATCGCTGCCCTTTGAAGAAGTTTTGACACGTGTCATGCAGGCAGGATCGGAATGTTAAACATGTGATGATGATGTAATAATCAGCGCGTGATGATAGCGTCCTCTCCTGACTTGTCAAGGGCTAGTAGCCAATCATAGGCCCTCGGGTGTTTAAAATTAAATGGGGGTTTGAATAGTGGGAGAAAAGAGACATTCTCTTGCTCACAAGATTACCCAAACCTGGCTGAAGCAACATCATCTAATCAACCTCTGTTCCTGCCAGTCACATTAGCCCAAATCGTGAGTAAATAAGGCAGTTGTGTGCAACAATTAATTGGGATTTGTTTTTGTTTGATTCTATTTTAGATCTAGATCCTATGTTCCATGATGAATAAGAAGTAGATGTGTCAGTGAAAAGAATTGGTAAACATGTTGTTCTAGCTATGTGCACGTACTTTTAGTTTTTTTAAATTTTTACTTTAACTCTTTTGGGACAAGAACCGGATGCTATGCCTACTAACCCTTTTGTATATTTTTAGTGGGAAGCCTCTGGGTTGCAACCTTGCAAACTTATGATAACATTCCTTTCCAAGTGTTGGATTGAGAGTGATGTTGGCTTGATCATAAACTTTGATCTAGCCGGTTACTGAATCATACCAGTTGATTCCAGTACTCCTTTTATGTTTTATTGATTTCAGTTTGGTAACTGAAATTCAGGTTATTTGTTATTAGTGCTATTGTACAAGGGCAGCCTTCTAGCCGGTTGGGATCCACTAATTCCCTGCCGGCTGAAGCCCCTTGTCTCTAAGCCATAGATATCTACACCCACCTTCTCCTGTGATTTACAGCAGGGCATCGTGGTCAGGAGGCATAATCCCTGACTCACAAGCCACAAGACGGGCCGCTGCAAAGACGCCACCACACCAAGAATCCGCGAGGAGACCACGCCTGAGCCGTGCCATCCCGCAACGCCGCAACCGGAACGACTGGGAGCTACTCTACTCCAAAGAGCAAGCCTAGTCACCACAGCACTCACTGCTCCCGACGGAGGAACTTTAAAACAGCTAAGTCCACAGGACAGTGCCAATCATTCGAACTTTCCTCCGGACACTGGACAGCATTAGGAACCCTTCCGGCTTGGGGCCTAACCTTATAGAAAGACAAAAGTCTTGTAAATCCTTTCGGATTTCATTGTTTTTCATTCATATTTTGTTTTGGCGCCATTGAGCTGCTTTATTCTTAATGCTGCATAATCTTATGCAGATTTGTGAGTAAATAAAATGCAAGTGTCAAATAATTCTGAACCCTTTGGTCAGACTGATGAGAGTGGAAGTTTTGTAATTTTCATGTAAAAACCTACTTCTCTCTGTCTGCCATTTAGAGCAAACTACCACTTGTATTTCATTCAATCATACGAGCCAGAATCCGGGCACAAATATACATTTATTAGATGAAAAGGGGCCAGGAAAGTTGCTCACCTCCCACACCCTAGAGAAGTGGGCTAAAGGCACATTTTCTAATTGAAAGTCTTCCCTAGAGACTTCACCTTTAATCCATTACCTCGTCACATTGACTGATTGCTTGCTTGCTTGATTGATTGATTGATTGATTGAGTGAGCGAGTGAGTGAGTGAAAGATTGCTTGATTGATTGATTTATCCCTGGCTTCCACAATGTTTTACAGTTGCCTTTCAGTCCAGTACTGTAGCATCTGCGTGGGTTCATGTCTGATATCTGCGGCGGGCGATGCATAAACGATTCAACCTGTAGTACTTGTATCCACAGAAAGGAGAAGACTACGTCAGTTTTGTGGCGAATTGTGTGACCAAAGCTGATTGCTAGCGATTAACTCCTAGTGGTGGGAGGTGTTCATGAAGTAAAGGTCAAGATGTGCCACCCCCCCTACCTATCTCGGTTAATTGTATTTTTCCGTTATTGCCTTTCTTACCATACATAAAGCTGTATTTTAGGAACATTTTTAGTTAATAACCTTTTTGGAATACTAACCCTAACCCTAACCCTAGCCCTAACCCTAACCCTACTCCCCACCGTATAAGACGGAAAAACGCAACGAACCACAACTGTGAGAAATCGCGGTGTACTGCAGTACATAGTGGGGGGTAGGGTTAGGTTTAGGGGTAGGGTTAGGGTTAGTATTCCAAAAAGGTAATTAGCTAAAAATGTTCCTAAAATACAGCTTTATGTATGGTAAGAAAGGCAAAAACGGAAAAATACAATTAACCGAGAAATGCATGGGGGATACAGCTTTATGTATGGTAAGAAAGGCAAAAACGGAAAAATACAATTAACCGAGAAATGCATGGGGGGTGGCACATCTTTACCTTTACCGAATTGTCAACAAATGGAGAACATTGGTAGAAATAAGTACAAGAGAAAGGGGGCAATTTCTGCCTTTTAATATTTTTTCTACCTAAACAGAGTTAACTTTGTAGCTGCGTTTTTGTTTGTGTAAGTCTAAACATCGGGAAATAATGGCATGATAAATTGATAACCTTGCCCGTCAGATATAGTAGCAAGCGTGTTCAGCAGCAAAAAGCTTATATATGTGGCGGTACCATAGCCGATGAGGTCTAACGACTTTACTGGAGTTGCACTGCCTCCGGGCATTGCCTCCAGTATTGTTCCCGCAATCTTTGTATTTACAAATGTCCCATATGTGTCTGTTCCAGACCGAGAGGACGTAAAACACCATTTTTCATTCATTCAGTAGCAAGCGTGGTGATGCTCATGTGAATAATAATTATTATGGTTAAGTCTGAAATGTTTTCTAAGTGATAAAAGGCTAATCTGACTCCCAATATAAAACACAAAGCATCTAAATTTGAAAAACAATCCCACACCCAGCAACTACTAATTTTAATATTCAAGGGTACGGGAGGAGGAAATCAAACAAAAGAGAAAATGCACAGGTTATTAATAATATTAATGTTTTTCCTTTTACTAATGCGTCTTGCTAATTTCATGGCTCCGTGGTCGATATTCTGTTGAAACAACAATCGACTATTTATTTTGCATTGCTTTTCCCACCAGTCTTGGAGCCAACGCAGACCAAAACAAGCATGCATAGTGTGTAAGGTGATTCCTTGGAAATGCCACCCACCCAGAAATTCCTTAAATAACTTTTTTAATAATCATGCTACGACTTTGATTTTCAGATTTGAGAAGAAAGTGAATGCACAAGAGATGGAAATAGTATCCTTGCTTAAATGCCTTTGGTAATAAATGAAAAGGGTTTCCATAAAAACCTATTTATCATAATTTTTTTCTAGTAGGAAATTTGGGAATTTTAAATTGTTTGTTCTTTTACAATCACACACAGAAAAACTGTTTTCGCACACACACACACATTTTCTTATTACTATGCTTTTCAGAATGCAGATTTGAAGCGTGTATGGCAGCGTCAGTCTAGAATACTCGCTCTACACGTGCGTGGCTGCATGTAGGATCGAGGAAGTATTCTCTTGAAGTAATGATCGGAACAACCCACCCCCACCCCCAAGCCCACTCCTACCAACAAAATCTACACACTCGCCCTTACCTTGATCATCTCTGATCCATCCCTTTTCATTCTTTCTTTCTCACTCAAACTATCTCAATATCTTGACATGCTGTGATACATTGTTGTTGTTATCTGGATATTAGATCTTATCATAATTATCGTACTGAGAAGAGAGAACAACGACAACTCGACTTGAATACGAATGAAAAGCAACTAAACTTACTTCAACAACAACAACAACAGCTAGACACCAACAGCAACCACCACCACCACCACCACAACAACAACCAAGCACAACTATGACATTTTGTTTTTATTTGTGTGTGAAAATTCAACAAAACATATTTTGGCTGAACTGTTAGTTGATATATTTTTGTTCGTTCTTCCTTTTTCTTTTAGCTCTTCTAGTGCCAACAATTTTCCTTTTCACTGTTGTTATTTCTTTTTTAGGTTCAGTTCCAAGCGACGAAACGGAAGTAACTCCCAGCAGTGACTTCCGCCCCTAATGGCGACGAGTTCAATTGTCCTTTGAATATGAAACACGAAAGAAGGCATAGCACACACCCCCCCCACACACACACACACACACACACACACACACACACACACACACACACACACACACACACACACACACACACACACACACACACACACACACACACACACACACACACACACACACACACACACATGCACACAAAGAAAAAACGCATTCTTATCATTATGGAACTTTTTGCTGTTAAAAAATTATAAAATAATAAGGAAGGAGAGATCTGAAAATAATACTGATAAAATAAAAATAGACATAAAAAAGGCATGGATACCGAATTTCAACAGGTGCAGTCTTCTACAACATTATGATATTTTACTACAGTTCTGATGCTGGTGAGCTACAGGTGAATGATGGAATACTGAGAGGCGAAATGATGGGAGCTCTTTCCGTACAAATCAAATAGTATTTCCATCTTCTGGAAGTTCTGTGCTAAAAAACAAAACATCCCCTAATCCATTTCTCTTTTTAATCTGCCTTTCTCATTCTTTGCTTTGCGGTCATCTACTATTTGTCTGCCTTGTTGTCCATCGTCACTCCATTAAAATAAATCAAGCTCTTCTTTGAAGACATTGGGGGAGTGGGACCAAACTTGAAGACTGGACGAACGTTCGTTAATCCTTTCACCGCCAGTCAGCCATTTTCAGCCAAAAAATACCGTTAAACTTAACTAGTAATAACCTGCAATATTGGGAATTCCTCTTCGACATGTATAACATTAGGCCTATCTTTACCTCCCAAGATTAAGAAAATAACGTCTTTGGATAACAGGCCCTGGTTTGATGCCTTTTAGTGACATGGGTGGCATGCCATTGTGGTGCATAAATGCGACATTGGCGGTGAAAGGGTTAAAGATCATAACCATGGCCCACGAACACAGTAGAAGTAGAAGGGAAGTACACCTTTTTTGTTTTACTCTGTGCTGCCTTTTGCCACAGCCGCGGAAAACGTACAGAAGCAGAACTATTGTAGCATATAGGGTATTGTAGGGTTGTGCTCAGGAACCGTAAGACTGTATCAGTGACACCACTGCTGAGACAGCTGCACTGGCTCCCTGTTGACGCGAGAGTCGACTATAAAGTGGCCACTCTTGCCTATCGTTATTTCGAAGACATTCTTCCTGACTACATCTCTTCAACGCAACCTCATATCAAGCAACCTAAAACTTCTCTGCAAACCTGTCACCAAGCACAAAGCAGTTGGAAAGAGATCTTTTCGTTTCCAAGCACCACACATCTGGAATACTCTCCCTTTCTCTCTCTGCAGCTCTCCATCTCTGTCTTCTTTCAAAACTGGCCCGAAGACGTATCTTTTCAGAAAACATCTCTGTTAATTTCTGTCTGTTCATCCACCGTCAATCCACCCTGTAAAGATAAAAAAAATAAAAAATCGTGTTTTATGTAGGTATTTTAAATGTGAGTTGTGTGAGTGCGATAATGTTGCTTTTTTCCATGTAAACTGATTTTTAACAAATATTTTTAAGTACATGCATTTTGAATATCTTTTGTGTGCGTGAGGTAAACTTACTGTTTTTACTTACTGTTACTGTTTTTACAGACATGTGCTCCCCCCCTCCCCCATCTACCATGGCACACCCAACACCACACAGATAATTTGAAGCAATTTTGTCCAGAGGTTCTGGAGATGTAGCCCAGACAATTTGTACGTCTTTGGCCTTGACCTTGAGCGGTACCCAATATTTTGAATTACTTTAAGCCAATGCACCCACATACCAGGTTTTATTATTGCATGTTCAACGATGTCGAAGATATGGTAACCGCAGTTCCCAAGATACAGACTGGACAAGATGTGCGTCCTTGACCTTGACCTTGATTGGTGCCAAATATTTGGATTTACTATAAATCAGTGGACCTACATGCCAAGTTTGAACAATGTAAGTCCAAATATATCAAAGATATGGCCACAAGAAGAAATTTCATTTGTGTACGTCCGTGACCTTGATCTTGACCTTGAACGGTACCCAACATTTGGAATTACCATAAGCCAAAGGCACCTACATACCAAGTTTGAACATCATAAGTCTAAAGACGTCAATGATATAGCCACCAGAAGAAATTTTGGTTTTCAAGGTCAGACGTCATGGTCAAGGTCAGCAGGGTCACATTTCTTTTCTAAAGTGACCATCTGTGTACCATAATTCACCACAACACAAAATGTGAAGCAATTCTAGCCAGCGGTTCTGGAGATACAGCCCAAGAAGAAAAAAGTCTGTGACCTTGACCTTGACCTTGAACTAACCCTATGTTTGGAATTACCATAAGCCAATGCATCTGCATACCAAGTTTGAAGATTGTAAGTCCAACGATGTCAAAAATATTGCCACAGCAGTTCCTGAGATAATGCGAATGTCATTGACCTTGACCTTGACCTTGATTGTACATCATATTTGGAATTACCATACAGCAATGTGTCTAGATACCAAGTTTGAACAATGTAAGTCCAATGATGTCAAAGATATGGCCGCAAGAAGACATTTCGTTAGTCTACATCCGTGACCTTGACTTAGTACCTTGACCTTGACAGTACCCATGATTTGGTTTTAGCATAAGCCAATGCACCTACACACCAAGTTTGAACATCATAGGTCTAATGACACACACACACACACACACACACACACACACACACACACACACACACACACACACACACACACACACACAGAGATCATACAATGGAAACACCCGAACGCCCACTTAAAAACCGTAAATATTTCGATTTTAATTATTTTTCGCATACACAACCACGGACTGAACTATACACACAGAGAGAGAGAGAGAGAGAGAGAGAGAGAGAGAGAGAGAGAGAGAGAGAGAGAGAGAGAGAGAGAGAGAGAGAGAGGCTACCATAATTATGTACATACACTCTTTTATTGCGAGATGCAAGTAGAAAATATTCGTTGATAAGCATTAGTTTGTGAAGTATTAAGAACTGATGAAGTTGAGACTACGAAGGGTACACCGTGTTATTGTCTATTGTTATTATTGATTGGCCAGCTGACATGCACACTGACCAACGTGCTTGCCGCTCATTATGGTCAACGTCACAATGTCCACTAAGCTCCTTCCAACCCCCCACCCCCCCACCCCCACATGATTCCCACACCCCCACACCCACACGCCATCGGCACTACCGGCTACACTGCATAAGACTCGATTCACTACGATTCACGATTTTGACCTTTTGTGAGGCACGATTGACCTGAAATTCTACTCTCTAAATAAATCTGATAAATCGTACTAGTTATGTTCACTATATTGTGTAGTCTCCCGTACACGAATCGGATCAAATATAATCTTATTTTTGTATCGGATATTTTATTTGATTCCTATATTGAGGTCTACATGATGAGTATAGTGAACAAAAATAGTAGAGTTATTTTTAGACGGAAATATTCCACGTGAATCATGACTAATAGACATCGTTACAATCGTATCGTATTGAGGTCAAATCGTATGCAGTGTGGCTAGGCCTTTACAATTTCCCCCGCCCCCCCTCCCCGGTTTACGTTCTTTTTTTAGAAGCAGAGAACTGATGATCTTACATCATTTTGCGATCCATAATAGGGGCGGGAGGAGTGGAGAGAGAGATGAGGACTATTTTGACTATGTCACCGCGGAGGTATCTCTCTCTCTCTCTCTCTCTCTCTCTCTCTCTCTCTCTCTCTCTCTCTCTCTCTCTCTCTCTCTCTCTCTCTCTCTCTCTCTCTCTCATGATCGGCCTAGTTGCTGGCGAATGCAGCACGTGCTAGCAGCGCTGACAGGCGCATGGATTGTGTGTGTATTGGAGAAGTGCTGCGGCACGATTCCAGAGCAAGACGAGAGACGCTGGATCGAGTAACGTTGGTGGCTGAGGGTCGACCCTGCCTGCCTGCCCGCCTGCCTGCCTGCCTGCCTTGCCTGTCACTGAGGCTCGGACAACACGCCTCGGCAGCTTCCTTGCTAGGCTAGAGCCAGAGAGAGAAGAGAGAGAGAGAGAGAGAGAGAGAGAGAGAGAGAGAGAAAATGAGAGGCGTCAAGGCTTCTGCTTCTGAACATGTATTATCGCTGTCGCCTTGAATCGCGACGTGTTTTCTTATTAGGAACGGTGATTCAAAGTCTGTGGAAGTGTGTACGACACTTGCACACATACGTACACGCATAGACAATTCGCGTAACAACGTCCAAAACAAGCAGCTCCCCTGTTTTTATCCAAGAAAGAAGGACTGATCGAGGCACGCTGGCTAGCCATCGTTGTTTTGTGTATCATACAGTCAGTGACAGCTACCTACTACCATCAGCGCAACAGCCTTCTGTCGTCTCGAGCACGGTAGCGACTACACAGGGCCAGCGTGTTGAACGTGTGTGTTGTTTCACGTGTGTGGGTGTGTCGGTGTGCTGGTGATAAGAGCACACAGCTGCTGCACTAAACGGGGCAAGCAGCTGCTGTTGCTGCTACTGCTGCTACAGGCCTTAGTGTGCTGAGTTTGGATGTGCTTGGCCACAGCTTCTCAGTCTGAGAGAAAATCTCACGGCACCCTCTTTACTTCTACTACCAGTGTGGCGTGTTTTCTATCTACTGGTGCATGAGGCGACAGCTGCTTTCACAAGTCAGTGACTAGTGAAGCTGTTTACTTAATATCTATGTGGTTTTGTTTTTTTTACTCCCATTCGATTTGCGTGCGATACATGCTGGTTGGATTCTTGGTAATCGGTGTTAAGGTTCTCTCGTTTATTTTCTTACCCACAAAGGTTGACGTTGTGTATGTGTGTTGAATTTGGAGCTGCCAACATGTTCAACATTTGATTTCTTGTTGACGCATCTTCTCAACGAGCTGTAGACCTACTGGCTAGAAGCAGAGAAACGGCGTCAGAAAGGAAAGCTTGTCTTGGGAAAGGCGCCTCTCTAACGTCAACAGCCGTTCCTTGCTTGCTGCCCACTGAAGATGTTTAGATAACACATGACGTAAGCTGAAGTTGATCGTTTGTTTTTGTTTTTTTAATGATTGAATTGTATTTCGTTGTTCATGATGTCAGGGTTAGTTTATCAATTGATCATTTTAACTCTACATACACAACTTACTAGGACTAGTCAGTTTTACGTTCAATGTTCAACTCCCTTTTAGCCAATGTTTCAGACACACAGACACAGGCACAGACACACAGACACACACGTCTCACACACACACACACACACACACACACACACACACACACGCGCACGCGCGCGCACGCACACACACACACACACACACACACACACACACACACACACACACACACCACACCACACCACACCACACGCGCGTTATTAATCAATGATGATGATGATGCGTGATACTGATGAACATGACAATGATTATCATTATTTCGTGGCGAAGACGTTTAGCCTATTTCGTAATACATGTACCGTGGACATGATATGGTCTATAAACTGCTAGAATCCCATCATTGATTTTGTTGAAGGAGAGAACGGTAGGCGTATTTTATGCACGGTCGTCGAATGACACTCCGGACTTCATCAGCACTGCTCTCGTGTTCTAGAGAAAGGCAGAGTTTGTGCGTTAGACACAGGCACGCGTCGATCTGATGATACTATCATGTTGTTTGCCTCTCGTTTGTAATCAATGTCAGGAAGTGGTACAAAACAACGTAAGCTGTAGACTGGTATTCTGGTCAAATCAGTGCTAGGTAGGGCTTAAGTGTGTGCGTATGAGTGTGTGTGTATGTGTGTTTGTCACGTGTGCATGTGTGTATGTGTGTGTCACGTGTGTATGTGTGTGAGCTTGTCACGCGTGTGTGTGTGTGTACATGCATGTGTGCGTGTGTGTATGTCTGTTGCAATGACAAGGTATTGATCACATATATTATTTGTCCAACAATATATATAGTGCATATATATCACTCACATTAATACTGAATACACAATCAATCCTAGTGTGGACTCACAATAACAACGTCATAGTTTCATATAGTATGGAACCCTTGTTGGTTTGCTCACAATGTGGATGTGTACAGTAGATAGACATTTGCGTGTATAATTTATAAACAAACTTAGACATGAAAAGTATTGTCTGTATTATGCGATTAAAGCGGGTTTTATACGAAAATATTTTCCTTGTTTTCTGGTTTTAGATAAGAGGAGAGGATCCTTGATCCTTGATTCATGTACATGCGAGGTTCAGATATATACATACCAGTCTACAGCTTACGGGTTCAGATGATGTGGAACACACACGGGTTTTGTCATCCATAAGGATAGATTTTAGGGCTCCCAATCATCCCGCAAAACAAGGGGCCCTGACTCCTTCACTTACGGCATAGAGGGTCCTAGAGGCGGAATAGATCGTCCCAGTGGCATTGCGAATGCTAAAAAGGATTTTTCTAGCGCATCCCTGGGACCCCCTGGATATTCTTTCAGAGGGTCCGTTAGAATGTTAGTACTTCATAGATCCCCAAATGGGGGTCCCTGGGAGCCCTGAGATTTTCAACACATTGAACTTCCAAAAACAAGATCGACACACTGTTAAAAATGATTAGCCTTAGAAAATCCAATCTTAGTTCAAATCCCCTTTGAAATCCATGTTCTAGTGTTCATTTACAGTGTACAGTGAAGACATATTTAGTGAAAATGTGATGGAAATAAATAACAAATGAGACCAGGAAACCTGACGTAGAGAACGCAGTGATGAAGGGGATGAAGTAAGTCCAGTTCTTCTTTAGTAATAGAGTGCTGTGCAGACACGTTGGTTGAGAGAGAGAGAGAGAGAGAGAGAGAGAGAGAGAGAGAGAGAGAGAGAGAGAGAGAGAGAGAGAGAGAGAGAGAGAGAGAGAGAGAGAGCGAACGAACGAACGAACGAACGAACGAAATGCTATGTATTCAGGGTAATGAGATAAGCTAATTAATTCCAGCTTTTTTTCACCCAGCCCTGAGTGAGAGACAGAGAGAGAGAGAGAGAGAGAGAGAGAGAGAGAGAGAGAGAGAGAGAGAGGGTGGGTGGGGTGGGGTGGGGTGGTGGTGGATGGTGATGATTGCACATCTTATCAGATTCCAATAACTCAGACAGTTCTGATTGTTTTCAAGTTTCATGGGTCATATGACCCCTGACTACAGAAAATGAGAGGTCAATGTTCAAAATAAGAGGGAAGTAATGTGTTAGATCGTCAGCTTGTGTTCAGACTTCATGGGTCATATGACCCCTGACTACAGAAAATGAGGGGTCAATGTTCAAAATAAGAGGGAAGTAATGTGTTAGATCGTCAGCTTGTGTTCAGACTTCATGGGTCATATGACCCCTGACTACAGAAAATGAGGGGTCAATGTTCAAAATAAGGGGCAAGTAATGTGTTAGAGCTTCAGCTTGTGCTCAGACTTCAGGGGCCATATGACCCCTGGCTGCACAAAATGAGGGGTCAATTCGGGTCATTGGCCCGGGCCTCCTGACAATATGAAACTCCGGTTTGTAGAAAACAAGGATTTCGAACTTCAGTCTTTTTTTCTCTAAGTTCTAACCTCTTGCCTCCCTTCTACCCCCCCACCCCCCCATCTTCCACCACCATGATGCTACGACTTGGCTACCAAATTCTTCAGAACCAATTTCAGTTCAATGTTGCATATCAGCGAGCAGACATTGGACGTTTGCTTAATGGTGCAGAACCAGGACTGTGTACCACATAGTCGTAGGACTAGTGCATGTGGTATTGAACGATCATTGATTGCTAGCCAGCCGCGAGAGAAGCTGGTTAATGTTTTCACTGCTGTCTGTCCGTTTGTTCCTGGCTGACTATCTATGGCTGGCTGACTCTCTATGCTGTACATCATCACGATAACGTTTGAACGGAGGGACCTACGACCCTCAACGTTTGCATGCGGATACGTAGTTATGATATCTAGAACCAGATCGAAAATGAAGGGTCATTGGTCAAATGTCAAGGTTACTAAAGCGAACAATGCTGCCGCATGGCTGACGATTTAGCGTTTTCACGCTGTAGTTACAGTGATCGCGCTAGGGAGTTTGAAAATCAGTCCCATCAGCGACAAAGCCCCCCCCCCCCCCAACATTATTTCCAAACCAGTCCCAGAGAAACAAAAACCAGAGAAAGCCACACTATCAAAGCTTCAATAAGTCTGTTAAAACAATTGGTAAAGGTAAAGATTCATCAGTACTTCTCAAGCAAGAATGTAATCTGCCCCTGGGACTACCGGGCCAATCTATGTTCAATATTTCGGTTTTGCAATCAGTATTTTACAGATAATTTACCACTTAGCGCGCGATCACTGAGTTATTAATTGGTATTTTGATAGATTGGCTCCTAGTCGTTTATGACGCAAGGCATTGCTTTCTTTCACACGCATACCACTATGAACGGTAAATTAACCAGAGCAAGTCTGGTGCTATATATGAAATAGCCATCAGTCAAATGCTACAGACAGTGGGCAAGTGTTTGAAGGCCCCACCATTTCATTATCGATGTCACTCTGATGTGTTGGCTGTAGTCGGTGTTTAATTTCATGCCACATGTATGCAATCTGGCTCTGTTGAACGACGCGTGAAATCAGTTTCCTGTATTCCCCCCTGGTGTTTTTGTCCGTCACCGAAGGTAACGGACTTTGCGATAGGCTGGTTTGTATTTTTCTTTTTTTTGTTCTTTTCTTTTCTGTCTGTCCTAAGGATATCTCCCGAACCGCTTGACCGAATCGCGTCAAATTTTGTGTGAAGGTGTGCCTCCTTAATAGGAAGAGATCGGCGCAAACCATTTTGCCGTCGTGACCTTGACCTTGACGTACGACCTTGTTTTGTTTGTTTTGTGCTTTGCCCTAGAATACATTGGCCATATCTTTCGCGTCATTGGGGTTACAGCCTTCAAACGTGGTGCGTGGATACACTGGCTTATGGTAAAATGTGATATTGGGTACTGATTATGGTCTTGACATTGACCATGCCAGTAGACATTGGGCATGTTGAATTGTTGTATACACGGAATATTACACGCACACAGACACAGACACACAGATACGCACGCACGTACACGCACGCACGCACGCACGCACACACACACACGCGCGCGCACGCACGCACGCACGCGCGCGCGCGCGCGCGCGCGCGCACACACACACACACACATACACACACACACACACACACACACACACACACACACACACACACACACACACACACACACACACACACACACACACACACACACACTCACACACAGACGCACACAAACATATATGCACACACTCTCTCTCACACACACACACACAAACATCGCGCGCAGGCACGCACACACACAGACACACAGACACACAGACACTCTCTCTCTCTCTCTCTCTCTCTCTCTCTCTCTCTCTCTCTCTCTCACACACACACACACACACACACACACACACACACACACACACACACACACACACACACACACACACACACACACACGCACACGCGCGCGCGCGCGCGCGCGCGCGCGCGCGCCATCCGCAGAATTATATTTACCCACGCATACACGGGTTTCTCCAAAGCAATTAATTTTATGTGATTATGATTGCTGCATGATGTAATTTTATAATCCTTAGCCATTGATTGTAGAATTAATATAAAAACAAACAACTTCAACAGACTGTTGAAAAACTTGACCGAAAGACCTTAAAATCTGGAATCACTGCTAAAATTAAAAATCATACTATGCAATCCATGAACGAACAATAACAACATAAAAGAAGTGTGTTTCATTTTCATATCATACATTACGCTTTTAACGCCAATGTTTTGTATTCTTCAATGGACAATACAGTAGACATTGACATTGACATTAACTGGTTTGCGATATATATGTCACTGTCGTTTTTCTGTCTGCGTGTCACTCTGTTTATGTCATGTCATTTGTTTTTCTTTTCATTATTTAATTTTTGTCTTAGTAAATGTTTTTCTTGCTTCACTTTCAACAGGC
>CM065683.1:50441487-50468987 GCA_017654935.2 Phymorhynchus buccinoides | reverse complement strand
TAATAATTATTTGGAGAAGAAAGGAATTTTGGTAAAAGGATGCCAGTACTATTCTTGAAGGTGATAGGAAAGGACAGAGGATGGAAGATTTATAAGATGAGGGAATGGAAACATAGAAAGAGAGAGAGAGAGAGAGAGAGAGAGAGAGAGAGAGAGAGAGAGAGAGAGAGAGAGAGAGAGAGAGAGAGAGAGAGAGAACAAATGAATTAGTTTACTGTCATCAGCAAGATACATGCTATTGAGAGAGAGAGAGAGAGAGAGAGAGAGAGAGAGAGAGAGAGAACACTGGACACTGACTGGTTTAATGTATATTGGCTTTGGGCCACAATACATGGACGAGGAGCTGTGGGAAGGGAAGAAACATGATCAAATATTTAACATAACTGTTTAGGAGAGAGAGAGAGGGGGGGAGAGAGAGAGAGAGAGAGAGAGAGAGAGAGAGAGAGAGAGAGAGAGAGAGAGAGAGAGAGAGAGAGAGAGAGAGAGAGAGAGGAGAGAGAGAGAGAGAGGAGAGAGAGAGAGAGAGAGAGAGAGAGAGAGAGAGAGAGAGAGAGAGAGAGAGAGAGAGAGAGAGAGAGAGAGAGAGAGAGAGAGAGAGAGAGAGAGAGAGAGAGAGAGAACAACGACAACAACAACAACAAATTGTTTAATGATTAGGCCTTTGGCCCATATCACTGGAGGTGAGATACAAAAAAGTGACATGAAAAATTGTAATTGTTATGAATAAAAAAACAAAAATGACATAATACACAAAGACATGAATAACGAAAGATCTCAGATCAACAATAACTAATTACGTCATTAACGATAACCGTCTTAACTGCAAGGATTTATGGACATAAGTGGCAACATTATTGACGATTATACTGTTCTCATTTGCAAAGAGAAGAGATCATCTAAAACTTGATGGATATCTATAAAACTAAAAGAGAGAGAGAGAGAGAGAGAGAGAGAGAGAGAGAGAGAGAGAGAGAGAGAGAGACAGAGAGAGAGAGAGAGAGAGAGAGAGAGAGAGAGAGAGAGAGAGAGAGAGAGAGAGAGAGAGAGAGAGAGAGAGAGAGAGAGAGAGAGAGAGAGAGAGACATAGAGAGAGGATATCAATGAAACAATGACGTGCATATTTTGTTACTCTATTGACAAACAGCATCAGCCAAAAAAAAAAAAAAAAAAAAAAAAAAAAAATACACAGAACGGAAGAAACATTGTCAGCAGCAACAGTAGTTGTCTTGGAATAAGGCGAATAAGGCCAAGCAGAGCAGTAATTTGTACATAGCTGTAATTGTAGATGCTAAGCCATGAGAATCGAATAAATGAGAAATAGGAGACAGAGGAAGGAGAAAAACAAGACGACGCCATCGTTTTTTGCTCGCCAGTAATGTTTTAAAGCAGCAATAAAAGTAGTAGGGGAAGACGGGGTAAAAAGCGCATGGGCGGGTAAGAAGCCCACCCCAATTATCTCATGAAATGAAGCAAATTTCAGTCTCATTTTGCCCATGAGACGAGCGTTAATGTCTAGCATTCGTCTCATGGGCAAATTTGACTGACATTTTCTTTATTTCATGAGATAATTGGGGTGGGCTTCTTACCCGCCCATGCGCTTTTTACCCCGTCTTCCCCTAATGGGAACGACGCTAAACTGGGTCATTGCTGTGTAAACCCTCTTCACTGCCCCGTCACGGAAATATCCGTCATAGGGTTATTCTAAGAGTTTCCCCTTTTCTATCCATATGCTTTTCGCAGTATGTTTGAATGCACGTGAAAGTGTTCTCAAATGATACTATATTCAATTCCCTTTCAGAAACGCATAGGTTATATGCACTTTTATTCAGAAATGTTTGCGATAGACTCCGCAACCTAAAACGGCTTGGCAAATAGTTGCCCCGGAACCGGAAACGGGGTCGGCAGTGAAGAGGTTTTAAGCAACGCAAACAAGCACGCACACAAACCACTCACACACGTAGCCTACACACAGGCAGACAGGCACGAGCACAAAAAAAAAGGGTAGGCGCTGCACTTGCAGCGACGCGCTCTCCGGGCAAGAGCAGCCCGAATTTCACAGAGATAAGTCTATGTGACTAGAATATACCAAATACAAAAAAGTTGTTTGCAGATGGGCATGCAGGCACAGTGGCCAACAATGAAACAAGCAAACACGCACATGGTTTGCTATTTCCTTCACCTTGTACGAGGACGTGTGCAAGTACACCCAAGGTAGTAGGGGAGACCACCTTGGTTGCCACTCTCACGACGACGCATACTACGGATGTTTGCTTCTTGTTGTCATCTAATTGAATATGCATGGCCTTTATTCATTATATATATGTACACTCTCTTTCGTCCGTTCTCTTCACCCTGTTCCTGGTCATGTATTAGTATGCACACATTTTGCCTTTGGCCATCTGCGCACTCACGGACACTGAAACAGTAGGACACTCGACGCATCATTCACTCGTATTAGTTGGAACACGCCATCCTGACCATCGATCAGTCTAATCAGTCTGTAATTTTTATTTTTTTGTGCAAAAAGAATGCCTTCTTGGGTGTGTTGCTTTGTCTGTCTTTTTTCAAGGTGTTTGTCATAATTATCTAATGCGGTTTTGCAAGAAAGGGGTTTGTCAAGAATTTTTGACAGGGTGTGAGAAAATGGGTTTTTTCAGGGATGTTGTTTTCCAATACAAGTCATCGACAAAATGGGTCTTTGACAGATTAATTTGGAACTGGTGACAAAAGTGGGTTTCGTTGGATAGGACTTCTTTGTTGTTAGTGTGCACTGGCTATTTCTAATGCAATGTTACGTTGGACACTGTCATGCGTTTTGCGCTGTGGTAAAATGGAATATCTCACAACCTTGACAAATTTGTATGGAATGAGAGACTTAGTGCGATTTTTCTCACGCCAGAGGGCATGACGCTCGTGTGGGTCTAATCCTCTCTAAATTATTAGTTGGGGATAAAGAAAGAGAGAGAGACAGTGAGTGGTCCTACCATCACTCTCTCTCTAACTACGCCCAAGTAAGAAAATCGCGTGATAAGCCCCTAGTGCATTGACTGCCCTCTGGCGTGAAAAATATTGCCATAGGTTGACCATTGATCAAAGTATTGAGCATGGATTTGTCAAGACTGTTGACGAGATTCACACTCTGTGTGTGTGTGTGTGTGTGTGTGTGTGTGTGTGTGTGTGTGTGTGTGTGTGTGTGTGTGTGTGTGTGTGTGTGTGTCGTGTGTGTGTTGGGGGGGGGGGGGGTGCGCACGCGCGCGTATGTGTGTTTTAAACTCGTACAGTTTAGAAATAAAAGACAAAAAGCAAGTAAACATTGATCAAATCCAATTTTCGCACTTGCCTTTTGTTTTTTTAAGTATGACTATAATGTTGGCTATAATTAGAAATATTTCTTTTTGATAACGAGTTGATCAGAAGATGGGAAATCCACGTTTGCAACCCCCAAGCAAGCCATTGTCATCACGCTTACTTTGTGCGGCGGTTTCACGTGCAACGAAGCATGCATATATCTGCATTGTACTCCCACCCGCACCACTACTTTGTATCGACAAGTATTGCGCAAACACGACACGTGATGAAGCCTAATCAAGGCACAATGCAACCCAACAGTTTCTTTGCTGCCTCAGCACGGGCAGCAGGCAGCTACACCCCGAGGGAGTGTTTGTTCAGTGTTCACATACAAGCTGCTTCTTGCAAGCGCTCAAAAAACACTGCGCATTGTGGGGCTGCGCAATTTTTCATTATGGGTCGTCGTTGTTGGTGCTTACATACATGGCTAGTCCTATATTCAAGGTTGTTTGATTACTTACTGTTTGGTGCTGTAAACGAAAGAAGCGAAGCGTGTTAAATAAATAACACTCTTTGCTTTATAATATTATATAGTGTTTTGCCACTATGTTCATATTCAACAGTGATCGCGTTTACTGGTAGGGGAAGACGGGGTAAAAAGCGCATGGGCGGGTAAGAAGCCCACCCCAATTATCTCATGAAATGAAGCAAATTTCAGTCTCATTTTGCCCATGAGACGAGCGTTAATGTCTAGCATTCGTCTCATGGGCAAATTTGACTGAAATTTTCTTTATTTCATGAGATTATTGGGGTGGGCTTCTTACCCGCCCATGCGCTTTTTACCCCGTCTTCCCCTAATTATCAGTAAAATACTGATTGCAAAACCAAAATACTGAACATATTTTGACCTGTCAGTCCCAGGGACTGATAATTGTTTGCTAGGACTGATGATAAATTGTTTTAACAGTGGCTTTGATATTGTGGTTTTCACTGGTTTTTGTTTCCCTGGGACTGGTTTTACCACCGGTTGTTGACGGGCATTGTCGCTGATGGGACTGGTTTTCAAAATTCCTAGCGTGATCACTGTGACACAGTCACTGTGAAATGAATGAAACGAGCGAACAGTTTTACCGGTAAAGGTCAAGATGTGCCACCCCCCCTGCATTTCTCGGTTAATTGTATTTTTCCGTTATTGCCTTTCTTACCATACATAAAGCTGTATTTTAGGAACATTTTTAGCTAAAACCCTTTTTGGAATACTAACCCTATCCCTAACCCTAGCCCTAAGCCTAACCCTACCTCCCACCCTATTAGACGGAAAAACGCAACGAACCACAACTGTGATAAATCGCGGTGTACTGCAGTACATAGTGGGGGGTAGGGTTAGGTTTAGGGCTAGGGTTTGGGATAGGGTTAGTATTCCAAAAAGGTTATTAGCTACAAATGTTCCTAAAATACAGCTTTATGTATGGTAAGAAAGGCAAAAACGGAAAAATACAATTAAGCGAGAAATCCGGTCTTTGAGCGACCAATTCGTGCAGGCCAAAAGTTATGCCAACCATCATCCGCCTTCTTTATTTCTCGTGAGATAGGACTTTACGGTTGGCTATATAGCCTAGATCCCATGCTCACCTAGAAGTTCCTAGTTTGTGGTTGTCTAGTTTGTTCCACTAGGCCTTTTACTCAAATGGTTTTTATTATTGGTTGAAATTAGCCTGTAGTAGGGGCCAACAGTAACATGAGAGCTGTACAACAGATGATTTTCTACAGTAATTGAAAATCATGGTACAGTTTAGTCTCTTGTGGAAGACTATGACTCTCGAACGAGGGGGCCTTTGTACCGGCTCTGGTGCTGCAGCCAAAGGGATGGGCTGGCCTTTGGGGACCTCCCTCAACGCCAGCTGTGTCCTCAAATCCCTTTGGCCGAGAGAGTGGGCATGCATACTGGGCAAGGCATCTCCACTATAAGCACATTATCGCCCAGCCCACCAGAATAGTATCTGCCCCATCTGCTATCTGGCAGTCATGGTCGGAAACGACTGACTGGCATACATGCATATATTACAGTGTGTACCACTGATGCTTCCAATGTTTGGATCAGTATCCCTGGCTCTTTAGTCTTACTATGTCATATTCTTGTCAGTCTTTTCACCACTACAGCAAGCTCATAGGGGAAGAGCCATGGGCGGGTAAGAAGCCCATGCCAATTATCTCACGAAATGAAGCAACTTTCAGTCACGTTTTGCCCATGAGACGAGTGTTAATGTTTAGCATTCGTCTCATGGGCAAATTTTACTGAAATTTTCTTTATTTCGTGAGATCATTGGCATGGGCTTCTTACCCGCCCATGGGCTTTTTACCCCGTCTTCCCCTACACTTCAGCCTTTTTTTTCTACCCCTGCTTCTTTTGCTCTCCAAAATATTGGTTTTCACAACTGTGCGACACATTGTTGATTTGTCGCTTATCCCCCCCCCCCCCCCCCCCCCCCCCCAGTCCTACAATAGTGAATGATTTGTCCTGTTGTGTATGCACGGCCTATTTAATGGTGCCCTTAATCAATGATGTGTTTATCTATAATTTATTGCATATTAGTAATTTAATAGTAAAGCCAAACAAGGGCGTCGCCGAGCGGCAGACATGTCCGTCACCAGCAATGCCACGCACTTGCGACACCCCGTAGAGTGTCACATCCTGACACAAAATTGGAAGGGATTCTGTCTTCTAGTTCACGAGATACAGCTTGAAGAAGAAACATATAGCGCAAAGAAGGAAATTTCGGTTTTCAAGGTCACACTTCAAGGTCAAGGTCAGCATGGTGATAATTTATGCTCGGATGTTTTCTTCTCTAGGGTATACAGTACCACACACAATCTGAAGCGCTTCTGTCAAGTACCAATGTGGAAAATATGACTTAAAACCCAATGTGTAGACCCCTACCACTTTCAAGGCCTACGGATCGCCCGGACCGTGACCTTGACCTTGATCGGTATGCCACCATCAGAACGGGCATAAGCCAAAGTACCTTCATGCCAAATTTGAAGACTCTAACACTAACGGTGTGGGAGTTATGGCCCCTGAAAGATTTTCGGTTTTCAAGGTCGTACGCCAAGGTCAAGGTCACGACGGCAATATGGTTTGCGTGAATTCCTTCCTCTCATGGTGACACACCAGCACAGACAATTTGACGTGATTTTGTCAACCCGTTCGAAAGATATCCTTGGGACAGACAGAAGGAGAAAAAAATGACCCTCCGATATTCAGGCTCCAGCGATCTTTTTGACCTTGACCTTGACCTTGATCGGTATGCCATCATCAGAACGGGCATAAGCCAAACCACCTTCATACCAAGTTTCAATCCTATGTTGATCGGTGCCCGAGATATGGCTAAAAATAGATTTTCGGTTTTCAAGGTCGTACGTCAAGGTCAAGGTCACGACGGCAAAATGGTTTGCGCCGATCTCTTCCTATTAAGGAGGCACACCTTCACACAAAATGTGACGCGATTCGGTCAAGCGGTTCGGGAGATATCCTTGGGACAGACAGAAAAAAACAACAACAAACAAACAAACAAACAAAAATACAAAGCAGCCCATCGCAATAGTCCGTCTTGGTGACGGACTAATTAAGTCTTTGATGTGATTCACGTATTCTTTGTTTATCGGCACCAGTTTATACTCCATGAAATGTTACCTTTGTGAAGCTGGTCCAAACCTTCTTTATTCTTGCTTATGATTTGTACCACTTAATTTCTCGTTCGCTCTTTGGCTGTTTGTTTTTCCTGTTTAATATTGATGGTATACTAGCGCAACGCCGAGTCCCAGTAACGCCTAGTAACGGTAACGCCTAGTAACGGTAAGGCCAAGTACTGGTAACGCTGAGTACAGCAAATTTGAAGCGATTCGGTTAAGAAACGGCGGAGTTATAAGGCCCCGTTTCTGAACCGATTCGCTGCCGGGTTGGTACACGGATAGTCACCGCCCCCGGTACGCGCATTTGCAGAACCGCGCAAATGACATGGCCGCCTCGGTTGCCGTTGCCATCGGCCCGTTAGGGCTCACAGCAAATTTGAAGCGATTCGGTCGAAAAACGGCGGAGTTATAAGGCCCGTTTCGTGTTTCAGACACACACACACACACACACACACACACACACACACACACACACACGGACAGTTGGCTTATTACTATATGATTGTTTTCTTTTTAATCAATGGAAATATGGTTTGTAAAGCGCTTAGAGCCCTTACTGAGAATAGGCGCTATATAAATACGCATTATTATTATTATTATTATTGTTATTGTTGCTATTATTATTATTATTATTATTATTATTATTATTATTATAATAATTCTACAAATTCATCTGAGCTGTCTTTCCCCGTTGGTTTCTACAATTAATTCTGTCCTCTCCCTGGTGTCTTTTCTTGCTTTTTTTTTCTTTCAAAAAATAAAAATTCCTTCATTCTATTTTGGTGTTTCTAAATGCTGTTTATTGAGCAACTCAATCAGCTGATTGAGTTTAAACCAACTCAATCAGCTAGAGTAGGCCTATGTTTATTTAATTTCCAAATGTTGCCCTCGAACTGCCGTTCTTTGTCGTTCAGTTGAAAACTACTGTCCCATCATATTCAACATTTCTGTTGGTTAGTCAGCACTAGGCCTAATATTCAGAATGTTGTGTTTTGCAACGTGACAAATTTGCAGACAGACAGGCACGTGCATCGATCACACACTCACGCACGCATGCACACGGACACACACACACACACACACACACACACACACACACACACACGCACGCACGCACGCACGCACGCACGCACGCACGCACGCACGCACATACGCACGCACGCACGCACGCACGCACGCACACATACACACACACACACACATACACACATACACACACACAAAGCCAGACGGACAGACAAACAAACAGCGAAGGAAGGACCGAACAACGAAGCATACCTTTGTTCCCACATACCGCTAGTCCCACACTGTAATTTTACATCCAAGATACGACTAGTCCCACCAAATGTATATATCTCTCTCTGTTTGTGTCTGCCAAACCCAGATAAACGCATGCGCCCGCACACACACACACATACACATACATTCACAGACAAGTTCATCCAGTATATATAAATATATGCGTAGCACGCACGCAAAAAACAACAACAACAACAACAACAACAACAACAACAACAACACGGTGTGTGGGACTAGCTGTGTGTGGGAACAATGGCAAGTCGTCCGAACAACAAACACTCAGACAAACATACTATATAGTAGGCCCAATACTATAGATCTGGCAAACCGACACACGGAGGTGCCAAGAGACAAGATGATGGACAATGTTCAATATGGCATTACTACAAAAGTACAATGTCACAACTGCCCCTCCTCTGCCATTCTTTGCCAGCAGATTACATTGTCACAAGAGGGCCGGCCAGCACAGCGGATCGTGTCGCCCTACCCACTCCACGCCTGTCCGGGCAGGGACGTTGAGAGAGGATCATCCCGGGTCCCTGTAGGATTAGGACTCCTTCACGCTGTCCGTCCGCATAAGACGCCAGTCAGTCGCTAAACCAAAACGCAGTTGGTAGCAGGGATAGAGAGAAATATATAGGGGAGTGCATACACTACACAGAGTAGAGGGGACAAAGAGAAAGGGGAGTCTTCTTCTTCTTCTTCTTCTTCTTCTTCTTCTTCTTCTTCTTCTACTCTACTACTACTACTACTACTACTACTACTACTACTACTACTACTACTACTACTACTACTACTACTACTACTACTACTACTACTACTACGTCTCAAGAAAGGGGAGTCTTCTTCTTCTTCTTCTTCTTCTTCTTCTACTACTACTACTACTACTACTACTACTACTACTACTACTACTACTACTACTACTACTACTACTACTACTACTACTACTACTACTACTACTACTACTACTACTACGTCTCAAGAAAGGGGAGTCTTCTTCTTCTTCTTCTTCTCCTTCTTCTTCTTCTTCTTCTTCTTCTTCTACTACTACTACTACTACTACTACTACTACTACTACTACTACTACTACTACTACTACTACTACTACTACTACTACTACTACTACTACTACTACTACTACGTCTCAAGAAAGGGGAGTCTTCTTCTTCTTCTTCTTCTTCTTCTTCTTCTTCTTCTTCTTCTACTACTACTACTACTACTACTACTACTACTACTACTACTACTACTACTACTACTACTACTACTACTACTACTACTACTACTACTACTACGTCTCAAGAAAGGGGAGTCTTCTTCTTCTTCTTCTTCTCCTTCTTCTTCTTCTTCTACTACTACTACTACTACTACTACTACTACTACTACTACTACTACTACTACTACTACTACTACTACTACTACTACTACTACTACGTCTCAAGAAAGGGGAGTCTTCTTCTTCTTCTTCTTCTTCTTCTTCTTCTTCTTCTTCTTCTACTACTACTACTACTACTACTACTACTACTACTACTACTACTACTACTACTACTACTACTACTACTACTACTACTACTACTACTACTACTACTACTACTACTACTACTACGTCTCAAGAAAGGGGAGTGGAAGATGGGGGACGCAGGAGGGTCGGGGTACAGGTCAACAGATGGTGCTGATCGGATTGTCTGGCATGGCCAAAGAGGAATGGATGCCAGTGTCAGATCATAATATACAAGTGTGCCGGACTTATTGATTTATCAGACCTGTTTACTCTACTCTTTTCCAGTAGTATTCTACTCAATTTGGATGTCTACTACTCTTCAAAATTGAAAATAATGCTCTTTAATTCTTGATTGCTACTCTTTTTTTTAGTGAACATTGTTTGATGGTTTAATGAATAAAACTACACATTTTGCACCACAACTACTCATTTCAGCTATCCGGACTACTCAAGACTTGTGTAGGGGGTAAACAGGTCTGATTTATGTTTCTACCTGACTTATTGCTTACTCTGCCTGACATATTGATCTCTATGCCTGACTTATTGGTTTCACTGCCTGACTTATTGATCTCTATGCCTGACTTATTCATATCTGTGCCTGGCTTGTTGAATTCTCTGTCTGACTTATTGATCTCTGTGCCTGACTTATTGATCTCTGTGCCTGACTTATTGATCTCTGTGCCTGACTTATTGATCTCTGTGCCTGACTTATTGATCTCTGTGCCTGACTTATTGATCTCTATGCCTGACTTATCGATCCCTCTGCCTGACTTATTGATGTGTCTGCCTGACGTATCGACCCCTCTGCCTGACTTATTGATGTGTCTGCCTGACTTATTGATGTGTCTGCCTGACGTATCGACCCCTCTGCCTGACTTATTGATGTGTCTGCCTGACTTATCGATCCCTCTGCCTGACTTATTGATGTGTCTGCCTGACGTATCGACCCCTCTGCCTGACTTATCGATCCCTCTGCCTGACGTATTGGTCTCTACGCCCCACGTATTGACTCGTCCACTTGGATTATTAATCAGCTTTATTACTGCATCGCTTCTGATGGATTGATTGGGCCGTTCATTACTTTCTGGTCTGACTTCTTAGCGTATCGGTCTCTCTAGCTCTGTCTTATTTTTTGCTATTGGTCTTCTTGATCTTCTCTTCTGCCATATTAATCTGCCCGCCTTGATCTCTCTGCTTGACTTATTGATCTCTCTGCCTGACTTGTTGAATTATTTGTCTGATTTATTGATCTCTGCGCGTGACAGTGCCTGACTTATTGATATCTCTGCCCGACTTATTGATCTCTCTTCTGCCTGGCTTATTGATCTCTCTACCTGACGTATTGATCTCTATGCCTAGCTTATTGATATCTATGCCTGACGTATTGATCTCTATGCCTGACGTATTGATATATCTGCCTGACGTATTGATCTCTCTGCCTGACGTATTGATATCTCTGCCTGACGTATTGATCTTTCTGCCTAATTTATTGATCACTATGCGTGACGTATTGGTCTCTATGCCTGACTTATTGATCTCTATGCGTGACTTATTAGTCTCTAGGTCTGACTTATTTATCTCTATGCCTGATTTATTGATCTCTCTGCCTTACGTATTGATATCTATGTCTGACGTATTGATATCTGTGCCTGACGTATTGATCTCTATGCCAGACGTATTGCTCTCTATGCCTGACTTATTTATATATATGCCAGACTTATTGATCTCTGTGCCTGACGTATTGATCTCTGTGCCTGACGTATTGATCTCTGTGCCTGACGTATTGATCTCTGTGCCTGACTCATTGGTTTCTCTGCCTGACTAATTGATCTCTCTATGCATGGCTTATTGACTCCTCCACTTCGATTATTAATCAGCTTTATTACTGCATCGCTTCTGATGGATTGATTGGTCCGTTTGACTTACTGGTCTGACTTCTTAGCGTATCGATCTCTCTATCTCTGTCTTTTAATATTTTTTTGTATTGGTCCTCTTGAGCTTGTCTTCTGCCATATTAATATGCCCGCCTCACTTATCTGTGAACTCATGCCACATTTCGATCAACGGAGTCTCTCTCTTAATGATCAGCCGCCAAACGCATTGACCATTTTACTAGGTTTAATGATATGCCTGCTTTATTGAATTATGATTTTGTTCCACATTGTTGACAAGGTTTAAAAAAAATATTATCGTTATTATAGTTTGCAGTTTGGCATGGTGATAGGTATTGATACTAGGATTGGAATCATCAGAAAGAAAGAGGCTTTGGTGTCAGTGACTTGTTTGTGCAGAATCCAAAAAGGCTGCCTCGAGAAGAATTTAATACTGTTGCAGTTAAAATCTTATGAAAATGTTATTTGTTATGCTTCTTGGTTTCAACTATTGAGGGTCAACTATTTATCACACACACACACGCGCGCGCGCGCACGCACGCACACACACACACACACACACACACACACACACACACACACACACACACACACACACACACACACACACACACACACACTCCACACGCACACATACACACACGCAGAGAGAGAGAGAGAGAGAGAGAGAGAGAGAGAGAGAGAGAGAGAGAGAGAGAGAGAGAGAGAGAGAGAGAGAGAGAGAGAGAGAGAGAGAGAGAGAGAGAGAGAGAGAGAGAGAGAGACGCACACATAAACACGCACAGAGACACCAACAACACACACACACACACATACACCCCACACACACACACGCACATCCGCACGCGCGCACGCAGAGAGAGAGAGAGAGAGAGAGAGAGAGAGAGAGAGAGAGAGAGAGAGAGAGAGAGAGAGAGAGAGAGAGAGAGAGAGAGAGAGAGAGAGAGAGAGAGAGAGAGACGCATACATAGACACGCACCGAAACAAAGAGACAGAAACAAAGACACACACACACACACACACACACACACACACACACACACACACACACACACACACACACACACACACACACACACACACACACACACACACACACACACACACACACACACACACACACACACACACACACACACACACACACACACACACACACACACACACACACACACACACACACACACACACATAGAGTTAAATGGCTTATATAATTACCTAGCTCGCTTCGTTGTTTACTGCCGTATTCACTAGGACGAGGCAATTTTCTCGGCCAATTTGCGCCTGGCGTGTTAGACTAACTCACTCAGCACTCAATTTCGTGGTTTGTTGCTTTGTTTGAACTTTTTCTTTATTTATTTATTTCGTTCTTTCGGCTCTTTGCTGGCGACTGCTTATTATACAGGGACAGCAGTTTCCAAGCCCACCTACATGCAGACCTCAAGAAACTGGAAGAGTGGGCTGAGAAATGGGGCATGCGTTTCAACACTCTCAAAAGTGCAACGTCCTCTCCACAAAGTCACTTCACCCTATTTCTATTGTCTAGGAAGAGTCTTCTTGAAACAAGTCCAAGAGACTCCCTACCTCGGAGTGCAGATTTCGTGCGATTTGAAATGGTCGCCACACATCTCCAACATAATGTTGTAAAGCTGGGTCGACCCTAGGATTTATTCGCCGGAATCTCCGGAATTGTCCTAAGCAATGCAGGCGCCTGGCGTACAAAGCATTGGTTCGATCCAAACTGGACTATGGAGCAACAGTGTGGGACCCACACCTGAAGCAAGACATAGAGAAACTTGAGAGAGTTCAGCGCCAGGAAGCCCGCTTAATCACAAGGGATTACAAGACCAGAAATCCAGGCTGCGTAAGCAACATGCTGACGTACAGAACTGAACCTCCCTCCTCTGGAAGAACGTCGCAGGCAGCAACGTCTCAGCCTTTTCTATAGGATAGCTGAGGGCCACATTCCTGCACTCCCAGCGGAATTTTGTTAATCGCTCCAGCAAATACAAAGCGTCGCAGGATCAAACCCACCAAATATGAAGGCTTTCAGTCCACAAATATTCTCGAACAACAGGTCATCAACCACTCGCGTGGATTTCGTGTCCAAGAATGTCGAACAGATCAATAGCGTAGCTCTTTCTTCGTGCGGACTGATGCGGAGTGAACAAGTTAAAGATCCACCAGATCACGTGTCATGTGTTTCACGTGTTTTCCCTCTTATAACTGGAAATAAATCTTGTTTTGACCAAGTCTGACTCCCATATAAATGGCCCCAAATTCAAACCGACACATCAGTTTAAAGAGCAGCCTCAATTTTAATATGGAGAAATTTGTATGTGGGTCACAGCAACCCAGAACAAACTAAGGGACTTAATCGTGGTGCGTCAATGGGTCTTTAAGCGAGGCTACCGTCAACGCAGACTCTATCAGCGCATTTACATCAGCGCTGACCAGTCTGCCCCAACTGTCCACTAAAATTAGATTCCCCCTTCCCCCCTCCATCTCCCCCCCCCCCCCCCCCCCCCCCGCTTGTTGCTGGAAGTGGGGCCTGTTCCTTCCCGGCTGAACTGGTGGGTTTAATGGTCTTAACCCAGTGCAAGTTTTAGTTCTCTTTCTTTCTATATTTTCTGTATACATGCGCCCTCCTTGTTTCATCGTGACTATTGCCAGTATTGGCACCTGCGACGTATTGATCCTGATCCTGATCCTGATCCTGATTCTTTCTTTCTTTCTTTCTGCATCGCGTATTTTCTAAATTATCCTCTGTCAGTATGTCTCGGTCTCTTTTTATTAGTCCCCGAGATGAAGGTTCGGGGAGCTATTGTTTTTGTCTGATCCGTCCGTCCGGTGTCCGTCCGGTGTCCGTCCAGTCCGTCCGTCCGGCGTGCCTCCGTCCGGCTATTCGTCCGTTTTTCTCAAAAACTATTCAGTCTATCATCATCAAATTTGCTATACTAGTTTGCCAAGATGCCAGCTATCCACTGATGTATTTAGTTTTACATTAAGGTCAAGGTCGCGCCAGTTACGGGGTTCAAACCCCGAAACACATAATCGCTAATATCTCGCGAAGTTTTGCATGTATTTTAATGCAGTTTTTTCCACAACATTTCTTGATGAATGGTCTATATAACACAGGTGTCATGAATTTTTCTGTGCGCGCGTGTGCGCATGATCGCACGCGCTCAAATCACGGATCCGAACCCCAAGGCTATATATAAAAAACTATTCAGTCTATTATCGTCAAATTTGGTATACTTGTTGCACAATATGCAAGCTATCCACTGATGTATTTAGTTTTATATTAAGGTCAAATTTACGCCATTCCGATTTCGGAGTACCTCGGCGATGCTGCGAGGGGACTTTGCAGCCGCTCGGCGTTGCACTTGTTTGTTGTTGTTTCACTCTTTTTAATTATTTGTTTTTATGTTGTGTTCTATATTCTAATCCGTTCTTGTTATTATAGACAAAGGAGGAAAAAAAAAACACCCTTCTTTGTTGTATGCGAATGAGTGTTTGTTATCTAGACGTATTGTATGTAATGGTAAGAATAACAGTGCAAGAAGTTAACCCTTTCGCCGCCAATGTCACATTTTTGCACCACAATGATTTAACACTCATTATTATTATTATTATTATTATTATTAGAATATTTAGGACGCCTAATCAATTTAATGCATGATTTAACACTCATTATTATTATTATTATTATTATTATCATTATTAGAACATTTAGGACGCCTAATCAATTTAATGCCCTAGGCGTTTACAATATAAAAATATAATATACACATATAACACCACATATAATAATATTTAACATATAGCATAAAGAATGGGAAATAAAAATTACGCAAACACCCAAAGGCGGTCAGACAAACAAACAGACATAGAATTACACACGCGTGCGCGCAAGCGCACGCACACCACCCACCCACACACGCGGACACCCACAAATAATCATATGCGCTCACCAAGCACAGACGTTCACTCTCAGACATTCACACACCAAGTCATGAAGGAAGGGATTAGTAGTTATTTAGGAAACAGATGAGTTTTGAGATGGCGTTTGAATGTGGGCAGAGAGGATGAGTATCTGAGAGAGCGAGGCAACTGATTCCAAGTAACAGGAGCTTGATAGGAGAAAGAGCGTTGACCATAGGTTTTAGTGCGGACAGTGGGGATACAATAGAGACGGGTGTCAGATGAGGAACGCAGAGCTCGAGACGGTGTGTAGAGATGTAGCAGATCAGTGAGGTATTCAGGACAGGAAGACTCGACAGATTTGTAGCAGAGAGAGGCAATCTTGTAGGATATTCTTTGCTGAACAGGGAGCCAGTGGAGGGAACAGAGCAATGGAGTTATATGGTCATATTTAGAAGAGCGCGGAAGATGAGACGGGCAGCATGATTTTGAACTTTTTGGAGGCGGTCAAGAGACCGCCTCCCTATTAGTGTCGGGCAAGGCATCACATGACTTTTTACTGTGGATGATCACGTGATCTTTTGGCCAGTTCTATGGTATGTGGAGGAGCACGTGACCTGCTGGGCGCATCAGAGTTGTCTTCCCTTTGTCATTAAAGTTGTCTGCCCTTTTTAATTGAGCGTGCGACTCTACATGTAATGTAGGTCCGTGGGTGCGACGCGCTGGTGGATCATTGAGAACCTCATGAATATGCATCAGCCTAACAGACTGGTGACCAGAACATGTTAACCGACAGAGTTAGGCTGTGACTGCGTCAATCTCTCTCTCTCTCTCTCTGTTTCTTTTTCTCTGCCTTGCACGGCTTCCAATTTTGTTTCCACATACTATCTCTTTTTGTCTCTGTCTTTTGCCCTGCCTTTTCCTGCCTCTCTCCCTGCTCTCTGTCTCTGTCTGTCTGTCTGCCTGTCTCTGTCTGTCTGATTGTCTCTCTCTCTCTCTCTCTCTCTCTCTCTCTCTCTCTCTCTCTGTCTCTCTCTCTCTCTCTCACACACACACACACACACACACACACAAGCAAAACAAAAGCATGTTATTGCTTACTCTATTACCCTCTATAAATAAAATTCATTCAATTCAATTCTCTCTCTCTCTCTCTCTCTCTCTCTCTCTCTCTCTCTCTCTCTCTCTCTCTCTCTCTCTCTCTCTCTCTCTCTCTCTCTCTCTCTAACTAGGCTAGGCTAGTAGGGCCTAGTGCGTGCGTGCTTCCACCACACTTTCTTCACTGGAGTTGCTGTCGTCTGCTAAACCTCATTATTCTCTCTCTCTCTCTCTCTCTCTCTCTCTCTCTCTCTCTCTCTCTCTCTCTCTCTCTCTCTCCTCTCTCTCTCTCTCTCTCTCTCTCTCTCTCTCTCTCTGTGCGTAAGCAGTCTTGCTTTCACTGGAGTTTGTGTCGTCTGCTTAAACTTGCATGTCCCAAAAAATATTATGCATAGCATACGAATAGCATGCAAAAAAATTGCAGAATTTTGAAAGCCAAACGATTTTACATTAAAGTTGTGTATTATTACGCTTCTGCAAAGAGAATTATGAAGAAAACAAATTTTGTGTTGTAAGAACGAGGCGTGAATTGTATGATGATAATACCCTTGACAGGGCCTCATCCTCATTTTGGCATTTTTTTAAAAAAAGTGTACAACCACCATTACTAAACCTTTGCAAAATCACAGAAGTGCATTGCTAAACTTTTGCAAAATCACAGCAAGTGCATTGTTAAAAATAAATAAAAGCTGCATTCATCATAAAAATGACAACAAAAATAATAAAAGGACTGCACACAACATTTTTACTCCTCGCCTTTTAGGCGGGAAAAACCTTTTCAGGGCCTCAAATGGCACACCGTTAAAGGGGCACTCTGACTTATGAGTTTTTGTAAGAAACACGCCGAGATCACCAGGAAAACACCCTTTACAGAGATTGCAACACTTACTTTGCTCTGGTTTTCTATAAGTCAAATCGGCGATTCCTCTTTGGCGGAGGAGCAGGAAGTCAAATGCTTTCACTCAAAGAGAAGGCGAGCGCTGTCTCTTTTCTGATGGCTGCTAAATCGTTTGCACGAAAGTTTTGCAATACAAGCATTAAAAAAAAAAAAAAAATTAAGGTCAAGATGTGCCACCCCCCTGCATTTCTCGGTTAATTCCATTTTGCCGTTTTTGCCTTTCTTACTAAGCATAAAGCTGTATTTCATTAACTTTTTTTTTTTAGCTAATAACCTTTTTGGAATACTAACCCTATCCCATAACCCTAGGCCATTATCTAATAGGACCCCCCCCCCCCCCCCCCCCCCCCCCCCCCCCCCCACATGTACTGCAGTGTACGGCGCCATTTGTCACAGTCGTGGTTGATTGCGTTTTTCCGTCTTGTAGGGTTGGGTGGGTGGTAAGATTAAGCTTAGGGCTAGGGTTAGGGCTAGGGTTAGTATTCCAAAAAGGTTATTAGCTAAAAAGGTTAATAAAATACAGCTTTATGTTTGGTAAGAAAGGCAAAAACGGAAAATTGCAAATTAACCGAGAAATGCAGGGGGGGGGGGGGCACATCTTTACCTTTACCCGTTTATCTAAAGGAGTTTTACTCACAACAAAAGAACCAGATCCATTTTGTTTTTGTTACTGCACTACAAAAAAAGAAAACGCTTCAACCACAATAAGTGAACTTCATCCACCCCATCCAAAATGGCTTTTCTCCAGTATCTCTGCCAAAGAGGAATCACGCTGTTTTTACAGTTTAATTTCTAGGAAACCACAGCAAAGTGAGTTTTCTGATCCTTGAAAAGGCTGTCTTTCTGGTGATCTCGACATGTTTCTTGCAAAAACTCAACCGTCAGGGTCCACCTTTAAACATTCTTGCTACCCCCCCTCCCCCCCCCCCCCCCCCCGTTGCCAATCGCTAACTATACTAAGCTACTGTTGGCCACGCTCCACCCCACCCCTTCACTCCACCGACGATCGTGTCGTCTGCTTAAGCCTTTGCAAAATCACAGAAGTGCCTTGCCAAACTTGCTAAATCACAGCAAGTGCATTGTCAAAAAAAGATAAATTAAAAAATGCATTCATCATGATAATAACAAAAACAAAAGTAAAATGACTGCACACTTAACATTTTTATGTTTCGCCTTTTTGGCAGGAAAAACCTTTACAGGGCCTCAAAACAAAGCGAAATGTATCATGTCAAATGGATTTCATTTAGCAGACGATATTCTCTTGGGGGGGAGTATACTGTGAAGCAAAGCTGTTCGTTTTGCTATTACTCGGATATTAGAAACAACATTTTTTCTTTCTGTATTGCTTGGCATTGTAAATTCATCAAACCCTTTCTTTTGAAGAAATACTTACGGATGGAGTTTACATTCTTCTATCCTCACGTTCATTTATCAGTTGACTATTCCTTGACCCCGCCCCCTTTCTTCTTCATCCGTGTGCATCACACGACCATTGAGAGACTCATGAATATGCTTTAGCCTAGCAATCTGACCAAAAGCTATGGAAGCAGGGTAAGTCTCTATAGGCCTAGTACAAAGGTTAGCAGACGGATACAATCATTTGACAGTCAAAGATGAACATGAGCCAAGTTTGGTTCTTTTCAGTTTCATTCACACAACCGTAGGCTGAGCCTAACCATACTCTCGTTGTGTTTATGACTCTATCTCAAAAGTCAAAGTCTGGTTTCTCTCAGTTTCATGACAACAACCCTAGGCTGATCCTAGCCCTGTTCTCTTCAGACTCTCGATCTCAAAGTCTGATTCTTTTCAAGTCTGATTCTTTTCAGGTTCATGACAACCCAAGGCTGATCCTAACCCTATCCTCATCGTGTTTATGATCCTCGATCTCAAAGTCTGGTTCTTTTCAGTTTAATGACAACAACCGTAGGCTGATCCTAACCCTATCCTCTTCGTACGACTCTCGATCTCGAAGTCTGTTTTTTTCCCAGTTTTATGACAATAACCCTACGCTGATCCTGGCCCTATCCTATTCATTTGTATAGCTCTCAGTATCAAAGTCTGGTTCTTTACAGTTTCACAACTACCCTAGGCTGATCGTAACCATATCCGCTTCATGTTTATGACTCGATTTCAAAATCTGGTTTATTTCAGTTTCATGACAACATGTATAGGCTGATCCTAACCGTATCATATTCATGATTGCGACTCTCGATCTCAAAGTCTGGTTCTTTTTAGTTTCATGACAACTCTAAGCTGATCCTAACCCTATCCCCTACATTGTTTATGATTCTTAATCTCAAAGTCTGGTTCTTTTCAGTTTAATGACAACAACCCTAGGCTGATCCTAACCCTATCCTCTTCGTGTTTCGGTTCTCGATGTCAAAGTCTGGTTTCTTTTAGTTTCATGGCAATAACCCTAGGCTGATCCTAACCCAATCTTCTTTGTGTTTATGACTTGATCTCAAAGTCTGGTTCTTTTCAGTTTCGTTACAACAACCCTCCCTGTCAACAACTTAAGGCTGATACTACCCTTATTCTCTTCATGTTTATGACCATCAATCTCAAAATCTGGCTTCTTTCAGCTTCATGACAATAAACCTAGGCTGATCCTAACCCTATCCTCTTCATGTTTATGATTCTCGATCTCAAAGTCTGGTTCTTTTCAGTTTCATTACAACATCCTTAGGCTGATCCTAACCCTATCCTCTTCATGTTTAAGACTCTCGATCTCAAAGTCTCTTTCTTTTCAGTTTCATGACAACAAACCTAAGCTGATCCTAACCATATCATCTACGTGTTTACGACTCTCGATCTCAAAGTCTGGTTCTTTTTTGTTTCACGACAATAACCCTAGGCTGACCTTAGCCCTATCCTATTCAATTTTATGGCTCTCGATCTCTCAAAGTCTGGTTCTTTTCAGTTTCACAACAACCCTAGGTTGATCTTAACCCTATCTTCTTCATGTTTATGACCCTCGATCTCAAAGTCTGCTTTCTTTCAATTTCATGACAACCCTTGGCTGATCCTAACCTTGTCATGTTTACGACTCTCGATCTCAAAGTCTGATTCTTTTCAGTTTTACAACAACAACCCTAGGCTGATCCTAACCCTATCCTCTTCATGTTTATGACTTGATCTCAAAGTATGGTTTCTTTCATTTTCATGACATCCCTAGGCTGATCCTAGCCTTATCTTCTTCATGTTTACTACTCTTGATCTCAAAGTCTGGTTTCTCTCAGTTTTATGACAATAACCCTAGGCTGATCCTAACCCTACTCTCTTTATGTTTACTACTCAATCTCAAAGTCTGGTTCTGTTCAGTTTTATGACAACAACTCTAGGCTGATCCTAACCCTAAACTTTAAGTGTTTATGATTCTCAATCTCAAAATCTGATTTATTTCAATTTCTTGACAATGACTATAGGATGAGCCTTGCCGTATCAGATTCATTTTTATCGCACGCATCGATCTCAAAGTCTGGTTCTTTTCAGTTTCACAACAACCCAAGTTGATCCTAACCCCTCTATTCTTTTCATGTTTACGACTCTTGATGTCAAAGTTTGGTTTATTTCAGTTTGATGACAATAACCCTAGGCTAACCCTAACCCTACTCTCGTCGTGTTTATGACTGTCTCAAAAGTCAAAGTCTGGTTTCTTTCAGTTTTATGACAATAACTCTAGGCTGATCCTAGCCCTACTCTATTAATTTGTATGGCTCTCGATCTCAAAGTCTGGTTATTTTCAGTGTCATGTCAATAACCCTAAGCTGATCCTAACCCTATCCTCTATTATTTTCGTGTTTACATTACAGGAGTACATTTTATGTACTTGTGTATTTTTATTTCTTTATCCATTTTGTCTCACTGTTTTAAAATGATTTTACGTTATAAGTGTTTTAAAATGCTATTTTATTAGTATGTGTGTGAGTGTCATTCATTTAATGTTTTTCCACTAATCGTGTGTGTCTGTGTGTGTTTGTGTGTATGCGCGTGTGTGCGTGCGTGTGTGTGTGCGGTGTGTGTGTGTGTGTGTGTGTGTGGGGGGGGGGGGGGGGTGAATGTTTATTAATATTGAATATAATGTGCCTTTTTTGTGACTATTGTATGTACAAATTATAGTAAGTTGTTATTTTATGATGCATGCAACTGTATTTCAGTCCTATATATCTCTGTCTCTGTTTGTGTGTCTCTCTCTTCTCTCTTTCTCTGTCTGTCCCTCTGTCTGACTCTCTGTGTCTCCGTCTCTGTCTTTCTCTGTCTGTCTGTCTGTATGTATGTCTCTTTCTCTCTCTCGTTCTCTTTCTCTCTCTATCGTTATAAGTGTGGGTGTGAGTGTGATTTGTTAATAGTGCGGCCTGGGCGTCTTTAAGTGTCCATCAGTGTGAGTGTTTCAAGTTGGTTGCGAAAGTGTACTGTAGATTATGTCATTCATTATTTGGGCGTGATTGAGAAATTGACTGAGGGATCAGGGAAGGGGGGTGTTGGTCAATGTTTGATGTATACTTTTTGTTCATTGTGTTTACTATTCATTTTAGTGATTTATGTAAAGCGCTTAGAGCTTAAAGATTAGGCGCTATAAAAGTTGTCTTCGTGTTTATTACTCTCGATTTCAAAGTCTGGTTTCTTTCAGTTTCATGACAATAACCCTAGGCTGATCCTAGCTCTATCGTCTTTGTATTTTGACTCGATCTCAAAGTCTAGTTCTTCCTCGGTTGTTTGCTTTCTGACGGCTTACAAAGATTCGCTCCCCTTGGATGGCTGGTCTCGGGTTCTGCGATTTGAACAAGCCAGGGTGTAGCTGCGCTTTGGGATTCAGAATGAGCAGCGTAGGAGCAACGCCACTGTACGACCCAGCATATGGGACAGCAATAACATTTTAAAAAGTCTGGTTCTTTTCAGTTTCATGACAACAAACCTACGCTGATCCTAACCCTTTTCTGTTCATGTTTATGACTCTCAATCTCAGAGTCTGGTTTCTTTCAGTTTCATGACAACGCTAGGCTGATCCTACCCCTGTGTTTATGATTCTCTATCTCAAAGTCTGCTTTTTGTCAGTTTAATGACCACAACCCTAGACTGATCCTAACCTTATCTTCTTCATGTTTATGATTCTCGATCTCAAAGTCTGCTTCTTTTCAGTTTACTGACAACCCTAGGCTCATCTTAACCCTATATTATTTGCGTTTACGACTCTCAATTACAAAGTCTGGTTTATTTCAGTTTTATGACAACACTCCTAGGCTGATCCTAACTCTATTCTCTTCGTGTTTATGATTGTCAATCTCAAAGTCTGGTTTTCATCAGTTTCATGACAACAATATTGGCCTGATCCTAACCCTATGCTCTTCGTGTTTACAACTTTCGATCTCAAAGTCTGGTTTCTTTCTGTTTCATGACAACAACCCTAAGCTGATCCTAGCCCTATCCTTTTCGTGTTGATGAGTCTCGATCTAAAAGTCTGGGGTTTGTTTTCAGTTTACTCACAACAACCCTAGGCTGATTCTAATCCTATTCTCTTCATGTTTATGACTGTTGATCTCAAAGTCTGGTTTCTTTCAGTTTCATGACAACAACTCTAGGCTGATCCTAACCCTATCATCTTTGTCTGGTTTCATGAAAATGTGTAAAGTGTACATTTGTTTCAATTGGTGCTTCTTATTTTTGATGTCACTCTCATTATGTGTTAACGAAAACAGCATTTTGTTATTTAAAAGCCTTTTCTGACATTGTGAAGCAAAATCTTGGAAACGTGAACTCTCCATAAGTATATTTTTTTAAACAACTTAGGATCACAAATACTTTGGAAGATGAATCTCATCTGCTTACAGAACTAAACCTACATTTTCAGCAATATAATATGATCTCGCTTTATTGCGTTGAACTTTTTTGTTCCTGTCTGAGCGATCGATGACAAACGTCTTTTACGACACGTTCATATGTTATGTCACTTTTTCTCTTCTTCTTTCCTAAGGTAACCAACTACATCACGTTGAAGATATTTTGAAAAGACATGTTCATTATTATTTTACACTTTTGAAGTGCAATACAACACTGTTTAGCCTCCTGTTGATCTTTGATCAACTGAATTTCTTGTTGAAGTTTGTTGATGAGATGAGAGGGGGAGCCAGACAAGAGAGCATTACAATAATCAAGGCGGGATAGTACAAATGCGCAGACAAGAGTTTTTGTGGTATCTTCTGAGAGGAGATGGCGGATAGAAGCAATTCGGCGGAGTTCAAGAAAGCAAGTACGACAGATATTGGTGACATGCTGTTGAAAGGAGAGGTTTTGATCAAGAGTTACACCAAGGTTGCGGGCAGAAGGAGAGAGAGTGATAGACGAGTCAATTAGTTTGATGGAGGATGGAAGAGAGGGGTGATTTTGAAGTTCTGTTGGGGTGATCAAGATCAGTTCATATTTGTCTTAATTAAGTTTCAGTTTGTTTTCTGTCATCCAGTCCTTCAGGCTGGTTACACAGGACTGGGTGCTTTGGATCATGGTGGGAAGGTTCGAGAGTGGTCCATATATGTACAGCTGATTATCGTCAGAGAAAGAATGATGATGAAGCAGGTATTGTTGAACAATAGAGGAGACAGGATAGGTGTAGGGAATGAAAAGTAGAGGGCCCAGGACAGAACCTTGTGGTACCCCATAGACCAAGGAAGAAGGTTTAGAAGAAAGACCATTAACAGAGACTACCTGTTGACGATCAGTGATGTAGGAATGTAACCAGCTGTGAACAGTGTCAGAAAGCCCAAACGAGTGATGCAGACGGGAAAGAAGGATAGAATGGTCAATAGTGTCAAAAGTAGCAGAGAGGTCTAAGAGGGTCAGGAGTGAGATATTGTTAGAGTCAAGGGCAGTCAGTATGTTGTTACAGATTTTGAGAAGAGCAGTCTCAGTACTATGGCCAGAGCGGTAAGCAGATTGAAGGGGATAGACAAGGTTGTTGGAGTGTAGGTGGTCTAACAGCTGATGCAGAACAACTCTCTCTAGGACTTTGGCAAGAAAAGGAAGGTTTGATACAGGCCTGTAGTTCTTCAAGTTATCAGAATCAAGTGTGGGCTTTTTCAAGAGAGGTCTTACAACTGCAGATTTGAAAGAAGATGGAAAAGAACCATCAGAGAGCGAATGATTGATGATGGTGGTGATGTGAGGGAGAAGAGTGTCAAGACAATGGGTGAGGAAAGAAGCTGGTAGTGGGTCAAGTTCACAGGTCTTAGCGCCAGATTTCATGATGATTTTCCTAACAAACGCCTCAGACACAGAATGGAAAGAGGCAAAGGGAGTTCCAGAGAAAGGGGGGTCAGGATAGGATACATGGTTGTTAGTCAGGGAGTCCAGTGATAATCTCAGGTTAGTGATGTTGTTAACAAAGAAGTCAGAGAAAGCCTGTGGGAGTTCAGAAGGTGGCAGGTTAGAAGGAAGAGGAGAAGAGTCAGCTTTACCAAGAAGAGTGTTAGTAATGTTGTAGAGCTGTTTGGATGTGGAACATGCAAGGATTTTGGCATTGTAGTAAGCATTACAATGTCATTAAAAAACCTTGAAATCAGGGTCTGTTATTCAATGATATTGTGTTCCTAAATTTGGGCAGTAAGGATTGACCCCATTCTAAATGCGTCACAGAGAAATCCAGAAATATTTGCAGACAAAATCTTTTCTGTAGGCAAGTAAGTTTAATGGAAATTTTGGGCTCAAAGAAGGCTGGCGGTGAAAGGGTTAAAGGAACCAGTGGGGAAAATTGTGAGCACATATGACAGAATGAAAACGAGAGAGAGAGAGAGAGGGGGGGGGGGGGAGAGAGAGAGAGAGAGAGAGAGAGAGAGAGAGAGAGAGAGAGAGAGAGAGAGAGAGAGAGAGAGATAACAGGAACAAGGACAACGTTTTAATGAACCGGGCCATCTGCCCATGTCAAAGGGAACAGTGGGAAGGGGAAATTGTTATATCAAATCAAAAAAAGGAGAAAATCCATAATACAAAATATTAGAGAGAGAGAGAGAGAGAAAACTTGAAACTTGAAAACTTGAACTTGAAAACTTAAACTTTATTTTCCAAGGATATAGATTTTAGGCAACGCCTATTCTTCCAATCTGTCCTTGATACATATATATTAACACAAAAGACAAACATGGCAAGGCATACTATTACGCATACAGAGCTGAATACAAAGGTAGCAAAGCAGTTGATATTATGAAACATAGATAGGCTGAAATATGGGATCATAAAAGTTACATAATTTTTAATACTCGCGCGTGCATACAAGCATGCAACCATACTTACACACTTGCGCGCATGTTTATAAAGGAAACACATTATAGAACAGGGCAATATATACATTCATCATCTAGGGTATGTAACAGGTAACAATTTGCATCAAAGAGAGAGAGAGAGAGAGAGAGAGAGAGAGAGAGAGAGAGAGAGAGAGAGAGAGAGAGAGAGAGAGAGAGAGAGAGAGAGAGAGAGAGAGAGAGAGAGAGATGCGTGGTGGTGAGGCGGTTTGCGTGTTGACAGATGTGATCATCATAAACAGATTAGCTTACCTCTATTTGTTATTCCTTTCTGGTCTGGAACATTCCTTACGTGTGTATGCATGCCTATAGTCCCTGGCGTCTGGTCATGTTGGTAGATCTATGCTTTACTTGTTCTGTGGCTCCTTGTTATCTTGTTCTGTGGCTCCTTGTTATCTGGTTGTGTGGCTCCTTGTTATCTGGTTGTGTGGCTCCTTGTTATCTGGTTCTGTGGCTCCTTGTTATCTGGTTGTGTGGCTCCTTGTTATCAGGTTCTGTGGCTCCTTGTTATCTGGTTGTGTGGCTCCTTGTTATCAGGTTCTGTGGCTCCTTGTTATCTGGTTGTGTGGCTCCTTGTTATCAGGTTCTGTGGCTCCTTGTTATCTTGTTCTGTGGCTCCTTGTTATCTGGTTGTGTGGCTCCTTGTTATCTGGTTGTGTGGCTCCTTGTTATCTGGTTGTGTGGCTCCTTGTTATCTGGTTGTGTGGCTCCTTGTTATCAGGTTCTGTGGCTCCTTGTTATCTGGTTGTGTGGCTCCTTGTTATCAGGTTCTGTGGCTCCTTGTTATCTGGTTGTGTGGCTCCTTGTTATCTGGTTGTGTGGCTCTTTGTTATCTGGTTGTGTGGCTCCTTGTTATCTGGTTCTGTGGCTCCTTGTTATCTTGTTCTGTGGCTCCTTGTTATCTGGTTGTGTGGCTCCTTGTTATCTGGTTGTGTGGCTCTTTGTTATCTGGTTGTGTGGCTCCTTGTTATCTGGTTCTGTGGCTCCTTGTTATCTTGTTCTGTGGCTCCTTGTTATCTGGTTCTGTGGCTCCTTGTTATCTGGTTGTGTGGCTCCTTGTTATCTGGTTGTGTGGCTCCTTGTTATCTTGTTCTGTGGCTCCTTGTTATCTGGTTCTGTGGCTCCTTGTTATCTTGTTCTGTGGCTCCTTGTTATCTGGTTGTGTGGCTCCTTGTTATCTGGTTGTGTGGCTCCTTGTTATCTGGTTCTGTGGCTCCTTGTTATCTGGTTCTGTGGCTCCTTGTTATCTGGTTGTGTGGCTCCTTGTTATCTGGTTGTGTGGCTCCTTGTTATCTGGTTGTGTGGCTCCTTGTTATCTGGTTGTGTGGCTCCTTGTTATCTGGTTCTGTGGCTCCTTGTTATCTTGTTCTGTGGCTCCTTGTTATCTGGTTCTGTGGCTCCTTGTTATCTGGTTGTGTGGCTCCTTGTTATCTGGTTGTGTGGCTCCTTGTTATCTGGTTGTGTGGCTCCTTGTTATCTGGTTGTGTGGCTCTTTGTTATCTGGTTGTGTGGCTCCTTGTTATCTGTTTGTGTGGCTCCTTGTTATCTGGTTGTGTGGCTTTGTTATCTGGTTGTGTGGCTCCTTGTTATCTGGTTGTGTGGCTCCTTGTTATCTGGTTGTGTGG
>CM065683.1:50426487-50433987 GCA_017654935.2 Phymorhynchus buccinoides | reverse complement strand
ATCACCACCACCCCCGCACATATACATAGACATCACGAATCGAAATCTCTAAAGCGAGAGAGAGAGAGAGAGAGAAAGAGAGAGAGAGAGAGAGAGAGAGAGAGAGAGAGAGAGAGAGAGAGAGAGAGAGAGAGAGAGAGAATGTATGTGTGTGTATGTGTGTGCGCGCGCGTGCGTGCGTGTATTGGTATGTTTTCAAGTGTCGAGTCTCTCTCTCTCTCTCTCTCTCCCCCCCCCTCTCTCTCTCTCTCTCTCTCTCTCTCTCTCTCTCTCTCTCTCTCTCTCTCTCTCTCTCTCTCCTCTCTCTCTCTCTCTAGTTAATTGTTCATTGTTCATTGCTCTCTCTCTCTCTCTCTCTCTCTCTCTCTCTCTCTCTCTCTCTCTCTCTCTCTCTCTCTCTCTCTCTCTCTCTCTCTCTCTCTCTCTCTCTTCTTCTTCTTTATTTGCTGATGACCCTACCCCGTTGTTCCCTTTGACATGGGCAGATGGCCCAGTTCAGAAAAATATTGTTCATTGTTCATTCTTCTTCTTCTTCTTCTTCTTCTTCTTCTTCTTCTTCTTCTTCTTCTTCACCGAATGTCATAAACGCACCTGTCATCCTGTAGGAATCCAACTAATACAACAAAGCAGAACAAGCAAACAAACAAGGTAGGACAAAGCCGTCGATGTGTGTGTGCGTGTGTGCGTGTGTGTGTGTGTGTGTGTGTGTGTGTGTGTGTGCGTGCGTGCGTGCGTGCGTGCGTGTGCGTGTGCGCGTGTGTGTGTGTGTGTGTAGTGTAACCCCTAAAGGCACCTGTTTCAATCGCTGGCAGTGTTCTTTCTATTTGCAGACTCCCGTGCCACTCACTACACGGCCTATATATTTTCGACAGTTGCCTTTGTTCTGCGAGTTTTATATAAACGGGGGTGCTTTTGAATTGGACTGAAGGTTTCCGCACAACACATCCCTCTGCCTGTCTCTCTACCATAAGTTCCTTATTATGATCAAACATGTAAACGACATCGCCTATTAACCTCTCTTATACATACATAGTTTCTTAACTGTATTACTTTTTTATGTTTATTCATATCTCTTGACATGGTTAATTTGTACATACATCTGGTATTAACATGAGTGTTTTTTGTTTTTGTTTTTGTTGTGTGTTTTGTTGTGTTTTTTTTTTTTTTTTTAGTGTGTGTGGTGTGTGTGGGGGGGGGGGGGGGGGGGGGGGGGGGGGGGGGCCCGGGGGAGGGGGGGGGGAGGAAGAATGTAATTTCTTGTGTTTTGATTTTATACTCTTAATTTATTCTGTTTAGATTGATTGTTTTTCTTCCTCCAGATGGTATTTCCTGATTGTTGTTAATTCAATTTATATTAGTTCATGTGAATACTGTGCTGTGTGCGAGGTTGGGGGTGGGTAGGGGAGGATGGATGAGTGTTTGAATGTGTAAGATTTGTTTTTCTCTTCCTGTTGCTTTTGTTCATTCATGGAAGTTTTAATTATGTTTTTCTTCTTTTGTTTGGAAGGCAAGGTGTAAACAAGCCCATTGTGCGCGTATTCTTTCCCCTCAATAAACAAATGTTTCAAATGTTTCTATATTTGGCTCGGTGTACACTCGTTTGTCAGTGTGTGTTTATTTCTTTGTCTATATTTATGCGCGTGTCACGTCAGTGTGCATGCGTGTACTCTAAATAACAAACAGACAAATAAATGAATAAAGAAATATGAATAAATACACAAATTAAAAAAACAAGTAAACAAACAAACAATAAAACGAATAAATACATAAATAAATAATGCAACCTTATTTCTGAAAACACAAGGAATCTGAAACCATAATTGAATTGCTTTGCTTTTTTTTTTAATCGTATGATTGCAAGAACTATACAGACTCACCCGGTGTACATTTACATGTCTTGCCATCGTGTTTTAAACCCATCAACGCAATCTCTAGTAACCTGGTTATTTCAGTTGGGTTTGTTTTACCCTCGTTCAGATATTCCCATTGCATGCAGCTCTTTTCCTTTGTTTCCCTCCATCCCCATCTCTCCCTTACAAAACACACACAGACACACACAAGCAAGCGCGCGCACGCACACACACGCACGCACGCACGCACGCACGCACGCACGCACGTACGCACGCAGAGAGAGAGAGAGAGAGAGAGAGAGAGAGAGAGAGAGAGAGAGAGAGAGAGAGAGAGAGAGACAGAGACAGAGACAGAGACAGAGAGGCTATTATTATTTTTTTCTTGTCTGGGTTTGTGTTAAGTGTAATGTAGTGTAGTGTAGTACAGTGCAGTGCAGTGCAGTGTAGTGTAGTGTAGTGCAGTGTAGTGCAGTGTAGTGTAGTGTAATGTAGTGTAGTGTAGTGTAGTGTAGGATAGTGTAGTGTAGTGTAGTGTAGTGTAGTGTAGTGTAGTGCAGTGCAGTGTATTGCAGTATTGTGTAGTGTAGTGCAGTGCAGTGTAGTTCAGTGCAGTGCAATGCAGTGTAGTGTAGTGTAGTATAGTGCAGTGTAATGTAGTGTAGTGTAGTGCAGTGTAGTGTAGTGTAGTGTATGTAGTGCAGTGCAGTGTAGTGTAGCAGTACAGTGCAGTGTAGCTTAGTGTAGTGTAGTGCAGTGTAGTGCAGTGTAGTGTACAGTGCAGTGCAGTGCACTGTAGTGTAGTGTAGTGTAGTGTAGTGTAGTGTAGTGTAGTGTAGTGTAGTGTAGTGTAGTGTAGTGTAGTGTAGTGTAGTGTAGTGTAGTGTAGTGTAGTGTAGTGTAGTGTAGTGTAGTGTAGTGTAGTGTAGTGTAGTGTAGTGTGTAGTGTAGTGTAGTGTAGTGTGTAGTGTAGTGTAGTGTAGTGTAGTGTAGTGTAGTGTAGTGTAGTGTAGTGTAGTGTAGTGTAGTGTAGTGTAGTGTAGTGTAGTGTAGTGTAGTGTAGTGTAGTTGTAGTGCAGTGTAGTGTAGTGTAGTGTAGTGTAGTGTAGTGTAGTGTAGTGTAGTGTAGTGCAGTACAGTGCAGTGTAGTTAGTGCAGTGTAGTGCAGTGTAGTGCAGTACAGTGCAGTGTAGCTTAGTACAGTGTAGTGCAGTGTAGTACAGTGCAGTGCACTGTAAGTGTAGTGTAGTGTAGTGTGTAGTGTAGTGTAGTGTAGTGTAGTACAGTGCAGTGTAGTGTAGTGTAGTGTAGTGCAGTGTAGTACAGTGCAGTGCACTGTAATGTAGTGTAGTGTAGTGTAGTGTAGTGTAGTGTAGTGTAGTGTAGTGTAGTGTAGTGTAGTGTAGTGTAGTGTAGTGTAGTGCAGTGCAGTGTAGTGTAGTGTAATGTAGTGTAGTGTAGTGTAGTGTAGTGTAGTGTAAAATAGTGTAGTGTAGTGTAGGATAGTGTAGTGTAGTGTAGTGTAGTGTAGTGTAGTGTAGTGTAGTGTAGTGTAGTGTAGTGTAGTGTAGTGTAGTGTAGTGTAGTGTAGTGTTGTGTAGTGTGTGCAGTGTAGTGTAGTGTAGTGTAGTGTAATGCAGTGTAGTGTAGTGTAGTGTAGTGTAGTGCAGTGTAGTGTAGTGTAGTGTAGTGTAGTGCAGTGTAGTGTAGTGCAGTGCAGTGCAGTGTAGTGTAGTGTAGTGTAGTGCAGTGCAGTGTAGTTCAGTGCAGTGCAATGCAGTGTAGTGTAGTGCAGTGTAGTGTAGTGTAGTGTAGTGTAGTGTAGTGTAGTGTAGTGTAGTGTAGTGTAGTGTAGTGTAGTGTAGTGTAGTGCCGTATAGTGTAGTGTAGTGTAGTCCAATGCAGTGCAGCGCTCGCGGTTGGTAAAAATCGAATCACTAGTAAAGTTCTTAACAGGTTTTTTTTCCTGGTAGTTGAGTCTAAACGGAGGTCGTTCGCCAAGTCGGCGTAGGTTAGAATTGATCGACCAGAAAAGGGATAGGGTTAGAAATGGGGTAAGGGATAGGGTTTGAACTGTAAACAACCGAAATATATGATTTTAACACATTTCATCACCAAAATAATTGACGGAAACTTTCTGGATGTGAGAACAAAAGCACAAGTTAAGTGTTCATCCGACTGTTGTTAGAACTTACGGTCGGGATAGGGCTAGGATTAGGACTACATCTCAAAAACAAAAGAGAAACGAAGAGCAAACTTCTATTGTGCGAAAATACTGAAACTTACACCTTCATCAGGCGCAATTGGTTTAAACAAGATTTATTCAAATGAAGCACACACAGCAGCACATAATTTAAATGAGTAGAGCACAACAAGCTTAGAGCTTATACAAGGCACTCCAACATTTTTCAATGACATAGTATTGGCTGCCACAAGCATGGAAATAAACAGCACAACGTCAATATTAGTGTACATTGAAAAACAAATAAAACAATAATTTACCAACAAAAACATCAATCAAAACAACAGATTAGAAACGTATTATAATCACATACAACTCTCTAATCAAATTTTGCCTTGGGGTTGGTTGCAGGGGCAAGACTGAGACGCGCATCGGTTGCAAACTGCATCAAATCAATAATTTCATCACGGAAACTATGCCAACCAGGGCTTAAATGTAACGAGTCACAATAAGGACACGCTTTAGAGACAGTTATTCTGCTAAAAATCTGTTTGACAGTTGGGATGAAATTACTAATAGACTCAAGTATTGTTCTGTTTTCATTTTGGTTTTTATCACAGCTACCGAACAAAAGCAATGATACATTTGTTTCGACATCGTCAGGCACAATTAACCCTTTCACCGCCAAAGTCGCATTTTAGCACCACAGGATTTAACACCTATGTCACTAAAAGGCATCAAGTTGGGGTCTATTATCCAAATATCCTATTGCCTTAGTTTTCCTAAGTAAAGTTAGAACTTATTTTATATATGTCACAGAAGAATCCCTAATGCTGCAGATGGATTTTGTTCTCTACCCAGGTAAATGTAATGGACATTTTTTGCTGAAATATGGCTGGCGGTGAAAGGGTTAAATAAAAAGATGGCTTCTGCTGGTCTATCTGATCTTTGGCGGACGACCTCTGTTTAGACGCATGCTTTCCTGGTGCGTGTGCCCTGGTGACTCAGGTCGTAAACAAGGGGAAGGGAAACCTTTGATTCCCCCTGGAATCCCTAGTCTGAATCCTCCAGACTCTATTACTCTACTCGTCCTTTACTCTCTCCCCCCAACGTCTGGCCCCGAATCTATTTGGTTCTTCTAGTGCTTCACCATTGTTCACTACCGACTGAGATGACTGTTCAGATGGGATTAGTAATGGAAGGCCATTTTGCTCTGTTTGTGTCTGAATGTCTTGCTTTTTAGTCCCCGAGCCGAAGGTTCGGGGAGCTATTGTTTTTGTCTGGTCCGTCCGGTGTCCGTCCGGCGTGCCTCCGTCCGTCCGGCTATTCGTCCGTTTTTCTCAAAAACTATTCAGTCTATCATCATCAAATTTGGCATACTAGTTTGCCAAGATGCAAGCTATCCACTGATGTATTTAGTTTTACATTAAGGTCAAGGTCGCGCCAGTTACGGGGTTCAAACCCCAAAACACATAATCGCTAATATATCGCGAAGTTTTGCATGTATTTTAATGCAGTTTTTTTCACAACATTTCTTGATGAATGGTCTATAACACAGTTGTCATGAATTTTTCTGTGCGCGCGTGTGCGCATGATGGGGCGCGCTCAAATCACGGGTCCGAACCCCAAGGCTATATATAAAAACTATTCAGTTACGTGCTGTTTTGATGCCTTTTTATGTAGTTACTTGCTGTTTTGATGCGTTTTTATGTATGTGTACAGCCGACACATTCCGATTTCGGAGTACCTCGGCGATGCTGCGAGGGGACTTTGCAGCCGCTCGGCGTTGCACTTCTTATTTATTTGTTTTCCCCACTTTCTGTCTCCGTCTCTCACTCTCTGTCTGTCTGTCTGTGTGTTTGTCTCTGTCTCTCTGTGTCTGTCTGTCTGTCTCTCTCTCTTGGAAGAATAGGCCTGGCCTAAAATCTTAATCCTTGTGTAATAAATCTCTCTCTCTCTCTCTCTCTCTCTCTCTCTCTCTCTCTCTCTCTCTCTCTCTCTCTCTCTCTCTCCCTCTCTCTCTCTCTCTCTCTCTCTCTCTCTCTCTCTCTCTCTCTGTCCGTCTGTCTTTTCTGCGCGTCTTTGTGGCGTCTGTCTTCGTGTTTCTGTCATTGTCTCTGTTTCAGTCTGTTTCTCTGTCTCTGTCTCTCACTATCTGTCTGTCTATCTCTGTTTGACTCTGCATCTGACTGTTAACGTTTCCCCCTTTGTCTGTCTGTCTGTCTGTCTGTCTGTCTGTCTGTCTCTCTCTCTCTCTCTCTCTCTCTCTCTCTCTCTCTCTCTCTCTCTCTCTCTCTCTCTCTCTCTCTCTCTCTCTCTCTCTCCTCTCTCTCTCTCTCTCTCTCTCTCTCTCTCTCTCTCTCTCTCTCTCTCTCTCTCTCCTCTCTCGTCTCTGTCTTTTCTGCGCGTCTTTGTGGCGTCTGTCTTCGTGTTTCTGTCATTGTCTCTGTTTCAGTCTGTTTCTCTGTCTCTGTCTCTCACTATCTGTCTGTCTATCTCTGTTTGACTCTGCATCCTGACTGTTAACGTTTCCCCCTTTGTCTGTCTGTCTGTCGTCTGTCTGTCTGTCTGTCTCTCTCTCTCTCTCTCATCTCTCTCTCACTCTCTCTCTCACTCTCTCTCTCTCTCTCTCTCTATCTCTTCTCTCTCTCTCTCTCTCTCTTCTCTCTCTCTCTCTCTCTCTCTCTCTCTCTCTCTCTCTCTCTCTCTCTCTCTCTCTCTCTTCTCTCTCTCTCTCTCTCTCTTCTCTCTCTCTCTCTCTCTGTTTGAGATATATTTAGATTTTAAATTTTGTTTACTGATGGTTTTTACTGAAAACAGAACTGTTCGCAACCGTTCTTACACACACGCACACACACACACACACACACACACACACACACACACACACACACACACACACACACACACACACGCACGCACGCACGCACGCACGCACGCACGCACGCACGCACGCACCAATGGGACTATGGAGTAAATATTTTGATACATTAGAAAAAATAAGTGATTTGACATTATGTTTTTAAAATCATCGATTCAAAGATTTTCAGGTAATTGAAAACTGCGTAGGTACTGTCTGATAAGGGGACAATGAAATAGTATATGGACTGTTAAAAGTTTCTTCCCACATATACATCTTGCAGTATTAACATGCTTACATTTTAAAGAATTATATTTAAGTCTAACACATAAACTAGAAATTTCTCTTGGAAAATGGCTTTTTTAAAACGAAGAAACGTTGCAAGAGATATGTGAATTTACATTACAGCCTACACGAGTTTTGATGTCCTTTTCTAAAAGACTATAACATTCCTTTACAGATAAAAGGAATATCAATATTTTCACAGCCAATTATTTGACGTGCACCTCTTCTGGCTACTCTGTCTGCCCTTTCATTTCCATAAATACCACAATGTGATGGAACCCAAGTAAAGGCTACACTTGAGCCCTTTTGGGTGAGAAAATGAATTA
>CM065683.1:50416487-50418987 GCA_017654935.2 Phymorhynchus buccinoides | reverse complement strand
AAGCTGGGAATCTGCATTTGCTCCCATTCAACCTCAAAAGCGGTTCTCAGGAACGAAAGAGTTAAACGTTGGTACCCAGATAAGCTTAGTAGGCTCTACACTTTTTCATACCCAATAACTCCACTTGCCAGTTTCTACTCCCCAGTTCGGATGCGTCACGGCCTTTCTGAAGAACGGCTGTTTGAAAACTGAAATTGGACGGCATTTTCTCGTTCTGTTCCAATGCTCTCTGGGTCTGGATACATAGTCGGAAGGGCCAACTTGTGGCATATCATCGACGAAAAACGTGGCCGTGGGGAGAGCACTTCCTAAAAGCCCTACAGATTAAAAACGAATGAACCTGGCCAGCCATTTCCCGTTCAGCGAGTCACCACCGTGATGCCACGTCCTGCAGCCACATAAGCACCTCTCCTCGACAACAATGTCACGTGTCTTAGAATAGAATATATTCGCTGTCAGAATCAACACAATTGTGTTGCTGTTGCTGACAAAAATGTCACGTGTCTTAGAATAGAATAACTTCGCTGTCAGAATCAACACAATTGTGTTGCTGTTGCTGACAAAAATGTCACGTGTCTTAGAATAGAATAACTTCGCTGTCAGAATCAACAAAATGCTGACAAAAATGTCACGTGTCTTAGAATAGAATATCTTCGCTGTCAGAATCAACACAATTGTGTTGCTTGCTATTGCAGTCTCAAAGAAATTGCAACTCCTCTGTCCAATTAGTACCCGTTCATATTCTTGTACCGCACGTTCGCTACCAAGTAGTTCCAGTTCACCCCCTTGCACTACTGATGTATGTCCAATAACTACTGATTCAGTCCCTTACAATACTCTATATGTCTAGTCATGGTCCTTAACCCTTTCACCGCCAGCCATATTTGAGCCAAAATGTTCCATGAAATTTACCTGGGTAGAGAACAAAATCCATCTGCAGTATTGGGGATTCTTCTGTGACATATAAAATAAGGTCTATCCTTACTTCCCAGAACTAAGACAATAGGGTCTTTTGGATAATAGACTCCCAATTTGATGACTTTTTAGTGACATAGGTCTTAAATCCACTATGGTAGCTAAAAAATGCGAATTTGGGCGTGAAAAGTGTGTAAATAGTGTTTTTATTTTTAAAATTGTTTGTCCCCGATAGGTTTTTAACGCTAAGACTACCCCACCCCACCCCACCCCCACCCCCGTGCATGCCCAAATATGTTATACTGCACGCTCGGACTGTTGCGGTATTGATTTAGGTCTACGTACTTCACATTCATCTGCTTGCCCTATTCATCCACACAACGTTGCAGTGTATTTCAGATTCATGCTTTGCAATACTTGTGAATTCTAGCCATGCCCAAATACACTACTCGCATATATTATGCCCAGCTGCATTTACCCACACACACCACGCACGCATACACACACGCACGCGCACGACGCACACACACACACGCACACACACACGCACGCTCGCGCGCACGCACACACACACATACGCGCACAAACGCACACGCAAACGCACGCACGCACGCACGCGACGCATCGCACAATACACGCAAAAAGCACGTCGCACGTGCACGCACACACACACACAACACACACACACACACACTACACACCATGCACCACACCACACACACCCATGTACAGAGAGACGAGAGAGATAGTATGAGAGAGAGAGAGAGAGAGAGAGAGAGAGAGAGAGAGAGAGAGAGAGACAGATAGACAGACAGACAGACAGACAGACATACAGACAGATACACACACGGGCTACCCTTCTCAGTCCTAAACCAGTGCAGACCCTCTCAAACCTCAGGCTCTGTCTCCCCTTTCTACCCACGTTCCTGTCCATTTCCCCAGTGTATCGGTACTTTCTCCTTCGACAGCCTTTGTTCTGGTGGTGCCAGGTCGTTCAGTCTAGGCAGTGTCGTCTCAAGAACCAGTAAGGGCTTGGCATCAGGACAAGCAACGGTAGGAGTGGGGGGTATGAGGGTGGTATTGGAGGTAGGGGGTACCCATAAGCAATACCCTTCTTTACTTACATCATTATCTTCTTACGATGTCATTGTCTGTTTAAAACAATCGGTATTATATTACATATTATTATGCATATATACCTGTTTTGTTTGTCCTGTTCTGTCTGTTTTCATTTCATAACTAAAATGATTAAAATCGAGACTACGTTGTAAATGGCTTTCTCAGACACGAACGTTAGGTTTGTGAGTGTATGCATACAAATGGCGTGTGTGTGTATGTGTGTGTGTGTGTGTATGTGTGTGTGTGTGTGTGTGTGTGTGTGTGTGTGTTGTGTGTGTGTGTTGTTTGTGTGTGTACGTGTGTGCGTGTGTGTGCGCGCGCGCGCGCGCGCGCGCGCGTGTGTGTGTGTGTGTGTGTGTGTGTGTGTGTGTTTGTGTGTGTGCGTGCGTGCGTGTGTGTGTGAGAGTACAAAAGAGACAATTATCAGTGAAAACATTTTAACGAAAATTGGACTGCTTTACTTGCC
>CM065683.1:50393987-50408987 GCA_017654935.2 Phymorhynchus buccinoides | reverse complement strand
CCATGGCAACACAGTAATAGCTCCCTCTTAATATGACTTACAGCTCACTGTGTTGCCATGGGGGAAATAGAAATACATTGTGAATAATGTTAACGTGTACACAGACCTTAACACTCCTCAGAACACGCGAGCTCTTCACGACCGTTGCTTGATGCTCATCTGTTTCTGAAGTAGAAATATTTGCTTTAACCTTACCGCCCACCATCTAAGCCCCGTTTGGCTTTGTTGCTGTTTTGTAACAAAAATGTTTGTCCTTCTACATTTAAATAATTTTTTTATTTTAGCTATTGCATTAGGGGAAGACGAGCGTTAATGTCTAGCATTCGTCTCATGGGCAAATTTGACTGAAATTTTCTTTATTTCATGAGATAATTGGGGTGGGCTTCTTACCCGCCCATGCGCTTTTTACCCCGTCTTCCCCTACTCAAAAATAGCTTTCAGAACGAATTTTCGTCACTTTCTATAACGGCAACATATTTGGATGATTTTGAAGAATCTGCCTTTTTTCCCCCCTCAAAGTTTCTCTTATGCGCAAATAGGCCGGGTTTTGAAGGGGTCGAACTATTTTATTTGTTACTTGCTGACCACCAGTTTCTTGAACAGAAAAAAGTGTAAGACGAAACAAGAGTTCTTACTAAAGCGCACGTTTGACTCGGAGCGTTCTTTGTGGTGCCATCTCTTCCGACATCTTTCAGACGTTGGTCTGGCTGTTTACATAATTGATTTTCTGGACGGGTTGGCATGTATATGTGCCACTCCCTCTAGGAAATTGAAGGCCTAAAGGCCAAATTCCATTTCCATAAAAACATTATCGGGGAACGCGCTCCCTGTCTGTCTGTTTGTCTCACAGTCTATCTGTCTCTTTCTGTCTCTCTCTCCCTCTCCCCACCCTCACCCCTCCTCTCTCCATCCCTCGCCCCCGTTTGATTTTAGGCATACTAGACCCAAAAAATATCCCTTTTACTGCCAGCCATATTTCAGCCAAAAATGTCTATACCATTTACCTGGGTAGAGAACAAAATCCATCTGCAGTATTGGGGATTCTTCTGTGACATATTTAAAATAAGGTCTATCCTTACTTCCCACAACTAAGACAACAGGGTCTTTGGATAATAGACCCCAATTTGATGCCTTTTAATGACATAGGTGTTGTTAGATCAATGTGGTGCAAAAATGCGACTTTGGCGGTGAAAGGGTTAAACTAGGCTGGAGGCGGCACCAACATTAACCTTTACGGTATAATCATGTGGCAGCTCATAGCTTTATTTGTTCGTTCTCGTTCGCATCCTATTTTTGTTCCGTTTGTTTCTTTGTCATTTGTTTTCGTTTATTCTTTCTTCCCGCCTTTGTTTTTATCATGTATTTCATTCGTGTATTAATTTTGTTTCTACTTTTTTTGGAGGTAGGGTGGTGGTTAGGGAGGGGGAGAGGCGGGGATACTGATGGTGTGTGTGTGTGTGTGTGTGTGTGTGTGTGTGTGTGTGTGTGTGTGTGTGTGTGTGTGTGTGTGTGTGTGTGTGTGTGTGTGTGTGTGTGTGTGTGTGTGTGTGTGTATTTGTGTATGTGTGTGTGTGTGTCAAGGCAAGTCAAGTCAAAATGATCTTTATTGACGATAAAGGAATAAGCTAAACAAAGCTTTTTTTTTTTTACATCCTGTCGTCATGTGTGTGTGTGTGTGTGTGTGCGTGTGTGCGCGTGCGTGTGCGTGTGAGTGTGTGTGTGTGTGTGTGTGTGTGTGTGTGTGTGTGTGTGTGTGTGTGTGTGTGTGTGTGTGTGTGTGTGTTTTATAATTATCTCTACTAGCCCCCCCCCCCCCCCCCCGCGTTTTCCCCCGCTTCCCTTCCATTTTTTTCTGTGCTTCCTTTCAGTTTTCTTTACATTCTCTCTTCAATCCTTCAATCTATACTTGTTTTGTTCCTTTGCTTTCTTTCATTCTTCATTCTTTCCAGCTGACTTTCACATATTTTCATTTTGTTTTGTTCTTTGATCTGTGATTCTGTTTGGCTTTTTTGGTGTTTTTGGTGTTTAAAAAAAAACATATTTACCCCTTTTCGTGTTTAAACAAACACACCATTTCAACTTTGAAACAATATTTACTTTTTTCTATATCACTGTCAAAGAATCGTAATTGAAGTTTCATTCGTTGTTGTTTTCTTTCTTGTCTTTGTCTGCACTTGTGATGTTTCCTTTTCATTTTCTGACGCTTGTTGTTCTTCTTCCTTTGTTCGTTTTCTTTGTAACACTTTGCATCTGAATCAATAATCACACGTCATGATAGATGCATACTTTTGACAGTGAATGCACGGATGCTTTCTTATATATATATATATATATATATATATATATATATATATATATATATATATATATATATATATATATATATATATATATATATATATATATATATATATATAAAATAAGTCATTAAAACACACTTTGTAGTTTCATATATATATATATATATTTTTTGCTGAACTAGGCCATACACTTCGTCGTGTCCTCTATATGTGTATACTAATCTGGCGCAGGACCCGAATAAACAGGTATTTCTTTAAATTTGCTGTCAAAAAATAATCGAAAAAAATAAGGGCTATTTCAATGTTGTTTTAATAAGTGTAACAAGCAACTTTTTTTGTCTGGTTAATTCAGCCTGATTATTCAGCCTGAAAACGCAGACTGGGTCAGCTTCTATGGCATTCAATGGCTTATATTAAGTCTTTGGTTTCTGTATTTAGAGATGTGTCAACTACTGTTCATTCCTGAGAACCGCTTTAGCTGCTGAGAAAGTTTATCCTGTTGATTCCTACGGGCCTCTTTTGCTCGTAATATCACGCAACATGATGCAACTGTTATTACTTTGCTCTTCAAACATTGCAATGCAATGAGGGTTTTCCCCCATTTCTTACTGGAGCAAGTATTGTTTATGAAAGAGAAACAGGCTGCTGAAAACATGCCGCATATTCACTATAACATAACACCCCTTTATACAGTTTTACTCTCTCTGGAAACCCAGGAATAGGGAGATAGAGAGCTCTATAAAGCTAGGAAACTGCAGTTACTCCCATTCAACATGCCCCACATGGCCGAAAGGCCAAAGAGGGCGTAAAACATTATTTCTTCTACTCCCATTCAACCTCAAAAGCGGTTATCAGAAACAAAAGAGTTAACACCGTTGCCGCATCAGCTTGTAGTAAACAGAGAGATAGACTATGGCTTGTACCCACGTGTCGTCATATCCGGCCACAAGGAGCGTGCCATATTATGGGAGACCGCCATCTTAGTCAGTAACTTTGTCTGAAAAATGCCAGATCGATGCTGTTTACACACAAATCTGACTAAGATGGCGACACTTCCGTTGGAAGGGTCGAGATGCGCACGCAGGTGGGGGGGAGCCATTCCTGGCGGAAGAATACGGCACAATAAAAACTCACCTTGTGTCTTATCTGTCGGCTCTATTTTTCATCGGAAGCGTGGTCACGCGCACGGACGAGTGAGCGCAAGGATAGCCGCTTTCGTAAGGGGCCATGGCAAAGTGAAGCGAGACCTCGGACCAGGCGCTAGTTTATTTATGCTTCTTCTTCTTCTTCTGCGTTCCCAGGGCATATGGCCATAATGGGTAAGGTACGTATGTGTCATTTTTTTCTCCAGTTTTCACTGGTCTCCCCGCTGCGTACAGCCGACACATTCCGATTTCGGAGGAGCTCAATGGAGACAATATATTTGTAAGATGTTTTTGAAAAAAGGCAGGAGAATAGGCCAATAAGTCAGAAATATAGTAGATGATAGAAAACAAAGGGAAAAGGCAGAGTCAAAGAGAGTGACAGATTAGAGGATGTTACAAGCACAGAACTTCCAGAAGGTGGGGGAATTATTTTTTACAAAAGACCCCCCGGTATCCCCACGGGGGGGGGGGGATTTATACAATCTGAGGGGTGGTTTCTTCGCTCAGTTACCTGTCAAATATGAGCGCAGATGCGTCATGCTGCCGTTGTGCGCCTAACTAAAAAATAGTTAGGCCCAGCAAGTCCGACTTCGGCTGGAGGGAAAAAATTTGAAAGTGTGTCGTGGAAAAAAAAGTCAGTAGAATGGACCGGTAAAGGCAGAAATATAGTAGATGACAGCAAGCAAATGGAAAAGGCAGAGTCAAAGAGAGTGGGAGATTAGAGGAAGTTACAAGCACAGAACTTCCAGAAGGTGGGGGAACTATTTATGCATAAGGTCCCCCCCCCCGGTATCCCCACGGGGGGAGGGATGGTCTGAGAGGGGGCTTTCCAGGGGGTGACCAAAGAAAAGAAGCAGGAGACGGGGCGGGATAGCTGTCTTGGAACATTGGTTTCTGAGGGATAGGGGCTCTGGGGCCTCAATGACCCTGTCACAGGGCACTGACGTGTCTGTAAAGGGGGATGTCACTTCTGATATACCTCTCTCTCTCTCCACTCGGAAGGATGAAGAATCGAGTTCGTTAGTGGACTATTCTGTACCAAGGCTCTGGAAGATGCTTTCATTTATACCTACATATTTTTGTCCTTTGCCGATCTACCATCGCAAAGGAGTATGTTTTCGTTCTCGTGTATGCTTCTTTTTTCCCCCCTTTTTTTCTTCTGTTTGTCCCAAGGATATCTCCCGAACCGCTTGACCGAATCGCTTCAAATTTTGTGTGGTGGTGTGTCACCATAATAATAATAATAATAATTGTACATTTATATAGCGAGAGGTTATATGAGAGGTTATCGCCGTATGACCTTGACAACCGAAAATCTTTAAGGGGCCATAACTTCCACACCGTTGGTCTTAGAGTCTTCAAATATGGCATGTAGGTACTTTGACGTATGGCCGTTCTGATGATGGCATACAGATCAAGGTCAAGGTCGGGGAGATCGGTAGGCCTTGAAAGTGGTAGGGGTCTAAAGATTGGGTTTTCAGCCATATCTTCCGCATTTGTACTTGACAGAAGCGCTTCAGATTCTGTGTGGTACTGTATAACCTAGAGTAGAAAACATCCGAGTATAAATTATCGCCATGCTGACCTTGACCTTGAAGTGTGACCTTGAAAACCGAAATTTCCTTCTTTGCGCTATATATTTCTTGTTCAAGCTGTATCTCGAGAACTAGAAGACATAGTCCTTTCAAATTTTCTGTCAGGATGTGAGACTAACAGTGTCACTCACTCATACATTAATTATCCCTCAGAAATACAATGTCGCCGATCGGCAGACACGTTTCCGTTTTTCTTCACCCTCCTATATCTCGTGAAATACTGTATAGAATCACTCCACATTCTGTGTGGGTATGTAAAAAGAAGAGTGGAAGACATTGCAGTACAGATTATGCCACGTGGGATTTCAATGTTGCCGAGCGGCAGACATGTCTCCGAGTTAAGGGTGTACAACCCATTGATGAAGGGTGTACACCCTCCACTAATTAAGGGTGTGCATCCCGGTAAATGAGAGGGTTTAATACTAAAAGTAAAAGACATCGTAGTAGAAAATGTGCCACGTGGGGCTTAAATGTCGCCGTGCGGCAGACAAGTCTCAGTATTAAGGGTGTACACCCCACCAAATAAGGGTGTGCATCCCGGAAAACGATTTGCACCCCTGTCAAGGGTGTGTCACCCAAAGGACACAAGGAGGACGGGGGCCTAACATGTAAGGGGCAAGGGAGGTACAGGGCGGGGCAGGTACAGGGCGTAGCCGGCAAAGGACATATCTGCCGCTCGGCGATGCCCTTGTTATTTGTTATTGTTATTTTTTCTCCTTCTTTACTTGCTTGTTCCTCTTAACGCGCAGGGGTCATTATTTTGTTTCTTCTGTCCCTCCTCGTTCTGTCTGTTGGTCTTAGCACTCCTCCGTTCCAGTCTTTTTCCCCAACCTTTTTTCAACACTCCTGTTTTTGTTGTCTTTCCTTCTTAATTATGTTTTTTTGTCTTGTTGTTATTAGTCTATCATTTCTTTCTTCGTTGTGTTTGAGGCATCTTCTTTCACTTTTGTTTCTGTTGTTTGCTGTTCTCTAACCATGTCTACATATCATATGTGTAGTGTAGATGAATCATGATAATGAGAGAGAGAGAGAGAGAGAGAGAGAGAGAGAGAGAGAGAGAGAGAGAGAGAGAGAGAGAGAGAGAGAGAGAGAGAGAGAGAGAGAGAGAGAGAGAGAGAGAGAGAGAGAGAGAGAGAGAGAGAGAGAATGAATGAATGAATGAATGAATGAATTTATTGCCTTAAAAGCATACGCTCCATTAGCAATCGACGCGATCAGTTCGGCATGGAAACCACAATGCAAACATGTCTTCTAACGTTTATTTTCACGAATGTTCATGCATACGGCAAAGCGGTCCCCAGCCTCGTCCAACTCGCCAGTGTTGCTTTCCGGGTGTGTCACCCCAAGCAAGATTTGCGTAGATGGCGAGACCCAAGTGTTTGTATCTCGCTGTGTCCTTTTCTGTCAACATGGTGTCTGCTGCTTAAAGACCCCCCCACGTCACGTGTCACATTCCCTCTTATGCTAGGACAATTTATTAAGAGTTCTTACCAGCTATAAGAGGGAAAGCACGTGAAAACCGTGATTTTGACACGTGACGTGGGGGGTCTTTAAACATACACTGACCCACCACGATTAAGTCCCTTGTTTATTTCTGGGTAGCTGTGACACACACACAAATGCCCCCAACTTGAAATTGAGACTGCTCTTTAAAATGATGTTTCGTTTTCAATTTGGGGGCATTTGTATGGGAGCAAAACCGGGTCAAAACAAGATTTCTTACCAGCTATAAGAGGGAAAACACGTGAAACCCGTGGTTTGGACACGTGATCTGGTGGATCTTTAACATGGCCTGCATTTCCCGTTCTTCTTCCAGCAGAGTTGTGTCATGTTGCCTCGCGAACCAATACACGCATTCAATATCATCGCCACAATCAGAAGTCGGTTAGAGAATTGCCTAACAAGTTCGTCTGTCTCACCACTAATCCGCACTTCTGTATCAGACGATCGATTGACAACGATCTTTGTGATAGAAACAAACAACCTTGTTTCTGTTCTTGTAACGATCTGTCTGTCTGGGCTGATACGTAGCGTTTGACTTCAGGGGTAGGCCTACTACATCCACCAACAGAAGTGTCACTAGTTGGCTCCACATCAGTCCCTAAATGTTCAGCAGAGCTGACACACTCCACGGGGCTTGAAGATTCCGTGGTCTCTTGCAAATCAAACTGTACAATAATTATACGATACAAATTTCATCTTCTTCTTGCCTGCTATCACTCAGGTGTGTAGTAAACAACACGTTCTATTCATTTATGTGTTGGCCTACAGTCTGGTTCATCCTAGTGCATCAGAAAATAAAGGCACGCCAATCACATTTAATCCTTTCATCGCCACTGTCGCCTATTGGCACCACAATGATTTAACACCCATGTCACTAAAAGGCATCAAATGAGGGTTTGTCAACCAATGACCTTATGTTCTTCATGTTTGGGAGGTAAGGATAGGCCCTATTTTATGCATGTCACAGATGAATCCCCAATATTGCAGACATCTTTTCGCTACCCTGGTAAGTTTAATGGTACATTTTGGCTGAGGAATGGCTGGCGTTCACGATTTTCAGTCTTTAACTCTTAGTTGCGTGTTTCTGCTGGTGTTGCTCTCTCCTGGTCACACTGTACGGCACTTGCTTTTTGTGTGTATGTTCGCTTAATAATATGGAGCTCTGTGTGCTGATGATTTGTTGTCATTGTTGTTATTTTTCCTTTTGCAACCCCCTCCCCTTTGACATGGGCAGAAGGCCTGGATCAGTAAACTTTGTTAATTGTGAATTGCTGTACGGCACTTGGTGGTTTTCCCCTCTATTGTACTTGAGACTGACGGTTCAGCGTGGGCTCCGCCATATTTGTTGTCACACTTGCTGGCTTCAAACGCAAAACTACGACGGTTTGCTATCTCTCTCCGCACATCTTCCATGAAGTTAACCGTGTTGTCCGTCAACAGGGTGGTCAAGTTTTTTCTCCAAAATGACTGGACATCCAGTAGCTTTCATGGTGACGGTGACACTTGCATGGCTTCACGTCACGTGATCACCGAGAGAGATAGAGACACTTGACACTTGACAATGTTTTAATTGCCATTGACAACACACTCTTCGTGGCGAGGGGACACGTGATTTGAAATTAACTAATAATCAAAGCAAGCGGAAAAAAGTATCAGGGAGAGAGAGAGAGAGAGAGAGAGAGAGAGAGAGAGAGAGAGAGAGAGAGAGAGAGAGAGAGAGAGAGAGAGAGAGAGAGAGAGAGAGAGAGAGAGAGAGAGAGAGAGAGAGAGAGAGAGAGACGGACAGGCTGACGCAGGGGCAGACATACAGAACAAGAACTCCAGACAAACAAAAATGGTCAAAGCCAGGCAGACAAACTTTACCTGATCAAAAGATGCTAGAATGAAATAGGCAGTAAACTATAAGCCCTCCTTGACCAGCTAAAACAACCAGACAGATCCCTGGGCAGACTGACAGACAGGGTTGTGACTATGCCCTTTGCTCCTGTCAAGGACACGCCAAGATCACGTGCATGACCTGGGCAGACTGACAGACAGGGTTGTGACTATGCCCTTTGCTCCTGTCAAGGACACGCCAAGATCACGTGCATGACCTGGGCAGACTGACAGACAGGGTTGTGACTATGCCCTTTGCTCCTTTCAAGGACACGCCAAGTAATGTAAGATCACGTGCATGACCTGGGCAGACTGACAGACAGGGTTGTGACTATGCCCTTTGCTCCTGTCAAGGTCACGCCAAGATCACGTGCATGACCTGGGAAGACTAACAGACAGGGTTGTGACTATGCCCTTTGCTCCTGTCAAGGTCACGCCAAGATCACGTGCATGACCTGGGCAGACTGACAGACAGGGTTGTGACTATGCCCTTTGCTCCTGTCAAGGACACGCCAAGTAATAGAAGATCACGTGCATGACCTGGGCAGACTAACAGACAGGGTTGTGACTATGCCCTTTGCTCCTGTCAAGGTCACGCCAAGTAATGTATAGTGTAGAGTGTAGAGTGGCACAGTGGTAGCGCGTTCGCTTCGTGTCAAGTAAACCCGAGTTCGAACCTGGGTACAAGGGATTGTTCCCCTCACTTTGCACTAGGCTTTGCGGTCTGAACGTGGAGTCTTTCGGATGAGACGATAAACCGAGGTCCCATGTGCTCATGCACTTAGCACACGTTAAACCCAGTGGCAACGAAAAAGTTGTCATTTGGTCAAAATGTACCCCCCTCCCTTCCTTCCTCATCAGTCACACAAAAATCGCATGCAAAAACAAAAAAAATATTAAAAAAATTGGGTGGCGCGCCTCTGGCTGCGACGCGCTCTCCAGGTGGGAGCAACCCGAATTTCACAGAGACACCTCTGTGACTATAATGTACCTAACCTAACCTAACCTAATAGAAGATCACGTGCATGACTTGTGCAGACTAACAGACAGGGTTGTGACTATGCCCTTTGCTCCTGTCAAGGTCACGCCAAGTAATAGAAGAGTACGTGCATGGCACGTTGATCTTGGTGCACAGTGCAACCCACGTCTCTGCCAGACTAAGGAGATGGCATGAATAACGTATGAGCCTTTCTGCCCTCCTTCCATCCTTCCTGCTTTCTTCTTCCTTGTTAGTACCCGAACCTTCGGCTCGGGGAGCTATTGTTTCTGTCTGATCCGTCCGGCGTGCCTCCGGCGTGCCTCCGTCCGTCCGTCCGTCCGTTTTTCTCAAAAACTATTCAGTCTATCATCATCAAATGTGGTATACTAGTTTGCCAAGATGCAAGCTATCCACTGATGTATTTAGTTTTACAGTAAGGTCAAGGTCGCGCCAGTTACGGGGTTCAAGCCCCAAAAGACATAATCGCTAATATCTCGCGAAGTTTTGCATGTATTTCAATGCAGATTTTCCCCACAACATTTCTTGATGAATGGTCTATAACATAGTTGTCATGCATTTTTCTGTGCGCTCGTGTGCGCATGATCGCGCGCGCTCAAATCACGGGTCCGAACCCCATGGCTGGAAACACCCAGAGACAGAGACAGAGAAAGAGACAGAGAGAGAAAGAGAGCGGTGAGGGAGAGAGACAGAGACACAGAGAGAGAGAGAGCAGTGAGAGAGAGAGAGAGAGAGAGAGAGAGAGAGAGAGAGAGGGAGAGAGATGGGGGGGGGGGGGGGGGGTGTAGCAAACAGTTGGCTGTAGCACTGACTACTGAGGTCCTGTGCGCGTGTGCTAGTTTCACATTTTGTCTGTGTCATTTAATTGTCTGTCTGTCTGTCTCGTGGTAGTGTGTTTGTGTGCGTGTCTGTATAATTTGTGTGTGTGTGTGTGTGTGTGTGTGCGTGTGTGTTTTGCGCGTGCGTGTGTGCCTGTGTGCGCGCGTATTCCAATCCCCTACCGCCCCTATTTCTATGCATGCACAGACAGATAGATAAGACTGACACAGAGACACACATACAGAAACACGCGTGCGCGCGCGCAAACACGCATTTTCGTCCCTCTAGTTGTGTGTTTTTAATTTTTTTTAAAGGAGGTCAGAGTTGGATTATTTTCCCCTATGCCACCGCCTCATGACCCCCCCCCCCCCCCCCCCCCTCCCACAGACCTTGCTTGGCGTGCGTGGCTGTTATGTCATGCAGCCGGTGATCAGATATAGTCAAGCCACAACAATACTTTCTCTGTCCTTTCTTTTTTTTTTCGTTACCATTTGATGCGTTTTTATGTATGTGTAACGCCGACACATTCCGATTTCGGAGTAGCTCGGCGATGCTGCGAGGGGACTTTGCAACCGCTCGGCGTTGCACTTGTTGTTGCTGTTATTGTTTCTGTCTGGTCCGTCCGGCGTCCGTCCGTCCGTCCGTCCGTCCGTCCGTGCGTCCGTCGTCGTCCGTCCGTCCGGCTATTCGTTCGTTTTTCTCAAAAACTATTCAGTCTATCATCATCAAATTTGGAATACTATTTTGCCAAGAGGCAAGCTATCCACTGATGTATTTAGTTTTACATTAAGGTCAAGGTCGCGCCAGTTACGGGGTTCAAAACCCCGAAACACATAATCGCTAATATCTCGTGAAGTTTTGCATGTATTTCAATGCAGTTTTGTAATGGTCTATAACACAGTTGTCATGAATTTTTCTGTGCGCTCGTGTGCGCATGATCGCGCGCGCTCAAATCACGGGTCCGAACACCAAGGCTATATATAAACAACTATTCAGTTACGTGCTGTTTTGATGCGTTTTTATGTAAGTACGTTTTCTTTTGATATCTGCCGCTTCGCCTGTTCCAGGACATGAATTCGCGGGTCCGAACACACATGCGCCATGAAACACGCGGCATTGGGTGGGAAGATTCACTTGAAAGACGCCGCCATCAGATCTACAGTCAAACCCGACAGCCAAACGGGACGCCCAAACCGGGCGAGAAAGCAATGCGCGTCGAGAGTCGCTAGACATGGGATAAGTCCGCTGTACCCTAGACCCTTTGTGTCACAGGCCCGATATGTCCCACTTATTTCCGGCCGTCCATCCGTCCGTGCGTGCGTCCTGTTTTCAGTTCTCAATGGTCTCCCCGCTGTGTGCACAGCCGATACATTCCGATTTCGGAGTAGCTCGGCGATGCTGCGAGGGGACTTTGCAGCCGCTCGGCGTTGCACTTGTTGTTGTTGTTGTTGTTGTTGTTGTTGTTGTTGTTGTTGTTGTTGTTGTTCTTCTTCTTCTTCTTCTTCTTCTTCTTCTTCTTCTTCTTCTTCTTCTTCTTCCTTGAACTTCCTTCTTCTTGTTCTTCTTGTTCTTCTTGTTCTTCGTCTTGTTCTTCTTGTTCTTGTTCTTGTTTTTGTTCTTCTTGTTCTTATTCTTGTTCTTGTTCTTGTTCTTCTTCTTCTTCTTCTTCTCCTCCTTCTTCTATTTATATTCGCACGTGACCAGACAAGATAGTCACGTGGAGGTAGGCCACACACCTGGTCGTTGAATCTTTCTTTCTTTCTTATTTTTCCTTGTTTGTGTGTATTTGTTTTCTTTCGCTTGCTCGTTATGCTTTTATGATTGCATTCATATCCCCTTACTCATCGCCACCTGTCCCAGAATATCTCTCTCTCTCTCTCTCTCTCTCTCTCTCTCTCTCTCTCTCTCTCTCTCTCTCTCTCTCTCTCTCTCTCTCTCTCTCTCTCTCTCTCTCTCTCTCTCTCTCTAACAGACAGGGTTGTGACTATGCCCTTTGCTCCTGTCAAGGACACGCCAAGTAATAATAAGAGCACGTGCATGACCTGGGCAGACTAACAGACAGGGTTGTGACTATGCCCTTTGCTCCTGTCAAGGACACGCCAATCAGTCAATCATGGAGTCCCCCAAGGCTCTGTCTTAGGACTTATACTTTTTACCATTTATATAAATGACCTCCCCCTCCATCTTACTTCACCATGTGAACTTTTTGCAGACGACACCACAGTCCATAAAAACGGTTATAATGCTGATTCGATCTGTTCTGAATTGCAGAGTGACATAAATAATTTAGTTGACTGGTCAGAGCAAAATCATATGGCATTACATCCAAAAAATCTAAATTCATGTTAATCACAACAAGACAAAAGAGGCTAAACATTAAACATCAGTTAAGTACTCCAACTATCTATGAAAAGTCTCTAGAAGAAGTTACTTCACACAAATTACTCGGCCTATACATTGACAACAACTTATCATGGTCAAAACACATGCAAATACTGGGCAAGAAAATCTCAAAAAAAGTATTCCAACTCAATAGAATAAAGCTCTTTTGTGATCAACATACCCGTAAACTTTTGTTCCATGCCTATATACAGCCTGACATTGATTATGCATCAACATGTTGGGATTCAGCTAGTAAAAACACACTCAAACACGTTGAAAGATTATATAGACGTTCTCTTAAACTCATACTCCTTAAATCGTCCTCCCTTGAAGCCAATGACTATAAAGAACTCAACATTCTACCATTTGATTTGAAATGTCTACTAAACAAAGGTACCCTTATGTACAAGATCATAAATAAGTTAGTACCAAAATATCTTATTACTAAATTTAAAGTCCATGCAATTCGAAGCAAAACCAAATTAATAATGCCCCGCCCCAGAACAGATCTATATAAAGCATCCCTTACATACTCAGGTGGTAAACTGTGGAACGACATCCCTGATAATTTCAAAAATAAAACTAGCGTATCTTCCTTTCGTAAATCTTATCACAAGTACATAATGGACAATCTTGTCCATCAGTTATGTTAATGAGTTTTACTAAAAACAAATATCAACTTATGCCAAGATTCTTGTAAATCTTTTATGTCTCTCTGTATATCTGTTTAATGTCCCAATTTGATTCTCTGTCAATTATTTCATGTGCCAATTTTTGTTTCATTTTCTTGACTTGATTGTTTTTATGTCAATTTTTCATTGCCTGATGCATGGTGTGAGTGTGTGAGAGAGAGGGCCAGGTGCAAAGAAGCTATTGTAGCTTATCCTTTTTACCCTCAATAAAACATTCGTATTTCGTATTTCGTCTCTCTCTCTCTCTCTCTCTCTCTCTCTCTCTCTCTCTCTCTCTCTCTCTCTCTCTCTCTCTCTCTCTCTCTCTCTCTCTCTCTCTCTCTCTCTCTCTCCTCTCTCTCTCTCTCTCTCTCTCTCTCTCTCTCTCTCTCTCTCTCCCTCTCTCTCTCTCTCTCTCTCTCTCTCTCTCTCTCTCTCTCTCTCTCTCTCTCTCTCTCTCTCTCTCCCCCCCTCTCTCTCTCTCTCTCTCTCTCTCTCTCTCTCTCTCTCTCTCTCTCTCTCTCTCTCTCTCTCTCTCTCTCTCTCTCTCTCTCTCTCTCTCTCTCTCTCTCTCTCTCTCTCTCTCTCCCCCTCAATACATTTGCTTCTACTGCATGAGGTTGGGCGTTTTGAATCTCCTATGTGAGTGGCTTTAAACATTTTGCATGCACGATTCCATAAACGGTGAAAATGCTAAAACAAGAAAAGTTAAGAAGTGGTTTTATTGGTGAATAATCAATAACATTAAATATGATGGCATTGAAACCAAATGATTTCGATGAGCTCTGCTTGATTAAAAGACTGTAACAGACAGATGGTTTGTTTTCATGTTTCACAAAGCGTCACAAAGTTTCTCAAGAACAGCTTCGGGTTTTATTATTACTCGTTTTAGTCTTATTTGATCAAAGAAACCACAAACTCTCTCTCTCTCTCTCTCTCTCTCTCTCTCTCTCTCTCTCTCTCTCTCTCTCTCTCTCTCTCTCTCTCTCTCTCTCTCTCTCTCTCTCTCTCTCTCTCTCTCTCTCTCTCTCTCTCTCTCTCTCTCTCTCTCTCTCTCTCTCTCTCTCTCTCTCTCTCTCTCTCTCTCTTTAGGCTTATGACACAATAGCAATTTGCATTTTCAATATCAAACTCCGTGAGAATAATCGAGAAACGGCCATCGATTTTACAAAACAAACTGCTCACATCAAATGAAATTAATCCTGCTCATACTTTTTAATGCAACATAAAAAAGCGATAATGAACAATGAAGAAATCATTCATTCCAAAATTTATCAAGTGAACATGACCGAACGATGCTTGGAAAAGGCAACACATTTTTATTGAGCAAACAAAATCAACATGCCCTACATCAATCATGTTCTGTAAGGAAGCAAGAGAAACCTGATAAAAACATCGATCACTTTATTCTTTATTGTGTGGAAAGGGATGGCTTGAAAGAACAACCAACATGATGACGTGATTGAAAGAGTGTGCACAAATATCAACAAAAAACAAACAAATATGAATTAATGGAAGCTGATGGAGTGGAAGAAAATGCGATTGATGCAAACTTGGTTTAGGGTATTTTTTTAAAATTCGACAATAAAGCAGGTGACCCTGACCAACTCCATAGGGGATTTTTAATAATCCGCCGTTCAATACTACACAGCATTGATGTAGTTTCATCATTGGAGTCTCGAGCATTTTTGTGAGTTCGAAGGAACGCTCCTT
>CM065683.1:50356487-50358987 GCA_017654935.2 Phymorhynchus buccinoides | reverse complement strand
TTGCTTTCATTATCGATGTATGTAATCGTTTTTAAGGGAGATGTTGAAAGCTTTCGAATGAAACGTGGGAGAGACAGACAGAGAGAGAGAGAGAGAGAGAGAGAGAGAGAGAGGGGGGGGGGCTAACCGTGTGTGTGTGTGTGTGTGTGTGTGGGTTGCCGTTGTTTGCATAGGCCTATATGATTGAATATTTAATAGAGCAGACATACAGACAAATAGTTATTAACAAAACAATACAAAGAGAAGGAACGTAACGAACAAAATAAAACAAAATAAACACCTGAGAAATTGAAACGTGCAAATGCCGTTTCCCCCTCCACTCTCTCTCTCTTTCTCTTCCTCCCTCCCCCCCTCTCTCTCTATCTCGCACATACACACACATGCGCACACAAACAAACGCACACATGGATATATGCACACACACACACACACTCACACACACACACACACACTCACACACACGCACATACGCATGTGCGCCCGCAAGCACGCACACACACAATACACACAAACACACACACACACGCGCACGCACACGCACACGCATACGCACACGCACACGCACGCACGCACACACACACACACACACACACACGCACACGCACACACGCACACGCACACGCACACACGCACACGCACGCACACACACACACACACACACACACACACACACACACATTTCAGTCCACAATTTCTGCCATCAACAAAACATTGGAATCTTTAGTTCGGATACGGCAACTCAACAGAAATATCACAATTTGAACAACTCAACTGTTTGGTTTTTCACTTGTCTTTTTCTTTGTGTGTGTGTGTTTAAACGATTTTTTAAAAATTGAGTAACACATAGTAAAGCAACAACATAAACAAATGAGAACGAGCACAACAAGCTTAAAGCTTATACAAGGCGCTCAAACACAAGTCGATTATACAATATTGGCACAAGTAATAAGAGAATGGAACAGAACATAATAATGAAAATGATAGCATACAAAATGTGCACGAACAAGCAAGCAACAACAATGACGTTCTTGTGTGTGTGTGTGTGTGTGTGTCCCAACAGACAGGAAATTCATCATCGGAAACGCTCAGGTGGAATCGGTGCCCATCATCTTCTGCAACGATGGCTTCTGCGAGCTCACGGGTTATTCCAGAGCCGAGGTCATGCAGAAGTCCTCCATCTGCGACTTCCTGCACGGGCCCCTCAGCAGCTCCCTGGGCATCATGCAGCTGAGGCAGTTCCTGCAGGGCTCCGAGGAGAAGCAGGTGGAGATCCTCTACTACAAGAAAGATGGTCAGTCGGCAGGTTTTGTTTGTATGTTGTTGTTGTTGTTTTTTAGGGTGGTGGTTGGTGGGTTGGAGGGAGAAAGAGAGCGTGACGGAGGGAAAGAGTGAGTGGGTGTATATGAGTTTGTGTGTGTGCGCGCGCGTGCGTGTGTGTGTGCGCGCGCGTGTGGTGGGTGGGTATATGGGTGTGTTTAAGTGTATGCGTGCCTTTTTGTGCATTTGTGCGTGCGTGCATGCGCCTGTGGGATTATTGGTTAAGAGAGTATTTCGAGCCCCGTTTACTGCGAAGTTGAAGCTTATTTTCGACGAGCTATGATAGTATTTGTGGAGATGAGTGCTTAACCCTTTCACCGCCAGCCATCTTTGAGCCAAAAATTGCCATTAAGCGTACTTGGATGCAAAAAAGATTTTGTCTGCAATATTGTGGGATTTCTCTGTAACACGTTTAGAATAGGGTCAATCCTCACTGCCCAAATTTAGAAACACAATGTCATTGAATAACAGACCCTGATTTCAAGGGTTTTAATGACATGGGTGTTAAATCATTGTGGTGCAAAAAGGCGACATTGGCGGTGAAAGGGTTAAAACTTTTCTTGACAGAATACTGGGGTACCCGAACACTGTGATCGAAATTAAGTAAAAGAGTTTTGTCTGGGCCTTGGAGGAGAGTGATGCTTCTTTTAAATCATTGTTTTCATCTTTTCGTCTTGTGCATTGAAGGCGTTGAAGCCGTCCGTTTGTGCTGTTATCTTCAGGGTTCCTTTCTAATGTCAGTATTCATGTAAACTGGTATTAGGTCTACACCTAGATAATGTGGGTTGGCACTGAAGTATCAAAATGCAATAAATATGCTTAAACAATGAATTGACCGCCTTTTTTTTTTTAATTCGCGAGATATGCGTCAGTAAGCGTAAAGAGGGCGGGGTGTTTGAGGTTGCAGTAAATCCGAATTTAAAAGCTGTTGCATAATATTGACATTCTATCTATGCGACGCATAGCACGAGTCGCCAGATGTTGCAATGCACGTGCTTGTTATGATCAGTCAGTTGTCGCTTGGGCTGGAGGAAAGGGAAGGTAAGCGAGCCACACAAGTCACACAAGTCTCACAAGTCACAATTTTGCATTGTCCTTAAAAGGATAATTATACAGCTTGTGGTGGCACGTCAAAGTAAAACATAAATCATAAAACCCAACACATCACAGGTCCAATAACGCA
>CM065683.1:50343987-50351487 GCA_017654935.2 Phymorhynchus buccinoides | reverse complement strand
ATATAATGATAATAATAACAATATTTTAAAAGAGAGAGAGAGAGAGAAGAGAGAGAGAGAGAGACGAGAGAGAGAGAGAGAGAGAGAGAGAGAGAGAGAGAGAGAGAGAGAGAAGAGAGAGAGAGAGAGGAGAGAGAGAGAGAGGAGAGAGGAAGAGAGAGAGAGAGACTCAGTGCATGGAAAAGGACGGCTTGCTAGCTGCGTCCCGGGAAGATGGAAATAGCAGAAGAGGGGACAATATGGCAGGGCCATAATTATAGACTGTACTCTCTTCAGTTACTGGGGAAATTTTAATGTTAAAAATCCTTTCGCCGCCAATGTCGCATTTATTTATGCCACCACTATGGTTTAACAAATAACCCTTTCACCGCCAATGTTGCATGTATGCAACGCTAGCAATTCCTCAGCCAAAAAATTTACCATTAAAATTACCTGGGTTAGAGAACAGATTCCGTCTGCAATATTGGGGATTCCTTCTTTTGACATGCATAGACTAGAGGGCCTGTGAGGAACCTCCCAAAATTTAAGACCACAGAAGGTCACTGGATACCAGAGAGAGATCCAGAGGCCAGATTCAGATGACATGGGGGTTAAATTAGATTGTGGTTAGTGCCAAGAGGCGACAGTGGCGATGAAAGGGTTAAGATCACCGCCATTGTCGCATTTTATGCACCACAGAGGTCACCCAGGTCAACTAAAAGAGAGAAAAGGCAGCTGTCGTGAAATCAGAGGCCTGTTCTGTTAATTGAAGATCCCTGTTTTCTTAAATTTTGGGAGGTAAGGATAGGCCTAAATGTCATACATTTCACAGAGAGATTCTTAATATTGCGTCGAAAGAATTTTTTGTTTTCTCTACCCAAGAAGAGAAATGGTAAATGAATTTTGAGAGGGCTGACATATATGGCTCTGGCGAGAGAAAGGGTTCGGAGACACCATGTCACTTAAAAGGCATCAACAACAGGGAGGAGTTAAGGGGAGACCCTATTTTCTTAATTTTGGGAGCCAAGGGTAGGCCTAATATGTGTACGATGTCACAGAGAAACCCCCAATCTTGCAGATACTTTTAATATATTCTCTACCCAGACAATCGAGAGTTTTTCGCTAAAAAAAATGGCTGGCGGGCGAAAGGGTTTTTTAGGGGAGATAATTTTTTACTCTTGGGTGGAGGTGATTTTTTTTTTGTTTACGTGTGTGTTTAAAAAAATCACTTGCATCGGTGTGGGCAATACCAAGTAGTTTGTGATTTTACAAGGAAAAGCAATCTTAGATGACACATGTTCACCAAAATTTGAAACTGACACACCAAAGACGACAAAGTTTTCGTTGCCAGGATTAATGTGTACTGAGTGCATGGGCGCACGGGAACGGTTTAGATGTTTCCACCTAGAGGATGGGCACACGGGACCTCGGCGAAAGAGAGGGTTTCATGTACCGAAAGACTCCACATTCAGGAAACCGTAAGGCCTAGTGCAGAGTGAGAGGAAATATCCACTGAACCCAGGTTCGAAGAAATGCGGGTTTACTTGACATTTAGGGCGAACGCGAGCTACAAAAATAGGGAGTGCCACTCAAAGCAAGTATTAGGGGAATATGACTTCACGGAAAGAACCGCGTCTAGGGGATGGTGCCTAGGAGAAGATGTTGGCAGGCGAGCTAAGTGTCGTTCATTAAGATAGGTTCCGTTGTTTAGGCGCTGTAATGTGGATGTGGTGTTTTTTAAAAATCCTCGTCCCCAATCCAATGTACTCCCGCTCTTACAGAACTGGGAACACAAAAATAGGGTGGAGTGGAGTGGAGAAGGGTGGTAGGTGGTGGTGGAAGATGCATATGAAACGTGTGGAAGGAAAGCAGGGGATGGACAACAAGACAAAACCATGTCATAATTTTAGAGAGGGCGAGAGAGACTGATACCTCACGCATGGAAAAGGACGGCTTGCTAGCTGCGTCCCGGGAAGATGGAAATAGCAGAAGATGGGGACAAATATGGCAGGCCCCATATATTGGCCATAATTATCGACTGTACTCTCAGTTACTGGGGAAAATTTAATGGTAAAAAATCCTTTCGCCGCCAATGTCGCCATTATTGCACCACTATGGTTTTATTTTAACCCTTCACCGCCAATGTTGCATTTATGCTGCAAACGCTAGCTCCTTCTCTCAGCCAAAAATTTACCATTAAACTTACCTGGGTAGAGAAAATCTATATTCGTCTGCAATATTGGGGCTTTCTCTCTGTGAATGGTCGCTATACATCGCTAGGCCTATCCTTACCTAACCAAAAAATTAAGAACATAAAAACCTCCCACAACCAAGACCTGGTCACTCTGATGCCTTCATCCTCATTTTGATGCCTTTTAGTTACATGGGTTTTAATTTATTGTAGGTGCAAGGAAGGGGCGAAAGTGGCGGTGAAAGGGTTTTAAGCCTTCACATTGCCAATGTCGCAATTTCATGCTCCACAATGGTTTATCACCCATGTCACTTAAAAGGCATCAAATCAGAGCCTGTTATGTTAATTGAAGACCCTATTTTCTTAATTTTTGGGAGGTTAAGGATAGGCCTAATGTCATACATTTCACAGAGGATTTCTCAATATTGCGTACAATTTTGTTTTCTCTACCCCGTTAAATGTAATGGTATTTTTGGGCTGAAATATATGGCTGGCGGCGGAACGAAAATGGTTTTTAACACCCATGTCACTAAAAGGCATCAAATCAGGGCCTGTTATCAACAAAACGAAGACCCTATTTTCTTAATTTTGGGAGCCAAGGGTAGGCCTAATTGTGTACATGTCACAGAGGAAACCCCAATCTTGCAGATACTTTATATTCTCTACCCAGACAATCGATGTTTTTCGGCTTTCATAAAAAAAAATGGCTGGCGGCGAAAGAGTTGGGTTTGTTTTTTAGAGGGAGATCATTTTTTACTCTTTGGTCTTATTGTGATTTTTTGTTGTGTGTTTTAAAAAAAATCACTGCATCGGTGTGGCAATACCAAGTAGTTTGTGATTTTACAAGGAAAAGCAATCTTAGATGACACATGTTCACCAAAATTTGACCAAATGACAACGTTTTTGTTGCCACTGGGTTTTTAACACGTGTACTAAGTGCATGGGCACACGGGACCTCGGTTTATCGTTTATCGTCATCCGAAAAGGAAAGAGGACTCCACATTCAGACCGTAAGGCCTAGTGCAAAGTGAGAGGAAATATCCACTGTACCCAGGTTCGAACTCGGGTTTTGACTTGACACGAAGCGAACGCGTTACTGTACAACTGTCCACTCTACAAGTTTTGGTAAAAATATGACTTCACGGACCGCGTCTAAAGTGCCCAAGAAACCATTCTGCTAAGTGTCGTTCATTAAGATCGGTTCCGTTGTTTAGGCGCTGTAATGTGGATGTGGTGTTTTTTAAAAATCCTCGTCCCCAATCCAATGTACTCCCGCTCTTACAGAACTGGGAACACAAAAATAGGGTGGAGTGGAGTGGAGAAGGGTGGTAGGTGGTGGTGGAAGAGATGCATATGAAACGTGTGGAAGGAAAGCAGGGGATGGACAACAAGACAAACAAACCATGTCATAATTTTACAGAAAGAAAACGTCATTACCACTACATCCCCCACCCCACGTCCATGCGCTTCTGCTACCATTCCTCCTGCCTTGTGTTTTTCCATCTTTGGTTCGAATTGCAAAGATCTGATACATTTGTTTCCATGCCAACTGCAGAATGTGTACAGGTTCTCCTCTCAGAAATAATGTGTCTCTCTCTCTCTCTCTCTCTTCTCTCTACTCCTCTCTCTCTCTATCCTCTCTATACACTCTCTTCTCGAGATCTCGACTCTCCTCTCTCTCTTCTCTCTCTCTCTCCTACTCTCTCTCTCTCTCCTTCTCTCTCGCTCTCTCTCTCTGTATCTTTCCTCTCTAGCTCTCTCTCCTCTCTCTCGCTCTCTCCTCGCTCTGCTCTAGCAATCGAGCTCTCGCTCTCGCTCTCCCTCTCTCGCTCTCTCTTCTATCTCTCTATACTCTCTCGAAGAGAAAAAGCAAGAGCGAGATCTCTAAGAGAGAGACTCTCTCCTCTCTCGCTCTCTCTCTCTCTCTCTCTCTCTCTCTCTCTCTTTCTCTCTCTCTCTCTCTCTCTCTCTCTCTGACTCTCTCCTTCTTCTCTCTCTCTCTCTCTCTCTCTCTCTATCTCTTCTTCTCTCTCTCTCTCTCTCTATCTCTCTCTCTCTCTCTCTCTCTCTCCTCTATCTCTCTCTCTCTCTCTCTCTCTCTCTCTTCTCCTCTCTCTTCTCTCTCTCTCTCTCTCTCTCTCTCTTTCTCTCTCTCTCTCTCTTCTCTCTCCTCTCTCTCTCTCTTTGTCTGTTCTCTCTCCTCTCCTCTCTTTGTAAGTTAATTATAAACTCACATTTCAGCCTGTCTTTGTATCATAATTTCAGACTGGTTTTGCTACCTTTGTGTTCAAATCTGTATGTATAATAGTATACCTTGCCATGTTTGTGTTCTGTGTTAGTAAACATATATACCAAGGGCAGATTGGAAGAACAGGCGTTTCCTAAAAAGCTATATGCTTGGAAAATTAAGTTTTAAGTTTTCAAGTTTTCAAGTTCTCTCTCTCTCTCTCTCTCTCTCTCTCTCCCGCTCTAGCTCTCTCGCTCTGCTATATATCGCGCTCTCTCTCTGATGCTCAACCCTCCCATACCATCCAAACTTTCTGACTCTCTAGCTCTCTCACTGCTATCTCTCTCTCTCTCTCTCTGATTCCCCCCCCCCTCTCTCTCTCTGTCCTCTCTCTCTCTCTCTCTCTCTATCTCTCTCTCTCTCTCTCTCTCTCTCTCTCTCTCTCTCTCTCTCTCTCTCTCCACTCTCTCCCTCTCTCTCTCTCTCTTCGTTCTTCCGTGTACAACTTCATTCGTTTTTCGTCCCTTCCTTCTTCCTTGCGTGCATTCTTCATTCTTTGCTCCTCCATCGCGTGTACCCCTCTTCCTTGCCTATTCCTTCCCGCTTGCCTTCTTGTCTTGCCTTTTCTTTTCTTGCCTTTTCTTTTCTGTCCCATTCCGACTTGTCGTTCTTGCAAGCGACTGTCAATCAATGTGGGAAAGAGCAAAGGTTCATATTGAACCGAATAAGCTCGCGCTATTCTGCTGCTGAGCGTGCATTCTGTATATGCCGTAGGCCTATTTACTTTTAATTTGACATTCTGTGTACCTTTTTTAAGATATTATATTCTGTTCGTGTCAGTTCTGTTTTCGTTTTATCCGATCATCATCATCATCATCATCATCATCATCATCATCATCATCATCATCATCATCATCATCATCATCACCATCATCATCATCATCATCATCGATTCATCATCATCATCATCTCATCGTCATCATCTTCATCATCACCGTCATCGTCATCATCATCACCACCAGCGTCGTCATATTTAGCATCCGTATCTTATTGAAGCATCATCCTGTTTATATCACCCAGAAACAATAAAATATAGTTGCAATGTACCAGGAAATAATGGTCGAAAAGTTTGAATTGAACGTGTTATATACTTCATACTTTTATTATTCGCTTCTTTGAAAGTCAAAGGACTGTGCTGTGGAAGTTGTGAACACATTTTCATGCAATACCATGGAGATTTAGATTAGGCTGTTATGTCACGAATACCTTTCTAAAACGTATTTGGTATTTGGTATATATTCTAGTCTCCTCCCCGGGCTGCTCTCCTCTCCGGGGAGCGCGTCGCCGCAAGCACAGCGCATATCCTTTCTTTGTGGGGGTGGGGGGCAGAGTGAGAAGGGGGTGGGGGCAGACTTGGGAAACCAAACTATCAATTTTGTCGTACTAGGTGGTGGGATTTATCCATGCTCTTACCGACTTTTAACTGCCATGGGATTTTTACGTACGTAAAGCGCAAGGGTGAGACTAGCTTTAAGTCCCCGTCCGAAGGACTCGGCGTTCAGTTCGATTTTCCTGTCCAACTAGAAAGAAAGGGCGAGGCCGGGAATCGAACCCGGGTCACTCACGCTGCAGTCACGCCATTGAATTTGGCAGGCGAACGTCTTAACCACTCTGCCACCTCCCTTCCTAACTTGTTGATTTGGTCATTCTTTTACAAGGATGAAAAAAAATAAAATAATAACATTTTCATTATTCCTTCCCTTTGAAAAATAACTCCCAAGCAATCGAGTTCCATGGTTTTGCATTCGTCCACCACTCCGTCCATTCAACTATTGATCTAACCTCCGATCGATCTGTCTATATGAGCCTGTCTGTCTATTCGTTTTTATGTATTTCCTTCTCACTGCATGCCCTCATTATGAACTTCATTTAACTTTTCCTTCTTTTTTTCTTCTCTGTCCTTTCCATACTGAAGTTCGTATTTTTGAAACTCTTTTTTTTAACTTACCCCCATTCCCCTGTTCACTCGCTTTTTGTCATCTTGTGTTCCGTTTTGTTATGTCCATTTTGTTGTTTCCCTTACATGGTTTTCGTTCTTCTTTATTCTCCCCCCCCCCCCCCCCCCCCCCCCCCCCCCCCCCGCTTTTCTTGTCTTTTATTTGTGATCTCTGATTTCCCTTTGGGATTTTGTTTGTTTGTGTGTGTGTTTACCGGGCTGTTTGTTTCTGGTTAGTCCTCCCCCGCGTGTAAGTTCAAAACAAGGAGCGTGTGTACATACATCAAGAAAAGTTAAGGACCTCTTCGTGTCAAGAGTGTAGAGTGGCACAGTGGTAACGCGTTCGCTTCGTGTCAAGTAAACCCGAGTTCGAACCTGGGTACAGGGGATTTTTCCTCTCACTTTGCACTAGGCCTTACGGTCTGAATGTGGAGTCTTTCGGATGAGACGATAAACCGAGGTCCCGTGTGCCCATGCACTCAGCACACGTGAAACCCAGTGGCAACGAAAAAGTTGTCATTTGGTCAAAATTTACCCCAGCCCCGTTTTCTTCCTCATCAGTCACACAAAAAATCGCATGCAAAAAAATATATGAAAAAATGGGTGGCGCGCCTCTGGCTGCGACGCACTCTCCAGGTGGGAGCAACCCGAATTTCACAGAGATGCCTCTGTGACTATAAAGTACCTAATACCTAATACCTAAAAGAGTGTAAAACAAATATGGCTCGGCCAGATTGTTTCATAGTTGATGCATATTGAATTCGGGTATTTTGAACACCAGGGCCTGTATTCACATTGAGATAGTACGAGACTAGTCTTATCATCATGATATCTTAGAAGTCTTTCTAAAGTCCTATTATATCCTATTACTTTAGAAGGACTTCTAAGATCAGTGATCGCGCTAGGAATTTTGAAAACCAGTCCCATCAGCGACAATGCCCCCAACAACCGGTGTCAAAACCAGTCCCAGGGAAACAAAAAACAGTGAAAACCACAATATCAAAGCCACTGTTAAATAATTTATTAGTCCTAGCAAAACCTTATCAGTCCCTGGGACTGACAGGTCAATTTTTTTTTCAGTATTTTGGTCTTGCAATCAGTATTTTA
>CM065683.1:50323987-50328987 GCA_017654935.2 Phymorhynchus buccinoides | reverse complement strand
GGAAAGGGGACACATACGTATCCATTGTGGCCTTATGGCCCAGGAACGCAGAAGAAGAAGAACTTCTCTGCGGGAAATTCTGCTTTGTCTCGGTTTTCTCTTGTTTCCATTGTAATGTCATTCGATCAATCAAACAATCAATCAGATTATCAATCAACCAATCAATCAATCAATCAATCAGCCAATCAATCAGCCAATCAGTCACTCACTCTCAAAGAGAGGGGGTCACACCGATATGGTCCCAAACAAGCAACGGCAAAATTAATGGATTTACTGAACTAGCAAGCATTGCTCTAGCAACGACAACGGGTTTATGTTGTTCATATAATTATCACCACTCCTTTCCATTGCCGTTAAGATTAACGCAAAAGTCATTATCGGTTAACCCTTTCACCGCCAGCCATATTTCAGCCAAAGTGTCCACTAAATTAACCTGGTTAGAGAACAAAATGCATCAACAGTATTGGGGGATTATTCTGTGACATATGTAAAATAAGGTCTACCCTTACTTCCCAAAACTAGGACAATAGGGTCTTTGGATAATCGACCCCAATGTGATGCCTTTTAGTGACATAGGTGTTAAATCACTGTGGTGCTAAAATGCGACTTTGGCGGTGAAAGGGTTAATCAGGTTGCGGATCCGTTAGACTAAGCATTTTGCCACCCTACTTTGAACCGACTAGTATTGCTTGTTTGTTTTGTTTGGCTGATTTTTGTTGAGTGTCATTTTGATCTTAATGTGAAGACGATTCTAAACTATTTCTCTCACTACTCAAGTTGTGAATGTTTAGGCTCACGTTACCTCCTAAATACCCTTTGTCACTCCCGCCAAGATGGCTGCTGTTTTGTTTCTTTGCTTTTAACCTTTTCCTCTGTGCCTTTGTGTCTACCTTCCTGTCTGTCCTGATTACCTGTCTGCTTGTTCGTTCATAACTCACAAACAAGCACAATTTTATGCAAAGTTGGGCACCTTTGGGCTGTGGATACTGCTTCTTCTGCGTTCCCAGGCCATATGGCCATAATGGGTAAGGTACATGTGTCCGGTTTTCAGTTGTCACTGGTCTCCCCGCTGCGTACAGCCGACATTTTCCGATTTCGGAGGAGCTCAAAGGAGAACAAATATTTGGAATAATGTTTTGAAAAAAGGCAGGAGAATGGGCCAATAAGTCGGAAAGAGAGTAGATGACAGAAAGCAAAGGAAAAAGGCAGAGTCAAAGAGAGTGGCAGATTAGGGGAAGTTACAAGCACCGAACTTCCAGAAGGTGGGGGAACTATTTTTACGAAAGACCCCCCGGTATCCCCACGGGGAGGGGTTGTTGATACATAAGTGTTCGTTTGTTTTGCCGAGGTTTTAATATATTTTGATTAGGTCTACTCAGACCTTCACCATTTCATACACTAAGATTATCTCTCTCGGATAAGCATTCCATAGTTATCATTTAGACAGCCAGTTATTTGTAACTTTAAAAAAAAAAGTTGCATACCCAAATTCTCATTTTGAATGAAACAAACTGTAAGTGCTTTCTGCACCTTAGAGATATTGGTGTAAGACGACTGACTTTAAACGGAAAAAACGTTCGCGCTGAAACCTAATACTAAATCCATTATATCTGAAAATCTACCTCAGGGATTGTGAAATAAATCATTGTGAAATCTCTCTCTCTCTCTCTCTCTCTCTCTCTCTCTCTCTCTCTCTCTCTCTCTCTCTCTCTCTCTCTCTCTCTCTCTCTCTCTCTCTCTCTCTCTCTCTCTCTCTCTTCTCTCTCTCTCTCTCTCTCTCTCTCTCTCTCTCTCTTTTGCGTGTGCATGCATGTGCGCGCAAGGTGTGTGAGTATGGTTGCATACGTGTATGCACTCGCGAGTATTAAAACAACTGTGCAAGTGTATGCATATTTCAGTCTGTCATTGTATCATAATTTCAACTGGTTTGCTACCTTTGTGTTCAGCTCTGCATGTGTAATAGTATGCCTTGCCATGTTTGTGCTCTGTGTTACTGTTAATGTTAGTATATATATATATACATATATATAGTTTGCTTTAATAAAACTTTTCTGTGTCCAATGTCTTTACTTGTGAACCTCAGAAACAAAACCAGTTAACGTTAACTTTGAGTAATGTTCGTGTTCACAAAAAAAGAAGAAAAAGAGAAAGTTATATAAATTGTGCTGATTTACTTTTTCTCCCAATGGGGGAGGGACAGTGCCTTATGCAAAGACAGCTGTTTCGATCTTGAGAAGATCTCATCAGTTTGCATGATTGGCCTGCAAATTGACTGTCCAGTGGATGCCAACCTGAGCAAAAAAGACATTCTACAAGAGAATGGTGTCCTCTTTGCATCAAATCGAAAATCCACAATAAAAGCAAACCAGCACAAAGTTAAACCAGAAATAATAAAACTCTTATGAAAATCTTATGTAAAATGAAGACAAAGTAAATCAGCACATTATTTTTTTTTTTTTTTTCAGAACACAGAACAAATCGTAAAGTTAAAATTAAAGTTATTGAGTTTCTTTCTTAGGTTCACAAACTGATACATTGGACACAAACAAAGTTTTATTAAAGCAAACTATATATATAAGAGGAAAGTTTAATGGTGTGGCTGTTTTTTCGTCTTCAATTCTTGTACGTTTATATATATATATATATATATATATATATAACACAAAAAGAAAGAAAACTACAACAAATCCGTGGTGGTTCCAATTTTAATACTAGCTTTCGAGAGGTCTCCTCTCTTCTTCAGGTATGACATACTGGTAAAGAGCATTATACTTTCCTCTTGTGTATATATATAATTAGTCCGTCACCAAGACGGACAATTGCGATCGTCTGGTTTGTCTGTTGTTATTATTATTATTATTTTTTTTTTTTCCCCTGTCTGTCCCAAGGATATCTCCCGAACCGCTGGACCGAATCGCGTCAAATTTTGTGTGAAGGTGTGCCTCCTTAATAGGAAGAGATCGGCGCAAACCATTTTGCCGTCGTGACCTTGACCTTGACGTACGACCTTGAAAACCGAAAATCTATTTTTAGCCATATCTCGGGCACCGATCAACATAGGATATTGAAACTTGGTATGAAGTTTGGCTTATGCCCGTTCTGATGAGGGCATACCGATCAAGGTCAAGGTCAAGGTCAAAAAGATCGCTGGAGCCTGAAAATCGGAGGGTCATTTTTTTCTCCTTCTGTCTGTCCCAAGGATATCTTTCGAACGGGTTGACAGAATCACGTCAAATTTTGTGTGCTGGTGTGTCACCATGAGAGGAAGGCATCCGCGCAAACCATTTTGCCGTCGTGACCTTGACCTTGGCGTACGACCTTGAAAACCGAAAATCTTTTAGGGGCCATAACTCCCACACCGTTAGTGTTAGAGTCTTCAAATTTGGCATGAAGGTACTTTGGCTTATGCCCGTTCTGATGGTGGCATACCGATCAAGGTCAAGGTCACGGACCGGGCGATCAGTAGGCCTTGAAAGTGGTAGGGGTCTACACATTGGGTTTTAAGCCATATTGTCCACATTGGTACTTGACAGAAGCGCTTCAGATTGTGTGTGGTACTGTATACCCTAGAGAAGAAAACACCCGAGCATAAATTATCACCATGCTGACCTTGACCTTGAAGTGTGACCTTGAAAACCGAAATTTCCTTCTTTGCGCTATATGTTTCTTCTTCAAGCTGTATCTCGTGAACTAGAAGACAGAATCCCTTCCAATTTTGTGTCAGGATGTGACACTCTACGGGGTGTCGCAAGTGCGTGGCATTGCTGGTGACGGACATGTCTGCCGCTCGGCGACGCCCTTGTTTGCTTTGATAATCAAAAAATTGGTATCCAATGTATGTTTTGTGAACCTAAGAAACAAACTCAATTACTTTAACTTTAGCTTTATGATTTGTGTTCTGAAAAGAAGAGAGATTTTGTCTAAAATCTACATCCTTGGAAAATAAAGTTTAAGTTTTCAAGTTTTCAAGTTCTCTCTCTCTCTCTCTCTCTCTCTCTCTCTCTCTCTGTCTCTCTCTCTCTCTCTCTCTCTCTCTCTCTCTCTCTCTCTCTCTCTCTCTCTCTCTCTCTCTCTCTCTCTCTCTCTGTCCCCCCTCCTCTCTCTCTCCCTCTCTTAAACTGCGTTCAATGAATCAATTACAGCAGAATAAGGGCAGCTTGGCACGCATAGCCAAAGGGTGGGTGAAAAAAAACCCGAAAGAGAGATCGTACGCATTGGCCACTGCAACTAGGGTTATTAACGCCCTTGACGGCAAGAGTTAAACCCTTGTTGGTCAGTATCCAAAAGGGCATTCACTCTTGCAAAAGGCAGTCATTCAGGGTTATTGGCGAGAGTTATTCCCTTGTTTGGTCAGTGCTCAACCATCTTCCCCCACCCACCAAGGGCATTCACTCTTGCAAACGGTGGCCTTTGCAATGGCCAATAGGGGAGAAAAGACGCTCAGAGAGAAACGCGAACACATAAAATGATAAAACAAACAAGAACAAAAACACTTTGGAAAGGGAATCACTACCAGGAAAGGTCGTCGCCTTTCTGGCACTTCCAGATGGTGGTTGAATTCTTCTTGGTTTTCTTCGATCGCTCAGACAGTTTCCTGTCCATTTTGAGCACAGATGCGTCATGCTGCCGTTATGCGCCTAACTAAGAAATAGTTAGGCCCAAGCAAGTCCGACTTCGGCTGGAGGAAATCGTTTTGAAAGCGTTTCGTGAAGAAAAGGGCAGGAGAATGGACGGGTAAGGCAGAAAGATAGTAGATGATAGTAATCAAAGGGAAAAGGCAAGAGTCAAAGAGAGTGACAGATGAGAGGAACTTACAAGCACAGAACGTCCAGAAGGTGGGGGAACTATTTGTACAAAAGATACCCCCGGTATCCCCACGGGGGAGGTGGTTGAGTAGTAAGTGTCATAGGTGTGAGGGGGGGGGGGGAGGGCATCACGGAGGCGGTGATGTAGGAAGGGACACGCAGGAGACCTGAGAATGAAAAGAGCACAGGGGTTAG
>CM065683.1:50311487-50313987 GCA_017654935.2 Phymorhynchus buccinoides | reverse complement strand
AAGGGCGAAACTATTAACCTACTCTCATTATCATCTGATGGTCAACAACGTTTGGTCTTCATTTGGTAGACCACCGCCAGCTTTTGACTCATATTATTATTGGTGTGTGTGTGTGTGTGTGTGTGTGTGTGTGTGTGTGTGTGTGTGTGTGTGTGTGTGTGTGTGTGTGTGTGTGTGTGTGTGTGTGTGTGTGTGTGTGTATCGATTATCTTAAAAACTACTGTTTGGACTTTGATTAAGATTGGCAGAGGGGTAGACAGCTTGAAAAGGAAGCTTCCTTTCGTTAATCAACACCGTGCTGACCTTGACCTTGAAGTTTTGAAAACCATGTAATTTTCCCCAGCTTTATTTCGTGAACTAGTGAACAGAATCGCTTCAAATTTTGGGCTGGTGTACCATGGTATTTTATAAAAGCGTTCTGTCGCTTCAAATTTTGGGCTATGTATTTTATGTGTAAGGGTGGAAAGTGGTGTGTTTATTGGGGGGTGGGGGGGTGGAGAGAGGACATAACTCTGGCCGGGTTTGCATTGTCACAATGCCTTGCTGCCGCTCGGCGATGCACTTACAATGCGTTGCTGCCGCTCGGCGATGCCCTTGTCTTCATTAATATTGACACGATAATCCTCCACAGTCAGCGAGTGGCCTAGGTTTCCCCATGCTCTCTGGACTGTAAAATCTTCCATTTCCAGATAAGCTTCTTGCTACACCGTGCCAGCTGTAGGGGAAGACGGGGTAAAAAGCGCATGGGCGGGTAAGAAGCCCACCCCAATTATCTCATGAAATAAAGCAAATTTTCAGTCACATTTTGCCCCTGAGACGAATGCTAGACATTAACGCTCGTCTCATGGGCAAAATGAGACTGAAATTTGCTTCATTTCATGAGATAATTGGGGTGGGCTTCTTACCCGCCCATGCGCTTTTTACCCCGTCTTCCCCTACTGCTGTCGGTGTTTTGGGCAGCACAGCAGGGACCTGGCTGTATATGTGGTCATAAATCTGCTGGCACTCACAAACTCCGTGTACCTACACCGTAGAATTATTCATGGTCAGGGATTGACTGACACTGATGGAGCATTGCTCTTTAACCCTTTCGCCGCCAAAGTCGCACCACAGTGATTTAACACCTATGTCACTAAAAGGCATCACATTGGGGTATATTATCCAAAGACCCTATTGTCTTAGTTTTGAGAAGTAAGGATAGACCTTATTTTATATATGTCACAGAAGAATCCACAATACTGCAGATGGGTTTTGTTCTCTACCCAGGTAATTTTGATGGAAACGTTTGGCTGAAATATGGCTGGCGGTGAAAGGGTTAAAGATTAGTTGATTCCTTTGTTGCATGATCTCAGACGCTCGTGCATTTCTGTCGTAGAAAACTGCCGTAGGTGGAGGTTCCAAGTCTTGTGATACGGTAGCGGGGGATGGTGGGGGAGGGGGTGGCGGTGGTGGGTAGAGCAGGATGAGAGAAGAAGATGGAAAGAAGGAGAGACACAAAAGTAATAATATAATATTTCGTGGACCCAAAAAAACTGCTGCTCAGCATTACCGGTACTTGGCATTACCGGTACTAGGCTTTACCGGTGCTCGGTATTTCCGGTACTAGGCGTTGCGCTAGTTTACAATAAAATATTGTTTTCCCTGCTCCCTCATTCTTCTCCTTCCCTCATCCCCCCCCCCCCCTCCTTACCCGAATGAATGGCTGTTTAACAATACAGTATTATGATTGTGTCCTTTATCTTGTAATCCCTTTAAAAGTTTTGTTTAAATCTGCTCTCCCTCTCTCTCCCTCTCTCTCTCCTCTCTCTCTCTCTCTCTCTCTCTCTCTCTCTCTCTCTCTCTCTTCTCTCTCTCTCTTCTCTCATCTCTTCTCTCTCTCTCTCTCTCTCTCTCTCTTCTCGTCTCTTTTTTAAATGTGTGAAGTATGACGCACATAACCCCTGTCCCTTAATTGTATAAATATGGGTCAATACTATCCCCCAAACTGACTACCTATAAAGAGCTGAGAGACAATTATATTTTCAAATATAATCAATTTAGAAACAACTATCCCATTGAATTAAAAAAGTCTTCTTGCCAATGAAAATGCAATCATAACTAGATATGTTGCCATGTTTATATTTTATGCAATTCAAAAAAGAGATGAACTTATGTCAGCTGATACATGAACTTATGCATCATACAATTTATTTGGATAACATCTTAGTGCTAATTGAAAGAATATTCACTTTTGTTCTGTTTTCATTTATTACATTATGTGTGTATATGCTCACCCTCAATATTATAGGCCGGAGGTCTGATATTTTTTAGTATGAGTTTGAGTTCTCTCTCTCTCTCTCTCTCTCTCTCTCTCTCTCCCTCTTAATCTTGTCTGGTCATGAAACTCTTCAATCCCTGTCACCCTCGATCGATTCTGATCTTTGTACTCCAATTTGTTGTGTTCTTCCTTGCACGCGTACACTTTTTTTTAACCCACATCCCCTCCTCCTCCTCCTTCTTC
>CM065683.1:50291487-50301487 GCA_017654935.2 Phymorhynchus buccinoides | reverse complement strand
TAGGGAGTGTGACATTTTGAAAGGCTAAAAGGAATGAATTGATCGTTTCCAAGGACACGAACAAACAAGCGCGAAAATCCCAATAGTTTGTGGCACGCGGTCTATTTTTACCACTCCAATCATGAGTTACCTCCCCTGGCTTTTCAATAATTTTAATCTGTAAACCAGAATGTTATCTCTGCACCATTTCGTAACTTTTTATATCTTTTGGAAAACATTTAAAACTATGTATCCTACTTGTACTCATCGAAAGAAGCACCGCATACTCGTCGTGTCTGTTGTAGTGTCTATATTACGTATGTTTATTATTTTGTACGCTTTTAAAATACATCATTTTAAAGAGCGGCCTCAATTAATTTTGAAGTCTCGACTACTAGCGGCATCTCCAATACTCGTGGCGGTGCCATAGCCGATGAGGTTTAACCGAGGCGTGGTCACCGCTACACCTATCTGTAGTAATAAAAATAAATCGGGACTTTACTGGTGTTGCACTGCCTCCGGGCATTGCCTCCAGTATTGTTCCCACCATATTTGTATTTACAAATGTCCCATATGTGTCTGATCAGACCAAGAGGACGTAAAACTCCATTTTTTCGTCGTGTAGCCTCGATTTGAATTGCGACATTTTGTCAAAATGTGCGACAATTTTGGACCGACAGACAGACCGACCGACCGACAAAGTGAGTTATAGGTTTGTGGCTTGAGCCACAAACAAAAACAAAAAAGAAAGACAAAGGAGCAATGGGGTCACGGGGAAATGTGGTGGTTCAAGATTTTGCTAGAAATGGAAGTATCCCCCCAAAGGTTAAAAGTGTCAAAAAGCAACTCTGTTTATTTGAAATACTCAGAAAAGATTGAAACAACAGCAGTTTTTGTCTTTTTAATCACACTTTTTCTTCAGGAAGGTTATCAACCTTATATCGGTACTCTTAGTCTCAGTCTCACATTTTGAGAGAGAGAGAGAGAGAGAGAGAGAGAGAGACTGGACACTGGAAAACTTTATTTGACAAGGAGAGAGAGAGAGAGAGAGAGAGAGAGAGAGAGCAGACGATTTCAAGAATATAAGAAAGGAGAGAAGGAGGGTGAGGGGGGGGGGGGGAGGGTGAAAGACAAATTTGGTTGGGGAAGGGAAAAAGAAAATTAAAGAAATGACTGAATGGATAACGGAGAAGCAACAGATACAAAAAAAGCAGCCGAGGTTAAATAGCCCCATGAGGGAAAATCGCTCACTTCAAGGCGTTCACAGAGCCAGCCCTTTACAGGTCCCCTGTGTCTATGCTTTTAACCTGATGTCAACAAGGGGTGTAAAGCTGGCCTGAAAAGCTTCTTCTTCTTGTCTGTTTGTTTGTCTGACTGTCTGTCTATTTTCCTGTCTGTCTGTCGTTTACATTTCAATTAAAACCAGTGCTTGTTTGTGCTTCTTGTCTGTCTGTGTGGCATCTATCTCCCTATCGGGTTTGGTCTCTGCTAGTCTCTTTTCAAGCTGTCTTATTACTATTGTTGTCTGTTTGTCTCTTTTTGTGTGTGTTGTAAATTGATTTGTGCCTGCCAGTCTATCCCTCTTTCTCTCTCTGTCTGTCTATCTGTCTGGCTGGCTGTCTGTCTGTCTGTCTAGTTCTCTCTCTCTCTCTCTCTCTCTCTCTCTCTCTCTCTCTCTCTCTCTCTCTCTCTCTCTCTCTCTCTCTCTCTCTCTCTGAATCTGACTGTCTCTCCCTGTGATATCATTAGAATGAAAAAAAAAGACTTGTTCAGTTAGAAATGGCTAGCTAACTTGAGAGCAAGCAATGCGCTCGATAAGAGAGAGATGGGTTGCGAAAATGTGTGAATGTGTGTCGTAGCAACCTCTGTGTGTGTGTATGTGCGCGCGCGCGCTTGTGTGTGTACGTGTGTGCGCGCGCGTGTGTGAGTGTGTGTGTATAGACACATTTTAAACTTGATTCGTGTGTGATCTCATAACTAATCTAGTGCATGTTCTGTGCTTCTCCAATAGTCATCTGTCTACACGTGTGTGCGTGCGTGCGTGCGTGGTTGTTCGGTGCAGGCTGCAAGTTCCTGTGCAGCGTGCTGGTGGCACCGGTCAAGAACGAGAATGCGGACATCATCATGTTCATCATCAACTACGAGGACATCACAGAGACCGCCACCAAGAACGACATCAAGAAGTTCCAGAACAGTAAGACGATACTTGGTTTAGCTTAGATCGTCTTTGTTGCCCGCCCGTCTGTCGTTTCTGACAATGACTTGTCGGATAGCGGAGAAACACTGTAGAAAATCAGCTATAGCACAGCTCTCGTTTACTATCGGCCCTGTCTTGGTTAACGTCAAGCAGTGATAAAAAGCCTTTTTTGTTTTATTCATTAAAGGTTCTTATTTTGCTTCTGGTATTACAGAAAAAGGAGATGAAATGTTGGCAAAAAATGTAATTAAGTCACCCATCCACCCACCCCCCTCCTCAAAGTTTCGCATTGAAAAACATCCACAGAGACGCCACATTACGTTATTGTTGGCCACGTGATAGGGTTAGGATCAGCAAATGATTATTAAAAAAAACCCAACTGAAATAGCAGACTTTGAGATTGAGGGTCGTAAACATGAAGTGGGTGACTAAAGTACATGTTTGCCGAAAAGTCGAGTGTTGTGCCTTTTTGAAAATAAAGATGTAAACAGGGGTAAATGAAAAGGTACCAGGACATAGAAGAGGATTCTCCTAGTTCGAGCCTTGCAGTATTAGTTGTCATGGGCGTTTTCGTCATCTCTAATTTATCGTCGTCATCATCATTGTCGTCTTCGTCGTCGTCATTGATCGATACATGTACCATCTTTTCCGACCCCACCCCACCTCTACTCCCTCCTTCTTCTCCTCCTCCTCCTCCTCCTCCTCCTCCTCCTCCTCCTCCTCCTCCTCCTATTCTTCATCCATGTGTTCATTTTCACCATCATCATTGTCGTCGTGATCGTCGTCATCGACATGCTACTATCATTATCATCATCATAATCATCATCATCATGACTATCATAATCACCATCATCATCGTCATCATCGTCTTCGCCGTCGGTGCCATTGTCGTCATTGCTCTCGTCTCAATTGTCGTCGTAGTTATTATCCTCATCATAATCATCCTCATCCTCATCATCCCCATCCTCATCCTCACCCTCCTCCTCCTCATCATCATCATCATCAGCAGCATTCCTTTCTCCTATAGCACTCACCCTACCCGAGCCCATCACAATAATTAAACAACCAATAACAGCTCATATAATATTATCCCCCGTGATGTGTCCTTGCCTGTTCCATATCAGACACCCAATAACAGCTCATACAATAAAATAATAATTTTTATTATCCCCGTGATGTGTCCTTGCCTGTTCCATGCCCCATCATGCCAGACAACCAATAACAGCTCATATAATATTATCCCCCGTGATGTGTCCTTGCCTGTTCCATGCCCCATCATGCCAGACAACCAATAACAGCTCATATAATATTATCCCCCGTGATGTGTCCTTGCCTGTTCCATGCCCCATCATGCCAGACAACCAATAACAGCTCATATAATATTATCCCCGTGATGTGTCCTTGCCTGTTCCATGCTCCATCATGCCAGACAACCAATAACAGCTCATATAATATTATCCCCCGTGATGTGTCCTTGCCTGTTCCATGCCCCATCATGCCAGACAACCAATAACAGCTCACATAATATTATCCCCCGTGATGTGTCCTTGCCTGTTCCATGCCCCATCATGCCAGACAACCAATAACAGCTCATATAATATTATCCCCCGTGATGTGTCCTTGCCTGTTCCATGCCCCATCATGCCAGACAACCAATAACAGCTCATATAATATTATCCCCGTGATGTGTCCTTGCCTGTTCCATGCCCCATCATGTCAGACCGGCACCAGAGCTTCAAGCTGCGGTTACCCTCCATCCGCCGGGACATCCGCAGCCGGGCGCGCGCCATCGAAAAGCTGCCCGACCCGGAAAACCCTCCCATCCCGGAGGAGGCGGTTCCGCTTAGCCACCTCGGGTCGGACGAGGAAGGGCGACCAGCGAAACAGTCGGCGTATCTTCGAGGGCCCGAGGGTTCGAATCTGGCGCGGGAAATAAAACTGGGAGTGATGGAGTCGCCCCAAGACCGTTTGACTAACATGGGAAGAGGGGGAGAGGCCAGGAGGGGGGTGGGAGCTGAGATTGGGGAGGAGGAGGAGGAGGAAGGGGAGGTGGGGTCACGCGACGAGGAACTGAGGAGGAGGAGAAGGCAGGACGAATGTCGAGACGAACCCGACACAGGTAAAAAGAAAGTGAGGGGAGGGAGAGAGAGAGAGAGAGAGAGAGAGAGAGAGAGAGAGAGAGAGAGAGAGAGAGAGAGAGAGAGAGAGAGAGAGAGAGGAGAGAGAGAGAGAGAGAGAGAGAGAGATTTCAGCTACAACAGCTATAAAAAGCAAGAGGGTGAGCCGAAGATTTGTCATTAGCTTAACATTTCGCGACGACTATCATCATTAACCCTTTCGCCGCCAACCATTTTGTAGCAAACAAATACCATTAAACTGAACAGGGTAGACATTTTAAAAAGTCTGCAATATAAGGAATTTCTCTTTGAAAATGTCATTGAAATGCAAAACATTATGCTTATCTTTACATCCCAAAATTAAGAAAATAGGGTCTTCAGATAACGGGTCCTGATTTGATGCCTTTAATGACATGGGCGGTAAGCCATTGTGTTGCATTAATGCGACATTGGCGGTGAAAGGGTTAAAATCATGTACTTTGAGAGGGAACTAGGGATATATACAAAAAAAATAGGATTGCTTTTTTGTTTAAAGGGATAGTGTAGAATTTAAAAAAATGAACAAAACAAAACACGTGAGAAAAAGGAAAAACTATGTTATATCTAATACAAATGACCCTAGCGCACAAATGGGATGTGGGTGACTGAGGTCATAAACGAGGCCTATCCAAATAGAGTAGCAGTGTACGAATCATTGCATCATTGTATCAGATTCCTGAAAACAATGCTCACGTGTGGAGTTTGCCAGATTGCTGTCACCTACAGATTCGTCAAAGCAAGGTCTTTCTCGTTAGTGTTTGGGTATATTTGTCCGTCACCATAGGTGAAGGACTTTGCGGTCGGCTGGTTTGTATTTTTGACATTTAAAACTGTTAAGAAAATAGAATAGTGTAGTGGATTTGATTAAAAAAATAAACAAAATGAGTGATTCAGGCCCATCAGCTTAATTCTAAATGAATGCTGCCTGGTGATAACGGTAGAATAGATCTCGTTAAGGACATTAATAAGGGGTCGTCTTTTTTACATGTTGATTGATTTTTAATCACATTGCTATATGATAGCAGGTAGTTACTCTAAAAAAAAGAATGGTGTGTGTGTTTATTTAAACCAGTGGGTGTTCATTTTCAATTTGTCACTCCACCTCAACTCTCTTTCTGCACTAATTTTTGTTAAACGTTTTTGTGTAAAAAAACAACAAATCAGTAGGCTATATTGTTTTATTAATAGAAGCAAAGGGAAAAGAAGAAAGGAAACATATGTTAGAAGACAAGTACCAGCATATGATGAACTACTGTATAAGCTTATAATGCTTAGGCTTTACCTTGTCTTTTTCATTAACCCTTTCGCCGCCAGACATTTTTCAGTCAAAAAACACCATTACACTTAACTGGGTAGAGTAAATAAAATATCTGCAACATTGCGAATTTCTCTGTGACATATATAGCATTAGGCCTATCCTTACCTCCCAAAATTAAGAAAATAAGGTCTTTGGATAACAAGTCCTGATTAAGGTGTCATGGGTGTTGTTACATCATTGTGGTGCGAAAATGCAACATTGGCGGTGAAAGGGTTAAGAAAACCAGTGTCAGTCAGTCTTATTGGGATTTAGCGCCTGTTTTAGATTCGTTGTTTGGTTTGCTGTTCTTCCTTATATAGGCATACACATGCATCACTCTGAAACATGTTTTCATCCAATCTACTGCACACTGTGTGAGGGTGACACGAGTGGCTTGGCTTGGTTTGTGAGCACAACATGGCCCTATTGGTTATTTTTTTTGCACACACGGGTTTTGAGACTTTCTTCTATGTGTTGTTTGAAACTGCCGTTTGAAGGTAGGCTCACGACAGGTGGCGGAGCTTATCCGTACGTTGTGTGTGTGTGTGTGTGTGTGTGTGTGTGTGTGTGTGTGTGTGTGTGTGTGTGTGTGTGTGTGTGTGTGTGTGTGTGTGTGTGTGTGTGTGTGTGTGTGCGTGCGTGCGTGCGTGCGTGTGCGTGCGTGCGCGTGCGTGTGCGTGTGCGTGTGTGTGTGTGTCACCACCCCTCTTCCCTTATCCGCTTCTGTCAAAAGAAGAAGTAGAAGAAGATGAAGAAATCATTATCATGTACAACATTACCTATGTCTTCATTTAAACAGCTATTGCATGTCAAGAAGAACTCGAGTTTGAAACACTCAACAGATTCAATGGATTTATCTTGTATTACTCTTACTCTTACCTTCCTATCTTATTAAAATACCAATGTTTGACATCACATGTCACTGATGTCAGGCCATGTGCAACGCTATGCTGTAGGTGTGACAAAGCAACCCGAAAACACATCACTTTCATCGTGACGCAAGGATTTAGATCAATGCCAAAGTTCTTTTCTATTCTGATTAGTCTGGGTTGCAAGTTTACGACACATCACTACATTTATTACTTTCTATCCCTTCTAGCTAATGTTATGTGTTTAATAGTCATGGGGAAGTGACGTTTGGAATAATCCACACTCAAAAAGCGTGCAGTTCTTTTATTTTTTATTTTTTTTAGGGGAAACAAGTTTTCAGTCCTTGGCCCGAGGGACTGACCTGGATGCTACACCCCTGGAATGTGTGTGTCTGTGTGTGTGTGTCTGTGTGTGTCTGTGTGTGTGTGTCTCTGTGTGTGTGTGTGTGTGTGTGTGTGTGTGTGAGAGAGAGAGAGAGAGAGAGAGAGAGAGAGAGAGAGAGAGAGAGAGAGAGAGAGAGAAGGGCTAGGGGAAATAACTTTGCTGGCCACTTTAACAGAAGGAACACTGATAGTTTCAGGATAGTTGTTTCCCTTGTGTTCTGAAAATTGCCGTCTGCTGTTCGTGTTACCATTTACCTTTGATTTCATGTTGTGCACAGTTGTTATCATTATGGATTTTACATTCTTTTGTTTAATTTGGAGGGCAAAGGTGCAGATCAACACACCCTCCATTTTCTCAGTTCTTTCCGGTTTTATTCCAGTATTGCCTTTCTGACTGCAGATTGATAAGCCTCATTCGTGTATATTTAAAGTTATTCTTCATAATTTTAGACAATTGAAAATATGCAATTCGTAATGGCTTGTACCCACGTGTCACGTGCCACAAGGAGCGTGCCATTTTTTTTATGAGAGACCGCCATCTTAGTCAGTAACTTTGTTTGAAAAATGCCAGGATCGATGCTGTTTACACACAAATCTGACTAAGATGGCGACACTTCGTTGGAAGGGTCGAGATGCGCATGCAGGTGGGGTGAGCCATACGCAATGAACCAAGACGTTAGGCGTTGGGGTGTGTGTGTGGTCTGCATCTTAACTAATTTGAAGCATTGACGATGCATCGTTTTTAAAGAAAAAAATGACTAGGCCTAGCATTGTGATTGGTCATTAAGTTATATAAAATAAACCAAAGGGAAGCTGTTGTGAGTTGTTTCAAAAAGGTGTTTTTGAAGGTTAACAAACCTCCACTCCCCTCACCTCTTTTCCTGTATCCCTCGCACACTCTCTTCTTTGTATATCCACCCCTGTCTGTCTGCCTGTCTCTCTCTCTCTCTTTGTGCGTGCGTTTTCGTGTGTCTCTGCGTCAGTGTGTGTGTGTGTGTGTGTGCGTGTGCGCGCGTGCGTGTTTGCATATTATCATGCGTGGATGTGCATTGCATTTCGTGTACAATGTGATTGTGGAGGGGAGTGAGTACACAATGTACTTTGGTGTGTGTAGGATTAAATAACGTGCATGTACTTAGATAGGTTAGAATGCTGCCCTGGTGATCGGCTGGCTGCCTGATTAGAATAATTCAGTACTTCCAAAGTTGTGTACATTGGTCATTCCTTTGTGGGCCAGTGCTTTCCTCATTCCATGTAGACCGTTTTGTTTCTAGTTTGTTTGGTTTTGTTGCCTCGAGCATTTCGTCTGTTGATTAGTCATGCTGTTATTTACATATGGTTTTGATTTCCGTAATTTGAGAATGAATTGGAGTTGTCTTTGAGTTATTCTACTGTACTTGAAACTGACCAATGAATGCAGCAGTGTCAGTAGTATTGTATTAATATTGGCTGCATAGATGGATGGAATGCAGAGAAAGTATGAGTTGTATCAAGTGTTTTGCGCCTAGTATGTGGTATGTGTTTTTTCCAGCCTGATTTTCCGTCGTCGTAGATATTGTTGGTTTTCGTTTTTTGTTCTTCCAGCTACTTGTACAATTCCCAACGGGCGACAGCGGGCTCACACCTTAGATTCGTGTGAGTAGAAAGGGCGACAACTGCGTTGGCCTGCTGTACATTTTGCATTAACAGCGTTCATTTTGTTTCCCTTCCTTCTGCTTCTGGCATTTCCATCTGTCCCGTTCTCTTGTATTTGGAAATAACATGACGGCTAATAATAACCTACAGCCTTGCTATGCATCCACTGTCTTTTTATTAATCCGTATATAATCTGGCTTGCGGTTTTTTGTTTGTTTGTTTGTTATTTTTCAGCTTTTCATTTGAATGCACAGCAGCATCGTTGTGAGCGCCGATGAGAAGCACAGGCTCAATCTCGTATAATTATTTGGAAACGGAACTGTCGCTTATGTTTATGTACTTTTTTGTTTTGTAAAGAGTGAGCTATGTAATGTGCGTAGTGTTTGCTTGCTTATTAGTAAGCTTAGCACTTTTCGTTTGTCAGAGTTTGTATGTTCGGTGTGACGAGCATGGTTGCGATAGTGTGACGAGCATGCTTGTGATAGTGTAACACCAATTTATTTGTATAATTGTAATGATGATGATGATGATGATGATGATGATGATGATGATTGTAAGAGATAACGTTTCTTAGTGTGCATGTAATTTATTGTGTACGAGTTTATTTTTAAGTTTTAAAGCAAAAAACCCAAAAACAAACAGAGAGAGAGAGAGAGAGAGAAGGAGAGGAATTACGTTTCAGTAGACAGCGAGCAAAACACTAAACAACAAGAAAAAACCAAAATGCAACATGTTGAACAAAAAATAAAAAATGCATTGCAGTACAAGTACAGTCATAATGATTATTCATTGTTTATTGCGTCTTAACCCTTTCGCCGCCACCCATTTTTCAGCAAAACATTTTCCATTAAACTTGCCTGGGTAGACAAAAAACAATCATCTGCAATATTGTGGATTCCTCTATGACATGCATAGCGTAAGGCCTATCCTTACCTCCAAGCTTTACGGAAACAGGGGCTTTGGATAACAGACGCTGGTTTAATGCCTTTTAGTGAGAGAGAGAGAGAGAGAGAGAGAGAGAGAGAGAGAGAGAGAGAGAGAGAGAGAGAGAGAGAGACAGACAGACAGACAGACAGACAGACAGACAGACAGACAGACAGACAGACAGACAGACAGACAGACAGAACAGACAGACAGACAGAGTAATATAAGTGTATGTGTTTTGTGCGTGTATACGTGGTGTGCGTTCGTGAGCTTGTGTATGTGTGAGTGGACCCCCCCCCCCTCTCTCTCTCTCTCTCTCTCTCTCTCTCTCTCTCTCTCTCTCTCTCTCTCTCTCTCTCTCTCTCTCTCTCTCTCTCTCTCTCTCTCTCTCTCTCTCTCTCTCTCTCTCTCTCTCTCTTTCTTTGTTTTGAATGAGTGAGCGCGCGCTTGCACCTTTCAGTTTGTGCAAAAGTAAAAGCATTCATTTTTTTGCTTGTGACAGCTTCTTTGTGTTAATTCATTTTGCTTGCAGTTTGTTAATAAGTTTAGTGAAATTCAA
>CM065683.1:50268987-50283987 GCA_017654935.2 Phymorhynchus buccinoides | reverse complement strand
CAGGCCTAAACTTCCTTCTATTCTCTCTCCGATCCCCATCTCCACTGTCCTCCCTCCTTCTTCAACTCTCACTGCCCAGTGTCCCCACCTGGTGGTTTATTGTGAATGACGTAAAGCGATTTGTTTCCGGAGATTAGGCTACATTTGTTTGGGGCTGGTGGGGAATAGAATGAAGCTGCAATGAGCAATCAAACACGCTCGAGCTCGCGGTCGCGCGGGAATGTGTTTAGGGCCTGTTCATAAAGTGTGTGTGTGTTTGTGTGTGTGTGTGTGTGTGTGTGTGTGTGTGTGTGTGTGTGTGTGTGTGTGTGTGTGTATGTGTGTGTGTGTGTGTGTGTGTGTGTGTGTGTGTGTGTGTGTGTGTGTGTGTGTGTGTGTGTGTGTGTGTGTGTGTGTGTGTGTGTGTGTGTGTGTGTGTGTGTGTGTGTGTGTGTGTTGTGTTGTTATGTGTGTGTGTGTTTTCTTGTGTGTGTATATGTTTGTGTGCGTGTGCGTGCATGTGTGTGTGCGCGCGCGTGCATGTGTGTGTGTGCTGTGTATGTGGCCTATGCGTATATTCCAGTAAGCGCAGCTTTAGTTTTGTTTTTGTGACATTCGTGCGACTGACTCTTGGACTTCATGAGCAAACTCGGGAGAGTGTGTGCGTGGGTTCGTTTGAGCCTGCGACAGTGTTGACTGTTGAATAGACTAATGTTGATAGAAAGACGACACTCCACACGGCTAACTTGTACAAATGAGGGGGGGGGGTCTAAAAGACAGCCATGCCCCACACACGGTTGTTGTGTATGGTCGTGGGTGCTGCCACGGGAGGAAAATAGGGTTTTACGCCCTCTTCGGCCTTTCGGCCATGTGAGGCATTTGTAAAGACAAAGATGGTGGGAACAATATTGGAGGCAATGCCCGGAGGCAGCGCCAAACCAGTAACGTCCCGATTTTTTTTTGTAATACAGATATGTGTAGCAGTAACCACGTCTCGGTTAAACCTCATTGGCTATGGTACTGCTACCGTGTATAAAAGTATGGGTGCTGCCACATTCTCCCTGAACTAATTTATAAGTTAAAATTAAGTGATGGTGCATGGGGGAAAAAATGCATAAGTCGCTCAGAATGTTTTGAGCAAAAGCCAAAAATAGTCAACAACCACAAATATATCAATTCTCTATTTAGGGCATATTTATGTCTATTTGTATGTATGCTATTAGTATTCACAACATGAAAGACAATTGAAATGATTTCTTTGTTTATTTTATTATTTTATAAATCAAGTCAATAGAAACAAAGAGGCAAAATTGTATCTTCTACGCCCGATTTCTGCAAATGATCTATTTCGAGTGCCAAACTTCAAATGATTATAAAATAAAAACTAGACAAGATAACCCAATTCGGTGTTCTGTGTATTAACAAGGAATCTTTGCGCCACCATGAAAAATTAAAATCTCAATTTATGCCCAAATTCCATGTCTGGTTTTCCCATGCATTGTCACTTAAATAATGGCTTAATTCCGAGCCCTAATGGCTCAATCGATGGCCATGGTGAGGTCATCGCCCAAACGCACCTGCCATCTTCCCATTGTTGTTATACGGGACCCACAGTTAACAACCGGTTCGTTCCGCTTTCTCCCGGTTTTTGTCCTCCTCAGAGAGGGGATGATGAACTATGCGATCGTCGGATTGTTTTTTAAAATTTATTTACATATCCATTCCTTGTTGAATTTCTTTTAAAGGACTGGCAGTTATGGACGTTTAATTAAGTCATCATTCGGAGACCATTGATACATTTTATTGCCCATACTTTACTCGAAAGCACGGACACAGTACAAACCTCTTGTAGGAAAAAAAAAGGCACATAATGGGATTGTTTCATTACTGAAAAGTACGGATCCATCAGAAGAAAAACAAATATGGAAGCAGCAGGAAACACTCAGTCTATATAAAAAATATTTACTTCCGCAGAAAAACTAATTGATCTAGCAAACCAATAAAAATAAAAATAAAAAGCAGGAGAAACATCAATGAAATTAGCAGAAAACGATCATCAGAAAATTACATGATTGCATGGGGGGGGGGGGGATGAAAAACAGGAAAAGTACAGTTGTTTTGTCGAGAAACATTCGCCGTCGCAGAAGAGCTGCACATTGGAAGGCTTGTGGCAGCGCAAAATGTTACAACGCGTCAAAATGTTACATTTGTAACATTTTGTTACATTTGTAACATTTTGACGCCTTGCAACATTTTGCGCGGTAAGTCCTGCGGCAAAATTTTACAATTGTAACATTTTGCCGCGCAAAGCATTGTTTTGCGCAGAAAGCCTGCGGCGAAATGTTTCAATTTTATTACAAATGTAACATTTTGCGCGAGGCGCCCGGGGCGCCAAGCGCAGTTTGTTACAATTGTAACATTTTGCGCGAGTCGCCCACCTTTGATTGAAAGTTTTCAACGTTGTTGAAGGAAAGTAATGTTTTCATTCGATTTTAGTACCTTCACCAACTTTGTTTCCGTGTTTGTTTGTTTGCTTGTTTGCTTATTTCTTTTGTTTTTGTTCCTGTTTTTGTTTCGTTTTTGTGTCAAAATGTCAGAATTGTGACATTTTGTGCACCTGTGACCCCTTTTCGGATTCACTCTTGCACAAATTGTCACAACCTCTCTCTCTCTCTCTCTCTCTCTCTCTCTCTCTCTCTCTCTCTCTCTCTCTCTCTCTCTCTCTCTCTCTCTCTCTCTCTCTCTCTCTCTCTCTCTCTCTCTCTCTCTCTCTCTCTCTCTCTCTCTCTCTCTCTCTCTCTCTTTCTCTCTCTTTCTCTCTCTCTCTCTTCCCCTCCTCTCTCTCTTCCTCTCTCATTCCCTATCCATTTATTGTTTATCTGTGTCATTCTCTCTCTGTCTGTATGTGTGTTGGCCAACCCTTTGTATCAATGTATCAACGAGTAATATGTAAGTGGTAAAACGAAGTTGCATAACAAAGTATTAAATGTTATAATACTGGTTAGTGAAAATGACCCATGGTCAGTGAGATGACCAGTGGTCACTGAGAATGACTAGTTGTCAGTACGAGGACCAGTGGTATGTGAAAATGACAAGTGGTTAGTGAAAATAACCAGTGGTTTGAAAAATGACCGGTGGTCAGTGAGATGACCAGTTGTCAGAGTGAATGAACAGTGGTCAGTGAGAATGGCTAAGAAGATGATGCAGTCTGTGGGAAACTTAGATTTTTTTCAAGCAAAGGTGGGCGCCTTGCGCAAAATATTACAATTTAAACAAATTGCGCGGTTTGTTGGGGGGAGGGGGGGGGAGGAGGGGAGGGGGGGAGGGGGGGGAGGGGCACAAGCTCACGGACAAGACGAATGGATGGATAGGTTAAATTACATGACTTAGTAAATCCTACAACACTACTTTAGTATTGTTATTTTTAAACATAATCATAATCAATGATATAAAAGAGAGAGAGAGAGAGAGAGAGAGAGAGAGAGAGAGAGAGAGAGAGAGAGAGAGAGAGAGAGAGAGAGAGAGAAGGGGGGTGAAACGTAAAATTTTAATGAGGATAACTGAGTAAGCATAACATCAGATCCTCGATAAAAAATAAAATAAAGGAACTAAAGAAAGAAATTAAGAAACACAAGCAAATGAATCACTCGTAGAGAATGTAACAATCAAATAATTATAACAATATCCGAAGTACCGAGAGAGAGAAATACGAAATACGAATGGGTTTTTTTAGGGTAAAAAGGATAAGCTACAATAGCTTCTTTGCACCTGGCCCTCTCACTCACACACTCACACCATGCATCAGGCAAAGAAAAATTGACATAACAACAATCAAGTCAAGAAAATGAAACAAAAATTGGCACATGAAATAATTGACAGATAATCAAATTGGGACATTAATACAGATATACAGAGAGACATAAAAGATTTACAATAATCTTGGCATAAGTTAATATAATATGTAGTAAAACTCATTAAGAGAGAGAGAGAGAGAGAGAGAGAGAGAGAGAGAGAGAGAGAGAGAGAGAGAGAGAGAGAGAGAGAGAGACAGACAGACAGACAGACAGACAGACAGACAGACAGACAGACAGACATATTCTCAGACACACAGAGAGATACACAGACAGATACAGAGTAGAAGTAAGATCGAGATTGTTCACTAGGATGTGAGAAGAAATTGTGAGGTGGATGTGGGAGCTAAGTTGAAGAGGTGATGGGGGATTGCACGCAAAAAAAGAATCGTGTTGACTTCAGCTGTGAACATAGACCATTGCCAATGAGGCAATTAGAGCACCACGTCATCACTGACGTAAGTGGTCAAACATGGCAACCACTGTTATCTCTTCTTTCGCTGCTTAAGCCTAACTACTCTCTCTCTCTCTCTCTCTCTCTCTCTCTCTCTCTCTCTCTCTCTCTCTCTCTCTCTCTCTCTCTCTCTCTCTCTCTCTCTCTCTCTCTCTCTCTCTCTCTCTCTCTCTCTCTCTCTCTCTCTCTCTCTCTCTCTCTCTCTCTCTCTCTCTTCTTTAATGATGGAAAAGAGCCAAGATTTAAATCATTGTTTACGTGAATATCTGCATTCAGTTTGGCAAAATAGAGACCATAATGAACAAGGAAAGGCAGTAATAGTTTAAAACTATTTTACATGCTCACAATTTGCAAAGTATAGTCTTAACAAAACATACCACCTGATTACTAAAACGTGACGTAAATGTGTGCAATGAATGTGTTTGTAACTGGAATGATTAACCACCCCGGAACACAAGTTTATTCAAGTTGCTGACTGTCCAACCACCCATTCACAGGCACCCCCGATTGTGGAATGAGTGAAATCATCAAAGTGAGTTCAGTCAAAGTCAAACAAATGTCTTGCTCACGTTGTATTATTTTGCAGAGACAAGGTAGGTCCTAGTCAGACAGAAACGTCATTTGACCCGCAAACAGCTGTACCCAGGCACATGCGGCATGAGTGTTTGAAATGATGCAAAGCGTTGCCTCCAGAGCTTGGACTCGATGCCATGAATTTAGTACCGCTAATAGATGTTGTGCAGGTGGCAGGATTGGATGACGACTGAAAAAGATTCATGTTTTCTGGCTTTTCAGGCCTGCAGAAACCGTTCCCAAAAGACATACAGTTGCCTTCTGATTTGCTGAATGGCACCACGTAAAACTGTTCGCCCAAACTGTGAGGAAGCGACTTAACCCTTTCGCCGCCAGCCATATTTCAGCCAAAAATGTCCATTAAATTTACCTGGGTAGAGAACAAAATCCATCTGCAGTATTGGTAATTCTTCTGTGACGTATATAAAATAGGGTCTATCCTTACTTCCCAAAACTAAGACAATAGGGTCTTTGGGTAATAGACCCCACTTTGATGCTTTTTAATGACATGGGTGTTAAATCACTGTGGTGCTAAAATGCGACATTGGCGGTGAAAGGGTTAAAGATGTTGCCATCTCTCCCGACGCGCATGTGTTATCATCGAGAGCTTATGACCACGTCATGTGGACATTGTGAGACTTGGACCCCAGTTATATCCACCAACAACTTCAAGATTATTATGTATTTCACTGATGGTCTTGCCATGGCGTGGAGCTATCCAGGAATACTTTACCAGAAACGAGAGTCAGAGATTATGACATGCATGAGGGAGGATCTCTGATAGTTTGATCCAGAATTAGCATGGTCTTGGAAATAGTATCACGAACGCTTTGACAGGAATCTGTGACATCATTTAGTAATAATAATAATACTGAACATTTATATAGCGCTTTACTCCTTTTGCAGGGAACTCAAAGCGCTTTACATAGACAATAAAACACAAATAAGTCATTATACACATAAGACTCACTACAATCAAATACAATATACATAAAATAATATTATTTAAACAAAGCCCTGTTCATAACCACAACATTTGAAACAATATTACAATATTATAAGAACAGAAACAAAATTGCAAGGGAAATCAAAGTTCATGAGCTACGTTATTGCGCAAACACACACACTAATAGAGAAGCACACAGTCACACACCACGCACGCACACACGTGCACGTAATAGTCAATGGGCATTCACACACACACACACACACACACACACACACACACACACACACACACACACACACACACACACACACACATACACACACACACACACACACACACACACACACACACACACACACACACGCGCGAGCGAGCGCCACGCGTGCGCATGCACGCACGCGCGTACGCACCGATTCCATTACAACCACCCCTACTTGCATGCAAGCACACACATATCCATGATTCAGGTTCTGAAACAGAAGCATGTGGATTTAAGGTAAGATGTGAGCGGTTAGTGGTATGAAGCAACAAAGAGGTGAGTTTTCAAAGAAGTCTTGAAAGACTGAACTGTGGAAGAATGGCGAACACTGTGTGGCAAGCCATTCCAGACTGAAGGAGCAGTGACGAGATCCTCGACGTCCACTTCAAATCCTACGCTGGTGCAATCCGAGATGACCTCATACTTTGGATGAAAATGCCCTCCTCATCGAGCAAGCATTGTTTACGCGTGCCTGCTGCAAGATAGCATCCTCTATTGGGTAGGCTTCCCGACCCGAAGACCTCAGTTTGATAGAGCAGTATTAGAACATGCTCGAAGCATCCGTTAGAAACCATCCACGACAGTCCAGAAGCCCGACGTTAATAAATGCAAATACTACTGTATATAAGCATAGTACAGTGTGTGTGTGTGTGTGTGTGTGCGTGTGTGCGTGTGCGTGCGTGCGTGCGTGCGTGTGCGTGCGTGCGTGCGTGCGTGCGTGCGTGCGTGCGTGCGTGCGTGCGTGCGTGCGTGCGTGCGTGCGTGCGTGCGTGCGTGCGTGCGTGCGTGCGTGCGTGCGTGCGTGCGTGCGTGCGTGCGTGCGTGCGTGCGTGCGTGCGTGCGTGCGTGCGTGCGTGCGTGCGTGCGTGCGTGCGTGCGTGCGTGCGTGCGTGCGTGCGTGCGTGCGTGCGTGCGTGCGTGCGTGCGTGCGTGCGTGCGTGCGTGCGTGCGTGCGTGCGTGCGTGCGTGCGTGCGTGCGTGCGTGCGTGCGTGCGTGCGTGCGTGCGTGCGTGCGTGCGTGCGTGCGTGCGTGCGTGCGTGCGTGCGTGCGTGCGTGCGTGCGTGCGTGCGTGCGTGCGTGCGTGCGTGCGTGCGTGCGTGCGTGCGTGCGTGCGTGCGTGCGTGCGTGCGTGCGTGCGTGCGTGCGTGCGTGCGTGCGTGCGTGCGTGCGTGCGTGCGTGCGTGCGTGCGTGCGTGCGTGCGTGCGTGCGTGCGTGCGTGCGTGCGTGCGTGCGTGCGTGCGTGCGTGCGTGCGTGCGTGCGTGCGTGCGTGCGTGCGTGCGTGCGTGCGTGCGTGCGTGCGTGCGTGCGTGCGTGCGTGCGTGCGTGCGTGCGTGCGTGCGTGCGTGCTTATTTTTATTATTATTTTTTTTTTAAAATGCAGTGACTTGATTATGTTGTTGTTTTGCTTGTCGGCTATTTTGTTGTTGTGTGGATTGGGATTGAGTTAGGCTTATAATTTTATTGTCGTATAATGATTACATATACTAGCTAAAGTGTCGTTCATCACAAGCATTATAATGTATGACAAAGTTGTGATTTTGCATCTTCGCCAATCACCGTACTGATGCATCCACCGAATGTTGATGCTTCATTCGTGCATATGGTGACCAGGTTGGGCTCGATTCCTCAAGGCAGGATTTGGTTGTTGTTTTTATACCACACCTTTATCTGATCATTGGCAGAAGCAGACAGTTGAAAAATACCTTAGAGATCTTCCTCCCCTATCCAGAGACAACACCCTCCCCTTCCACCATACCCACCCGTGACAGTTTTGATGGGAGGTGGAATCCAATGCACTAGTCTTGACGTCAGTGTTCAAGTGTTCAAATGAACCACAGCTGTCTTGGTTGCCTTGACTTTTTTGTTTTAAATTTCAAGGTGTGTGCAAGTGCCGGCTGTAATGTGCTTTGCCTTCCTTTGCCTCCCCCCCTCCCCACTTTCTCTCTCTCTCTCTCTCTCTCTCTCTCTCTCTCTCTCTCTCTCTCTCTCTCTCTCTCTCTCTCTCTCTCTCTCTCTCTCTCTCTCTCTCTCTCTCTCTCTCTCTCTCTCTCTCTCTCTCTCTCTCTCTCTCTCTCTCTCTCTCTCCCTCTCTCAACCTTTGTTAAGGCCATAGGCCAAACAAATAAATATTTTGTCATCTCTCTCTCTCTCTCTCTCTCTCTCTCTCTCTCTCTCTCTCTCTCTCTCTCTCTCTCTCTCTCTCTCTCTCTCTTTCTCTCTTGGGCATTGTGAGAATGGGGTTTTTGCATACAGATTCACTTTCTCTCTGTGTTTGTCTGTTTGTTTGTCTGTCTGTCTGTCATGTACATGTGTGTACCTGTCTGTCTGTCTATCTAAGTGCCTATGCATGATTTTTTTTTATAGTGTTGATGCCCCTGTCTCAACCGGCATTGCAAAACTCTCTCTCTCTCTCTCTCTCTCTCTCTCTCTCTCTCTCTCTCTCTCTCTCTCTCTCTCTCTCTCTCTCTCTCTCTCTCTCTCTCTCTCTCTCTCTCTCTCTCTCTCTCTCTCTCTCTCCTCTCTCTCTGTGTTCTGTTGTTGAAAGTGAAATACATTTTGTGTTTGTATGCTCTAAATATAAAGACCTTAGAGAAAGATATATTTCAGCAAAGTGTTATAGATATCCATCAAGTTTTAGATTATCTCTTCTCTTTGCAAATGAGAACAGTAGCCTTTAATCGTCAATAATTTTGCCACTTATGTCCATAAATCCTTGCAGTTAAGACGGTATCGTTAATGACGTAATTAGTTATTGTTGATCTGAGTTCTTTCGTTATTCATGTCTTTGTGTATTATGTCATTTTTTAAATTTATGACAACTACAATTTTTCCTGTCACTTTTTTGTATCTCACCTCCAGTGATACTGGCCAAAGGCCTAATCATTAAACAATTTGTACAATGTTCATTGTTCTCTCTCTCTCTCTCTCTCTCTCTCTCTCTCTCTCTCTCTCTCTCTCTCTCTCTCTCTCTCTCTCTCTCTCTCTCTCTCTCTCTCTCGGCGCACGCGCGTCTCTCTTTCTCTGCGTTTATATAAAATATCTGTCAAACTTGAAGGCATCTGTCCATCACCTGACAGGAATACTTGACGATTACAGGTCGTAGCCAAGACAACATAATATAATGTATCTACTTTTCAAATCCCCCCTCCACCCCACCCCCACCCCCCTAGTTCTACAGACCCTCATTTCCAAACGTGGCATGTAGAAGAAAATGTTGACTAATTTATTTACCCTCGGCCTGCTTTTTTAAGTTAAATACGGTTTGTGATGCTTTCTTACGTATGACATCGGTTTTGCGCACACACGTTTTAAAATTGACTTTACACCTCCATTATTGTAAAGGTGACAGCATGGAACATAATGTCTTTAAAAACAAAAATATATGGAAGAAAATCATTAAGTTGTCGTACCGGTTGCCTTCTTCAGAGACAGAAAGAGGGAGATATTAACATATTAATGGCTGTTTAGTGGATAAACACATATGCATGCTTTTTCAAGGGTAGTAGGGGACTGACACACACACAATTTCAGTATGTTGAAAAAAAAGAACACTTTTGAAAATGTCACGTGTCGTTATAAAAGGTGGTGGGTTTTTTGTCGCAAACAATTGTTCTTGCTGAGCATAATATGTTTGTATTGCGGAAGACCCCATGCTCAAAGGTGCAGATCAACACCCCCTCCATTTTCTCGGTTCTTTCCGTATTTTTCGGTCTTGCCTTTTTTTTTTTACTGCAGATTGGGCTCATAAGCCTCTCTCTCTCTCTTCCTATATTTCGAGTTAAATTTCATCCCTTTAAACAATTAAAAAACATGATCAAAAAGTTCACAAAATGGACATTTAATTAAAGTATTGAGAACGATGCCTGAAATATCCTCGTTTATTGTGGAAGTCAGAATAGTATACTGTGCATTTGACTTGTGGGTATATTTTGGTGTATGCTGGGACAATTCTGTGATCACTTCTTTCTATCACCAAACGCTTAGTGAAGCGCTAAGCCTATATACATTTTCTGAAATAAATATAAAATGACTGGGTAAGAAAAGTGGTTTTTTATTTATAAATTTGCTCTATTAGGCGTGGGAGGGTGTTTCACAAAGAGGAGTGTTAGAAGAGCATTCAAATGTTTATAACGTATAGCTTGTTGCCACAACAACCACCACCACCACCACCACCAGCCAGCCACTCTCTCTGTCTCACCCCCCCTCCCTCTCTCTCTCTCTCTCTCTCTCTCTCTCTCTCTCTCTCTCTCTCTCCCTCTCTCAACCTTTGTTAAGGCCATAGGCCAAACAAATAAATATTTTGTCATCTCTCTCTCTCTCTCTCTCTCTCTCTCTCTCTCTCTCTCTCTCTCTCTCTCTCTCTCTCTCTCTCTCTCTCTCTCTCTCTCTCTCTCTGTGTGTCTGTCTCTCAACGTTGATCGTTGATATCTCTCTCTCTCTCTCTCTCTCTCTCTCTCTCTCTCTCTCTCTCTCTCTCTCTCTCTCTCTCTCTCTCTCTCTCTCTCTCTCTCTCTCTCTCGCTCTCCCTCTCTCCCCCCCCACGTCTGCCGCGTGCCTCCTCCGACGCCGCCGCCATTGGCTGTTTTCGCTCGTGGCGTTGGTGCCTAGGGTCCGTTGTTGATGGTGGTGGTGGTGGTGGTAGTAGTAACGCTAACATCACGCATGCGAATAAAAGAGTTAGTCGTTAGTAACATCGGCTAGACGCCTTCGTGTGTTGCGCGCGCGTGTGTTGTTGTTTGTAATCGTGAGTGTGTGTATGCGTTTTAAAGCAGACCAAATTACTGATGTGAAAAACTCAGAAACTGGAGTGTCAGCTGTTAACAACTTTTCCTTTTATTTTTTTATTTTTTTTTAGCAACTTTTTTCTTTTCTTAAATCAACAAAAAATGGTGACATAGGCCTGAACGGTGCTTCAATTATTTTTTTCTGGAGCAAAGTCTAAACTCGGACTGTGTTTGGAAAATGAACGGTGAACATTGAGTGACCTGAAGGATATTGTGTTAAAAAAAGTGTCATAGATAATCCAAGTGTGTTTGTGTGTGTGCGCGCGCGTGCGTGCGTGTTTTGTTGCTATTGAATACGCACTGTTAAACAATGTACGGACATTGAAATTGGAGTCCCCCCCACCACACCCCCTCAACACACATCACACACACACACACACACACACACACACACACACAACGCACACACAAACACTAACACTAACACACACACACACACACACACTAACACGGAAGACACGCACAAAAAACGGACAAAAAGAAACGAATAGCCGATTAGGTAGGGTCTTGTTTTCTTATAGAGCTTGGAGAACAAAAACAAACAAACAAACAAACAACAGTTAACGTGGGCACACCTGAAAGATTGACATGCGGCATGGATACTGTGCTGTTAAGTACGTCACAGGGAAGGCAGAACGGCACCAACTGTCTAGGCTTTGAGCTAAGCTGTAGTTTGGACACACCACATCAAGATGGATTATCGCATTGAAAATGTTCACTGAGATGCAACGCTCTGCCATGCTTGGGGGAAAAGATAGGGCATGGCTGCCTACCAATTCCCCCCAAGGGGTATTTGTCCCTGGAAACAGTTAAAAGGGCAGACTGTCCCTGGAATCCTCTTTTCTGTTGTCTTAGTTTGTCCCTGGAAACTGAGAAAATCAAAATGGGCGTGTCAAGTAGTTTTTTGTCCTGTTAAGTAGGCATCTAGGGGACACACAGGAATGCCTCAAACAATGGACTTTGTTGAAATTGTCTTCCAGGCATGCCAGATATAGGTTGCTGAACGCCCAAAGGAGTCGAACATATAGCACATAGGCACCAAAAGCGTTAGAGCCTAAATGTATAAATTGTCTTAAAAATAAATAGTACAAAAAGAATACAAAATCCCAATGTAACAGAAATTTTGTTTGATCAAGATTTACAAGTTTGTTTTGATTGTGATGCTTGAGGTCGCTGTGCTTGTCCCTGGAAATATGTGTCTCAGTGTCTCTGGTGTTTAAGGACGTTGTTCCTGGAAACTGCAGCCCTGATAGGGTTTGAATCAGCCTAGAGTTATTGTCATAAACTTGAAAGAACCGGACTCGAGAGCTGTAAGCTTGAGTGGGTGGGGGGTGACTAAGCACAACTTTGCCAGGCTTTGTAGGGCTATCATCACTGCGGGGATGAAAGAAAGGCACGAACCATAGTGATCACCCAGATACAACGTAAGCAACTTTGCCAGGCTTTGTGGGTAGGACGTAGGGCTATCATCACTGCGGGGATGAAAGAAAGGCACGAACCATAGTGATCACCCGGATACAACGTAAGCAACTTTGCCAGGCTTTGTGGGTAGGACGTAGGGCTATCATCACTGCGGGGATGAAAGAAAGGCACGAACCATAGTGATCACCCAGATACAACGTAAGCAACTTTGCCAGGCTTTGTGGGTAGGACGTAGGGCTATCATCACTGCGGGGATGAAAGAAAGGCACGAACCATAGTGATCACCCAGATACAACGTAAGCAACTTTGCCAGGCTTTGTGGGTAGGACGTAGGGCTATCATCACTGCGGGGATGAAAGAAAGGCACGAACCATAGTGATCACCCAGATACAACGTAAGCTAGTCGACGTAGTCATGACGTCAGGACAGACCAGCGTCCATGTTATCAGCGATTGCAGTGGCCATTCGGCTAGACGCGCACCTTGCTCTCCTGCTTCCATTGCATTCTCTCTCTCTGTTTCTGGCTGTCTAGGCCTACCTGTCTCTCTCTCTCTGCCTGTCTGTCTTTCTCTCTGTCCCTGTCTCTACCTCTCTTTGTCTCGATGTATGTCTCTCTCACTGTCTCTATGTCTCTGTCTGTCTGTATCTCTCTCTGTCCCTGTCTCCACCTCTCTTTGTCTCGATGTATGTCTCTCTCACTGTCTCTATGTCTCTGTCTGTCTGTCTTTCTCTCTGTCCCTGTCTCTACCTCTCTTTGTCTCGATGTATGTCTCTCTCACTGTCTCTATGTCTCTGTCTGTCTGTATCTCTCTCTCAATTTCCTTCTTTTTTTTCATCCGATTTTTATTCAGCACACACTTTCTCTCTTCATAACTGTCACATCTGTCGTTTTAGTTGCAATTATGTAAAGTTTGAAAAATAATGTTCAAAGTAGACTTTGGGATACCGTGTGCACGCGCGACATTGATAACAAGTGTTTCAACTTTGTATTGGCCAGTGCTGCCCCATCAATCAACTCTCTTCACCTGTTGATCCGCTCGAATTTTATTTTTATTTTTACCCGGCCAGAGGCCGAGGTATTGCGATCGGTTTGTGTGTGTGTGTGTGTGTGTGTGTGTGTGTGTGTGTGTGTGTGTGTGTGTGTGTGTCTGTGTATCGATTATCTTAAAAACTACTGTTTGGATTTTAATTAAAATTGGCAGAGGGGTAGACAGCTTGAAAAGGAAGCTTCCTTTCGTTAATCAACACCGTGCTGACCTTGACCTTGAAGTTTGACCTTGAAAACCGAAATTCTTTAAAGGGCCATAACTCCCACACCGTTGGTGTTAGAGTCTTCAAATTGGGCATATAGGTACTTTGGCGTATGCCCGTTCTGATGGTGGCATACTGATCAAGGTCAAGGTCACGGTCCGGGAGATCGGTAGGCCTTGAAAGTGGTAGGGGTCTACAAATTGGGTTTTAAGCCATATTTTCCACATTTGTACTTAACAGAAGCGCTTCAGATTGTGTGTGGTACTGTATACCCTAGAGTAGAAAACATCCGAGCATAAATTATCGCCATGCTGACCTTGACCTTGAAGTGTGACCTTGAAAACCGAACTTTCCTTCTTTGCGCTATATATTTATTGTCCAAGCTGTATCTCGTGAACTAGAAGACATAAGCTCTTCAAATGTTGTGTCAGGATGTGACACTAACAGTGTAAAACATTCGTATATAAATTATTCCCCGGAACTACAATGTCGCCGAGCGGCAGACATGTTTCCGGCCTACTACTTTTGAATCGTGTCGTAAACTATGAAGAGAGAGAGAGAGAGAGAGAGAGAGAGAGAGAGAGAGAGAGAGAGAAGAGAGGAGAGAAGAGAGAGAGAGAGAGAGAGAGAGAGAGAGAGAGAGAGAGAGAGAGAGAGAGAGAGAGAGAGAGAGAGAGAGAGAGAGAGATAGAGAGAGAGACGAGAGAGAGAGAGATAGATTTGGGGGGGGGGGGGGGGGGGGGAGAGGACATAACTCTGGCCGGGTTTGCATTGTCACAATGCCTTGCTGCTGCTCGGCGATGCACTTGTTGTCTTTGCCCCGGCCTCCCCTTTTCGAATGCAAAAACCCCCGTCTACCTCTTTGTTTCTCCCCCCCCCCCCAATCTCTTTCTCTCTCTCTCTCTCTCTCTCTCTCTCTCTCTCTCTCTCTCTCTCTCTCTCTCTCTCTCTCTCTTCTATATAGTATCTGTCTATGTATCTCTCTGTCTCTTGTTTCTCTTCCTTTTGAAGTGTTTCTTCCACCCTATCTCACTGTCTGCAGTTGGCAGCCAGAGAGGGAATTAAGTAATAAACTTTCTGGCAACTACTTCTTGGATTGTTCGTATATCCCAGGGAGTAAAAGAATTCCCCCCAAGAGAAAACAATGGGTCTTCCTTGTAGAGAACAGTAAAGAATCTGATTTGCTAGAGAGAGAGAGAGAGAGAGAGAGAGAGAGAGAGAGAGAGAGAGAGAGAGAGAGAGAGAGAGAGAGAGATAGAGAGAGAGAGAGAGAGAGAGAGAGAGAGAGAGAGAGAGAGAGAGAGAGAGAGAGAGAGAGAGAGAGAGAGAGAGGGTGGATGGGTGGGGCATACCTCTTTTACACTAAACGAAGTTTTACTGTTTCGTCCCACCAAAAAGTAATTTCAGGTCTTATAATCAAAACTTCAGAAATGTTGATATTAGAATATTGGAATGGAAAGAGGACGACAAGTTTG
>CM065683.1:50221487-50258987 GCA_017654935.2 Phymorhynchus buccinoides | reverse complement strand
TGCAACATACTTTAATGACATGTCAGCAAATAAGGTAATCCCTAGATATACTTGACATAATGACATTGGGCGTTGCACTTCCATCATTACAAATCCATCTTTACTTCTGAAAACCCCCACACCAAAACAACACTCCAACTGCCTCCTTGCCCCTGCTTGCCCTCGCCATTCTAGAAATGAACCTGCGTTTATTCATGAGTCATCCCGTGGTCATCGTATTTATCGTCATCATTATTTATTTTTACCCGGCCTCTGACAGCTTGAAAAGGAAGCTTCCTTTCGTTAATCAACACCGTGCTGACCTTGACCTTGAAGTTTGACCTTGAAAACCGAAATTTCCTTCTTTGGGCTATGTAATTTTCCCCCAGCTTTATTTCGTGAACTAGTGAACAGAATCGCTTCAAATTTTGAGGGTCATTTGCAAGTCTCCTTCTGTCTGTCCCAAGGATATCTTTCGAACGGGTTGACAGAATCACGTCAAAATTTTGTGTGCTGGTGTGTCACCATGAGAGGAAGGCATCCGCGCAAACCATTTTGCCGTCGTTTGCATTGTTCATCTGTGGCGTACGACCTTGAAAAGAAAATCTTTCAGGGGCCATAACTCCCACACGTTCTGTTAGTGTTAGAGTCTTCAAATTTGGGGGGTGGGGGGGGGGGAGGTACTTTGGCCGGGTATGCCCGTTCTGATGGTGGCATACCGATCAAGGTCAAGGTCACGGTCCGGGCGATCACGTAGGCGTTCTTAAAGTGGTAGGGGTCTACAAATTGGGTTTTAAGCCATATTTTCCACATTGTTCTACTTGACAGAAGCGCTTCTTTTTTGTGTGTGGTTTCAGACGGGCGCTACCCTAGAGTTCAGAAAACATTTTTCCGACTCATAAATTATCACCATGCTGACCTTGACCTTTTTTTTGTCCAAGTGTGACCGTGATAGAAAACCGAAATTTCCATAATCTTTGCGCTATATGTTTCTTCTTTTTCAAGCTGTATCTCGTGAACTAGAAGACAGAATCCCTTCCAAAACAATTTGTGTCAGGATGTGTGCGCACTCTACGGGGTGTATATTATATGCGTGGCATTGCTGGTGACGGACATGTATTGCCGCTCGGCGACGCCCATTGTTTTAAAAATATGTCTGGCAATTTCCAAATCAATCCTTCTTGTTCGACTTTTAAATAAAAACAAAGATGTATTCCTTTTTAAAGCATACTTTTGGCATTATGCATGTATATACATGTGTCGTTTTCTCCCCCTTCCCTCCGTTTCCCTCACGACAAATGCAGAGTGAATGAAAGAAAAATGGTGTTTTACGTCCTCTCGGTCTGGAAGAGACACATATGGGACATTTGTAGATACAAAGATGGTGGGAACAATACTGGAGGCAATGCCCGGAGGTAGTGCAACACCAGTAATGTCCCGATTTTTTAACAATACAGATATGTGTAGCAGTAACCACGCCTTAACAAATGCAGAGTGGGCTTAGTCATGAACACTTATTCGTTTGTTCTTTTGTTCGTTCGTCCGTCCGCTTGCATGTATTTGCTAGTAAATGTCACGTGCAGGCACTTGAAGCCGTGCCTATATAGAAAAGCATGCTTAAAATAAACCTGCTGTCATTAGCCGATGTCATCAATACGGGCGTGTCATGTCGTTTGACCTTTGTACATACAGCTGACAACTGTCGCATATGTACGGCGATCGTTAGCCAGTCTTTAGACAACTGTGATGGGTTCCAAGCTTAAGCCAGATGAGAGTGTCCTTTAAGTAAATATGCCATTCACTTCCTAATCACACAAGTACTTCTTCTTCTTCTTCTTCTTCTTCTTCTTCTTCTTCTTCTTGTTCTTCTTCTACTTCTTCTTCTTCTTCTTCTTCTTCTTCTTCTTCTTCTTCTTCTTCTTCTTCTTCTTCTTCTTCTTCTTCTCCTCCTTCTCCTCCTCCTTTTATGTCTCCTTCTTCCTTTCTCTCTCACCACTATACATGATTGTTCTTTATCGCCCATTTAAGTTGTACCCCATTTGATCTCTTTGGTTCTAGGAACTCGATGCTTCACGGTTGCTATGTACGCTCATTCTTATTCCCTTGCTAATCATTATTACCTGGCCAGAGGCCGAGGTATTGCGATCGGTTTGTGTGTCTGTGTGTGTGTCTGTCTGTGTATCGATTATCTTAAAAACTACTGTTTGGATTTTGATTAAAATTGGCAGAGGGGTAGACAGCTTGAAAAGGAAGCTTCCTTTCGTTAATCAACACCGTGCTGACCTTGACCTTGAAGTTTGACCTTGAAAACCGAAATTTCCTTCTTTGGGCTATGTAATTTTCCCCCAGCTTTATTTCGTGAACTAGTGAACAGAATCGCTTCAAATTTTTGTGTGGTGGTGTACCATGGTGCAAGGAAGTTTGCATAAAAGTTCCTCGTGAACTACTGAACAGAATCGCTTCAAATGTTGGGCTATGTATTTTATGCGTTCTGTAAGGGTGGAAAGTGGTGTGTTTATTGGGGGGTGGGGGGGGGGGGGGGGGGGGAGAGGGGTGCAAGGACATGTATGACTCGGTGCATCTCGTGAACTACTGAACAGAATCGCTTCAAATTTTGGGCTATGTATTTTATGCGTTCTGTAAGGGTAGAAAGTGGTGTGTTTATTGGGGGGGGGGGGGGGGGGGGGACAGGACATAACTCTGGCCGGGTTTGCATTGTCACAATGCGTTGCTGCCGCTCGGCGATGCCCTTGTTACCAGCGCATCTTGCTACAAACAATTGACCTCACTAGACATGTGACTGACAACAAATAAAACAAGTGCAACGTCGAGCGGCTGCAAAGTCCCCTCGCAGCATCGCCGAGGTACTCCGAAATCGGAATGTGTCGGCTGTACACATACATAAAAACGCATGAAAACAGCACGTAACTACATAAAAAGGCATAAAAACAGCACGTAACTGAATTTTTTTTTTTTTCAGTCTATTTTCGCCCATGGGGTTTTCGGACCCGTGATTTGAGCGCGCGCGTCTCATGCGCACACGCGACTGAAACAATTCATGACAACTGTGTCATAGACCATTCATCAAGTGTTGTGAAAAAACCCGCCCATTAAAATACATGCGTCTTCGCGAGATATTAGCGATTATGTGGTTCGGGGTTTTGAACCCCGTAACATGGCGCGACCTTGACCTTAATGTAAAACTAATTACATCAGTGGACAGCTTGCATCTTGGCCAACTATCAACCAAATTTGATGATGATAGACTGAATAGTTTTTGAGAAAAACGGACGAGTAGCCGGCGAGATATTAGCGATTATGGCACGCCGGACGAACCGGAACCGGACGCGACCTTGACCTTAATGTACAACTAAACGGACGGTGGATAGACGGCACGGGACGGACACCGGAACGGACGGACACCGGACGGACGGGACGGATGATGGACGGACGGAATAGACCGTGACAAAAACGGACGAGGGGGCGGACGGACGGACGGACGGACAAAAACACGCCGGATGGTGGGGGGGGGGGACAAAAACAATAGCATGGGGGGGGGCGCTGTTCTTTCCTGTTTCGATTTACATTGTAGCATTTTGTACGCAATGTTTGTTGATAGGCTAGGCTTGCATTAGCGACTTGTCCATAATTGACATTAGGAACAAAATGAACGAGGACAGTCACCTTGCAGCGTATCAGCCTTGTCACGGGGAGATTTTGTTCTATACAGGCATTGTTTGGTTGTGTTGATGAAAAGCCATTAATTTAGGACAGGCTTAGTTAGAGTCTTGACTGTGCCTGTTTCTCTTTAATGCATGTATATGATTATGTCCGTTTATTTGCTGTCTGTGTTTCTGTCTCTATCTGTCTGTCTATCTCTTTGTCTGTCTATATCTTTGTCTGTCTGATGTCTGTCTGTCTGCCTGCCTCCTCTCTGTCTCTCTCTCTGTCTCTCTGTCTCTCTCTCTCTCTCTGTCTTTCTCTCTCTCTCTCTCTTCTCTCTCTCTCTCTCTCTCTCTCTCTCTCTCTCTCTCTCTCTCTCTCTCTCTCTCTGTCTCTCTCTCTCTCTCTCTCTCTCTCTCTCTCTCTCTCTCTCTCTCTCTCTCTCTCTCTCTCTCTCTTCTCTCTCTCTCTCTCTCTCTCTCTCTCTCTCTCTGTGTTTTCGCTGGAGCATCATCGGGGAATATGCGTCGTATTTGAAATGAATTTTTAAAAGAATATAGTATATCTGTCTATCTGTTCAGGCCCACGCACATCTCTCCCTCTGTTTCCCTCTGCTTTCTCTCTGTCTCTCTCTATCTCTCTCTATCTCACGCCTCCCCTCTCTCTCTTTGTGTTTGGCGACTAGACCATGATAGGAAATGAAATACAGACATGGGCACCGAAAAAAGAAACAAGACAGGAGGAAAATGAAAAGAACCAACAAACAAACCAAGACAAAGGGATGAACATTGTAGTCTTTTAGATACGCCTCTGGCTGCGACGCGCTCTCCATGTGGGAGCAACCCGGATTTCACAGAGACGCATCTGTGACGATAAAGTACCAAATACCAAATACGCCAAAAGGCACCCAGAACAATTGGAATGGTCTGGCCTTTCGCATTTAAATATTCCTGTCTCCATTTTAGGACCATAAGTTATACACAAAACATTACGTTTGCGTTTGTGTGAAAATGAGCGAGTGTTGAGTGCTGGTGGACAAGTAGGGAATACGACTAGGGAGTGATGCAAAACAAACCTTTTTCGTGTAGGCCTAAGTCAAACACACTAATCTAGGCTTGTTGTGATTGTTAGTGTATCATCCGGATCACCTTCACATATAATCATCAAACAAGAAAACAAATCACTTCATGCTGTAGGATCTTCTTTCTTTTCTTTTCAATTGCTAGTTTCTGAAATCTGTTGAGAAATATTCCGCCAGGGCTTCTGATATTTTCCCCTTTTAATTGTTAAGGGGTACGTTCATTCCCTGTTTAGAATTTTAAAGGGTTTTTTCACCCCCAGTTGCAAATTTTAAGGGGTAAAAGCGAAAACATGTGAGAAGCTCCATCCCCTGCTCACCCCCCACCCCCATGCGCGATGAGCTTTCAACGATTTGATTTGGGTTTTCTGTGCGATCCAATAGAATTTTAGATCTAGCCTGGACAGCTTGTGGCAGAACAGCCTAGCAGACGATTGAAATATGAAGAGCGTCATTAACTTACTGATAAGTAACGGTTGTGTTCACGCACGCGTCATCAATGTAATGGGTCATCTCACCCCCTAAATGAGATTTTAAAGGGTAAATCTCACGCACAGTTTCAGATTCTAGGGGGTGATTTGAGAGATCTAGTGCATACAATTTAATACGCACAATATGTACGTTATCAGAAGCCCTGATTCCGTAGTCTTATTTCTGGCCCAAAAAAGAAGAGATAATCCTACATTTTAGTATAAATGCTCGTTTCCATGCAGTGATTAAAGCACGCATTCATTCAAACTTCGTCGTGACAATATTGAAAAGTGCCGGCGTTTCAATATATGGGAAGTCTAACCCTGTGATCGGTCTGTAGCCTGTTCTGTGGAAGTCATCGTGTGGTGTTATCATTCAGACACTGTGGTGCCATTTTGTGTTCTGAAGTATTAAACCAATTCACTTGCGATCATCATATGTACATCGTACGTAAAAGGACAGCAGATGTGTGTTCTGTTTCAAAAGCTTGAATCAAACAAGGTGCTCTGTTTTGGAGCTCGGATGAAGCTATTTGATCTGTTGTGGAAGACAGACGGAAAGCCGTGCGATCTTTTCCGGAATTTATATAATGACATTTTGTGTTTTGAAAAGGAAACTAGAATAAACACGTATTCTGTTATGAAGGCTATAATGCTATAATAATACATTCTGGAAGCTGCTAGTTGAATCGTATGCGTGTGTGATACCAAAGCTCGAATTGTAGACCACAAATCAGACGTACTGGATTTTGAGACTATACTCGAGCATTGCTTCTCCAACAAGCATGAGCAAAGAACAACCTGGTTTCCGTCCACGTTAATACACACTCCTATCTTCGGGGAAGTTTGTTGAAACACCATAACGATGCAGCTGATCATCACTCCTGTGAACTGTGAGGAGGAGGAAGACCAGGCATGCTTCCAGGGCGGTGCCGACGGGCGTGTGTTCAGGAACGGCATGGGAGTGACCTCGGGCGAGCGCTACAGGCGAGGACGGAGAGTGGAGTTCCTGGCCGGCGAGCCCACCCCCTCCTGCCTGCCCTGTCAGAGGCTGTGCCATGCCTTCCGCTGGGCGCGCACCTACACGGACCGCAAGGAAGCGGAGAGAGTGCTGCAGATGTCGCGCTTCAACCACCGGCGGTCGGCGGTTGTAGAGGTATTGTAGATAATGCTATGCATTCACACACACGCGCACGCGCACGCACACGCACACACACGCACACACACGCACACGCACACACACACACACACACACCACACACACACACACACACACACACACACACACACACACACATAGAGGCTATATACACGTGTATACACACACGCGCATAAGTGCTATTATGCGTCATCATAACACTTCCCAAACACAAATAACCCTATCATAGTAATAGTTCAACCCTCATGAGATGTTCAACACGCCACGCGGTTTACTGGGAGCAACCAAAACGGACACGAAAAGTTAAGAAGGATAAATATTAATAATAAATAAACAACCACCACACACGCGCGCGCGTGTGTGTGTGTGTGTCTGTGTTAACTGTAGACATGGCTACGGTTCTGTCTCTCTGTCTGATTGTCTCTCTCTCTCTCTCTCTCTCTCTCTCTCTCTCTCTCTCTCTCTCTCTCTCTCTCTCTCTCTCTCTCTCTCTCTCTCTCTCTCTCTCTCTCTCTCTCTCTCTCTCTCTCTCTCTCTCTCTCTCTCTCAATTTCTTGTTTCGCCTACAATTTCTTTGCAATTTTTTGGGCACGCGAACGTACATGTGTTTATATAGGGGGGGGGGGGGGGGGGGATTATGCATGTTTATTAGTTCAAATCTTCTATATTTGGCTCTAAATTAAACCTAAACACAGACCTGCTTCTTAGACCCAAGCCATGTAAATCACCTGTTTGTATTCAACTCTCCCCCGAGGGCATGCCGGGACACGTTCCAGTACAAATAGCTCCCCCATTTCCTGGAAGTTCTGTGCAAGCTCCTTCCTCTTATTTATCACTCTTTGGCCCTGTGCTTTCCTTTGCTTACTATCAGATAGTCAACATTCTCCTGCCTTTTTGTTTTAAACAAAATCTTCAAATACGTTTCTCATTTGAGCTCCTCAGAAATCGGAATGTGTTGGCTAAATGCAGCGGGGAGACAAATGAAGTCATTGACATGGCTGTGTTCCTGTGAACTCCTCCGGCACCCCATGACTTCCCTTTTGTCATTGTTGTTATTCCTGTTGTAACCCCTCCCCTCTGACATGGGCAGAAGGCCTGGATCAGTAAACGTGTGATTTATGATTCTCTCTCTCTCTCTCTCTCTCTCTCTCTCTCTCTCTCTCTCTCTCTCTCTCTCTCTCTCTCTCTCTCTCTCTCTCTCTCTCTCTCTCTCTCTCTCTCTCTCTCTCTCTCTCTCTCTCTCTCTCTCTCTCTCTCTCTCAAAACAATGCGTGTGCGTTTATTGTGTAAATGCATCTGAGCGAAGGAGAGAGAGAGAGAGAGACAGAGACAGAGAGAGAGACAGAGAGAGAGACACAGACAGGTGCATAAAGACGGAGACAGATGCAGAGGTACAGAAAGACGCACACGGAGACTGGCACCTAACCTACTAGGTACAGGCACAGTATAACTAGCATGAGACGTGTTATCAATACCATGCAAGAAGACTAGAGCGTGAAAACGCCAGATCGACCAGCCGCGTGGCAGCATTTTCGGGTCCAGTGACTTTACAGGAACAAACAAACAAACACCCCTGAAACTAAAGTCCGATCAAACAGTCTACACCTGCTCTTTACAGTACCCCCTCCCCGCGGCAGCATTTTCGGCTCCAGTGACCTAAGTCTCTTTATAGCTTACAACAATGCCTGTGTGTGTGCGTAAAGGCGGCGGCAGACTATGTGGCTGCCACACGTGACTCGATCAGGTCGTGACGTGGACCAAATTTTGTTTCCAGCACAGAAGAGGTCACAAGCCACCTGACTCGATCAGACTCGATCAGTGAAATTTAGAACCCGCCCTATTCGGCCCTGTCACCTGACTGGGCCCGACTGAGTCAGATTGATCGAGTTAGATGGTATGCAAATGAGGTGAAACGTCACGACCTGATCGAGTCACATGAGGCAGCCACATAGTCTGTCGCCGCCTTAAGTAGCGTTGCATCCACTGGAGTTCGTGTCGTCTGCTTAAACTTGCATACACCACACTGCTAACATTTTTTTAGGATGTATAGCATACGAATAGCATGCAAAAGATTTGGAAAACTGCATTCATCATAAAAATGACAACAACAAAAAAAAGAACTGCACACATAACATTTTTCGTTCTCGCCTTTTAGGCGGGAAAAACCTGTACAGGGTCTCAAATGGCACACCGTTAAAGGGGCTTCCTGATGGATGAGTTATTGTAAGAAACACGCTGAGGAGTTTTACTCACAACAAAATAACCAGCTCATTTTTTTTTTACTGCACTACAAAAAAAAAGAAAATGCTTCAACCACAATGACTGAGGTGGTGTAGAGTAGCACAGTGGTATCGTGTTCGCTTCGTGTCAAGTAAACCCGAGTTCGAACCTGGGTACAAGGGATTTTTTCCTCTCATTCTGCACTAGGCCTTAACGGTCTGAACGTGGAGTCTTTCGGATGAGACGATAAACTGAGGTCCCATGTGCCCATGCACTTAGCATACATTAAATCCAGTGGCAACAAAAAAGTTGTAATTTTGTCAAAATTCCCCCCCCCCTTCTCCCTCATCATATATTACTTGGCATTGTAAATTCACCAAACCCTTTATTTTGAAGAAATACTTACGAATGGATTTTACATTCTTCTATCCTCACGTTCATTTATCAGTTGACTATTCCTTGACCCCCCCCCCCCCCCTTTCTTTTTCATTGATGCACACACTACCATTGAGAGACTCATGAATATGCGTTAGCCTAGTAACTAACCAAAACAGCTAGGTAGGCTTAGTGATGCGACTCTCTTTGTGCTGTGGTGTTGAGCTATGGAAGCAGGGTCAGTCCCTGTAGGCCTAGGCCTAGTGCAAAGGTTAGCAGACGGACACAATCAGTTGACAGTGAAAGATGAATATGAGCCAAGTTGGTTCTTTTCAGTTTTATTCACACAACCGTAGGCTGAGCCTACCCAACTCTCTTTGTGTTTATGACTCTCTATCTCAAAAGTTGAAGTCTGGTTTCTTTCAGTTTCATGACAACATTAGGATCACAAATACTTTGGAAGACGAATCTCATCTGCTTACAGAACCAGAACTAAACCGTCATTTTCAGCACTTTACTGTGTTGAACTTCTTTTTTGTTCTTGTCTGAGCGGTCGACGACGAACGTATTTCATGACACGTTCATATTTTATATAACTTTTTTTCTTCTTCTTCTCTAAAGTAGCCAACTGCATCACCTTGAAGATATTTTGAAAAGACATACATGTTCATACACATTTGAAGTGCAATACACTCTTCTACATAACGTTAACACTGTTTGGCCTCCTTTAGTTGATATTCTATCAACTGAATTTTCTTGTATCTATCTCGCAGACGTTTATTAATGAAGAAGGCTCATGCTTACTTCTAATCTGAGTACTCATGGTGGTCTGAGATTACCAATATATATCCTTCGCTGCTTATGTGCCATTTTGGGTTTTTTACCGAAGAGGTAATGTGTGTGTGTACCCCCCCCCCCTCTCTCTCTCTCTCTCTCTCTCTCTCTCTCTCTCTCTCTCTCTCTCTCTCTCTCTCTCTCTCTCTCTCTCTCTCTCTCTCTCTCTCTCTCTCTCTCAAGGACAGATTGGAAGAATAGGCGTTGTCTAAAATCTTTATCCTTGAAAAATAAAGTTCAAGTTCTTCTCTCTCTCTCTCGCTCTCTCTCTCTCTCTCTCTCTCTCTCTCTCTCTCTCTCTCTCTCTCTCTCTCTGTATATCTGTCTCTCTCTCTCTTGCATGTTGGTGGGGTTTCTCTGGAAAGTCAATGTAGGTCTATGTTGTTGGCAAGTTGTCAGATTTCAAAGAAGATTATATTCCAAACATTGAATCTATATCATAACAGGGAATGCGAAGCAATATGTGATGGAGTTTGTAAGTGTGTGCTGAGCGAGCATTTGTTCGTGTGTACGCGCGTACATCACTCGTGTGTGTGTTTTGTGCATATGTTTGTGTGTAAACGTGTGTTTGCATACGTCCGTGAGCGCGCTTGTGCGTGTGTGTGTGTGTGTGTGTGTGTGTGTGTGTGTGTGTGTGTGTGTGTGTGTGTGTGTGTGTGTGTGTGTGTGTGTGTGTGTGTGTGTGTGTGTGTGTGTGTGTGTGTGTGTGTGTGTGTGTGTGTGTGTGTGGTTGTGTATGTGTGTATGCGTTTTTTATTTTGTAGGCCTTTCTTATAATGTATTTGATACGCTTTGTTCCGTTAAAGTGTGTGTTTGTGTGTTATCCCTTTATAAACAGAGAGAGAGACATGGAGATAGACAGAGACAGTGAGAATGAATGAATTAATGAATAAGTGTTCTTTATTGAGGATAATAGATTAAGCAACATTGCTTTTTTTTCGTCCAGTCCTCATGCAAAAAAAAAGAAAATGAAGAAAAGAAACCAAACATAAATACAAAGAACAACCAAAAGAATTAAACTAAACAATTGTCTGCCCCATCCTTCTTTTAGGCACACACACACACACACACACACACACACACACACACACACACACACACACACACACACACACACACACACACACACACACACACACACACCCCCCCCCACCCCTCTATGCACAAGGTATCATAAGCATATAAACATGAAGATAAAAATAAACTCGGAAAAAAATTGAGAGAGAGAGAGAGAGAGAGAGAGAGAAGAGAGAGAGAGAGAGAGAGAGAGAGAGAGAGAGAGAGAGAGAGAGAGAGAGAGAGAGAGAGAGAGAGAGAGAGAGAGAGAGAGAAAATCTAATCGCATTTCACATATAAAATAGAACAATATCAAAAGTGTCATAAATATAAAAAATAAGTTATAAAAACAAAAACAAAAAAAAATATACGAGAAAGTTGGAGAGATATGCATATATACTTGCATGTAAATACATTCCTTCATACAGTTATGCACACACAAAGTATGTCAAATATCTAGCCACAATTGACATAAAATATAATTATATAGTAGCACACGTGTGCAAACATGGTATATTTTAAAGCAAAATTGAGTTTGATAAGAGTTTGAGAGAGAGAGAGAGAGAGAGAGAGAGAGAGAGAGAGAGAGGAGAGAGAGAGAGAGAGAGAGAGAGAGAGAGAGAGAGAGAGAGAGAGAGAGAGAGAGAACAACAATGAACAACAACAAATAACAAGAGAGAGAGAGAGAGAGAGAGAGAGAGAGAGAGAGAGAGAGGGAGAGAGAGAGAGAGCGAGCGTACACGATTGGGATGTTATAAATGAATTTGTTTATGTGTGTCTATAAGTTAGTGACTTGTGTGTGTGTGTCTATATGTGACTGTGTGTCTGAGTCTGTGTGTGCGTGACGTTTCTGTTTGACGTGCGTGTGTGTGTGTGAAGCGGGGGGGGGGGGGGGGGGGGGGGGACACATGCGCCTGACTTGTGCGCACGTATAATATATTATTTATGTGTTTTATTGCTGTCTCTCTCTCTCTCTCTCTCTCTCTCTCTCTCTCTTGGTTTTGGGTTTGTTTAGCCTCAGGGCTGAGTGTAAAAAAGCAAATTGTATGCTTATCGTATAGCCCTGATTAAACAAATTCTCTCTCTCTCTCTCTCTCTCTCTCTCTCTCCCCCTCTCTCTCTCTCTCTCTCTCTCTCTCTCTCTCTCTCTCTCTCTCTCTCTCTCTCTCTCTCTCTCTCTCTCTCTCTCTCTCAATGAAGCGGCATCTCTCTCTCATTCTCTCCCCTCTTCTCTCTCTCTCTTTCTCTCTCTCAATGATGCGGCATCTCTCTCTCTCTCTCATTCTCTCCCTCTCTTCTCTCTCTCTCTCTCTCTCTCTCTCTCTCTCAATGATGCGGCTCTCTCTCTCATTCTCTCCCCTCTCTCTGTCTTTCCTCAGCTACCCACCCACCCCTCACACACACACACAACTGTCTCCCTGTTCACCGTTCACTCTACCCTCCCACACACCGGCCCCACACGACATCCATCCACCCGAACCACACACATCTACAAAGATTCAACTAACTCTCTTTCTCTCTTTCTCTCTCTCTCTGTCTGTCTCTCTCTCTCTCTCTGTCTCTCTCTCTCTCTCTCTCTCTCTCTCTCTCTCTCTCTCTCTCTCTCTCTCTCTCTCTCTCTCTCTCTCTCTCTCTCTTTCTCCAGATCGGAAGAATAAGCTTTGCCTAAAAATCTAAATCCTTGTTAAATAAAGGTTTTTTGGGTCAGTGTTTCTGAATGTTCAGTGTTCTGTTTAACCCTTCACAGGTCCTCTCCCTCGGCGCTGACGTGGTCCCGGAATACAAGCTGCAGTCCCAGCGTATCCACCGCTGCACCCTGCTGCACTACTCCCCCTTCAAAGCCGTGTGGGACTGGATCATCCTGCTGCTCGTCATCTACACGGCCATCTTCACGCCCTACGCCGCGGCCTTCCTGCTGTCCGAGGAGAAGAAGCACAAGTCCCGCACCACGGAGAGCCGCTACTCGGAGCCCCTGACCATCATCGACCTGATCGTGGACGTCATGTTCATCATCGACATCTTCATCAACTTCAGGACCACCTACGTCAACAAGAACGACGAGGTGGTCAGCCACCCGGGCAAGATCGCCGTGCACTATTTCAAAGGGTGGTTCTTGATAGACGTCGTGGCCGCCATCCCGTTCGATCTGCTGCTCTTCGGCTCCGAGACGGATGAGGTGAGATTTTTAAACGTTGGGTTTTGTGGTTAAGTGTGTGTGTGTGTGTGTGTGTGTGTGTGTGTGTGTGTGTGTGTGCGTGTGCGTGCGTGCGCGCGCGCGTGCGCGCGTGCGTGTGTGCGCGTGTATGTGAGGGAATGAGGGAGAGCTAAGAGAAATTATCTAGATGGGATACGGATAGAGGAGAGCAGGTAGAATTTGAAATAATACTGACCGGCAAAAGAAACTACACACATGCATTTTTAACGCGCATAAAAGAACGGCTTATTCAAATCATTTCAAATGTTGGAGATGTCTAATTCAATTATCTGTGTACCCATGCGTGTTATTAGGTTCGTGCGATTAGTTTTGATACAATAGCTCACCAATAGCCATGGCGGCCAGATAGCAGATGGGGCAGATGCTATTCTGGCGGCCTGGGCTAGAATTTGATTACAGTGGAGATGCCTTGCCCAGGGTGCATCCCCATTCTCGGCCCAAGGAATTTGAGGACAGCTGGCATTGGAAAAGGTCCCCAAAGGCCATCCGAGCCATTTGGCTGCAGCAGTAGAACCAGAGTGAAGGCTCCTCGTGTGAGAGTCATAGTCTTCCACAAAAGACTAAACAGTACTGTGACGAGGTAATGGGTTAAAAGGCCAAGTCTCTAGGGAAGACTTTAGAAAATTTGCCTTTAGCCCACTTCTCTAGGGTATGGGAGATGAGCAACTTTCCCGGCCCCTTTTCATCTAATAAATTTATATTTGTGCCCGGGTTCTGGCTCGTCAGATGGTTGTAAGAAATACAAGTGGTTGAATTGCTCTAAATGGCAGACAGAGAGAAGTAGGGTTTTACATGAAATTACAAGACTCCCACTCTCATCATTCTGACCAAAGGGTTCAGGATTATTTGACACTTGTATTTTATTTACTCCCAAAATCTGCATAAGATTATGCAACAATAATAATAAAGCAGCTCAATGGCGCCAAAACAAAATATGGATAAAACACAATGAAATCCGAAAGGATTCACAAGACTTTTGTCTTTCTATAAGGTTCGCCCCATGCCGGAAGGGTTACTAATTATATTCGGTGTCCGTAGGAAAGTTCAAATGATTGGCGGAGTCAGGTAGACTTAGCTGTTTGAAGTTCTGGGCTTGCTCGTCAGGTGAGAGTAGCTCCCAGTCGTTCCTATTACGGCTTCGCGGGATGGCACGGTTCAAGCGTGGTCTCCTCGCGGATTCTGGGTGCAGGTTGTCTTGGCGACGGACCCGTCTTGGTGCTTGGTGGAGTCCGGGATGATCGTCCGGCCCACGATGCCCTGCTGATAATCACAGGAGAAGGTGGATGTAGATCTCTATGGCTTAGAGACAAGGGGCTTCAGTCGGCAGGGAATTAGTGAATCCCAACCGGCTTGAAGGCTTCCCTTGTACAATAGCACTACATGTAGTTAATAAATAAACTGAATTTCAGTTAACAAACTGAGATCAGTAAAACATAAAAGGTGATCAATCCAACATCACTCTCCATCCAACACCTGGAAAGGAATGGTATCATAAAGTGCAAGATTGCGGCCCATAGGTTTCCTACTAAAAATAGTGCAAGATTGCGGCCCATAGGTTTTCCTACTAAAAATAGACAAAAGGGTTAGTAGGCATAAACTCCGGTTCTGGTACCAAAAGTGTTCAAGTCAAAAACACACACACACACAAAATAATCAGTGCACATAAATAGAATAGAATGTTTACCACTTCTTTTCTATAACATATCTATCTACTCCTTATTCATCATTGAACATAGGATCTAGATCAAAACTAGAGTCAAACACACAAGATCTCAATCACCTGCCATCAATAATACTTACTAGTGGGCTTATGATGACTGGTTGTGAGTGTTGCTCTAGCTACGTTTCAGCATCTTGTGTGACAACTTTTTCTCACCACTCCAATTATAGCCTTCACTTTCAAACAATGAAAGCCTGCTATTGGTGTATTACAGTCCATACGTCACAAGATTGCTGTTCTAAATGTACCGAGCAATCACGCGCCTATTACATCCTTATCACGTGCCGACATTCAAATCTTTCTCGTGCTCAGAAAGGAAGGGGTTGAAAGGGGCCGACTGTGGTGGTCACTTTCTTGTGATGTGACGGTAGAAAGGGGGGGGGGGGGGGATGAAGGGAGATAACCTCGGTAGATGGTACGTGCTGACCAGGGAGAAAGAGATAACGCCCTTCCGCGGCGTTCGTTTGAAGCAGCGGGGCAATTAACGTGGCGGCTGGACAGAGAAATGTAAAGGCGAGGGGGGGGAGGGGAGAAGGGGGGGGGGGGGGGGGGTGTAGATAAGAAATAAAGAAAGTGGGTCGCGCGGGACACTTACGTCACAAGTACCATACGTTTTTCCATTACTGTAGAAAATCATCTATTGCACTCATCTCATGTTACTGTTTGCCCACACTACATGATAATGTCAACCAATGTTAAGAACCATTTAAGCAAAAGGGCCTAAATTGAAGTATAACACCTTCAACACGGATTCAGTCAACACTTATTATAGAAGAAGAAAACAACAACGAAGAAAGAAGAAACGCTTTCATATCCACTGCAGTTGAGGAGTATAAGTATGGTAACGTGTTACTGCCAACAGCTGAGTATTTGAAAGATGGGGAGCAAAGTAGAAAGTTTCCCCGTGCTTGCAACGAACCTCCTTGACTGTGAGGAGGCAATTTGGCACACCATGTTCCCCGTGTCTGAAGTGAGGCCCTCCAAAAGGCGTAGTTAAGTTAGGGTCAGAGGTGGCCCTTTCTTCTTTGAACTTTGGAGAGAGAGAGAGAGAGAGAGAGAGAGAGAGAGAGAGAGAGAGAGAGAGAGAGAGAGAGAGAGAGAGAGAGACAAAGAGAGAGAGACATTTGTAGCTAGAGAGAGAGAGGGGGTGAGAGAGAGAGAGAGAGAGAAGAGAAAAAGAGAGAGAGAGAGAGAGAGACAGAGAGGGGGGGGGGGGAAGCTACTGTATGATGAAGAGATCTTTTACTGAGCATATATATCTAAGAGAGAAAAATAAGAAAAACATGGATTGATGGCAGTTTGTAATGGGCTGAGATTTAGGCACATTTAAGGCCTTTTTACAAACCTGTCCATAAAAAAAATGAAAAGAAAACGTAACAAGGAAATATTAATAATAATAAATATTCTTGCAAAAATAAGAATTTATGAACTCTGAATGAGACAGAAAGGGAGAGTGAGGGGGGAAGAGAGAGAGAGAGAAAGAGAGAGAGACGCACTCACACACAGGCAGAGAGAGAAAGAGAGAGAGAGAGAGGGGGGGGGTAAGAGATGTAAGACCATTAGAAGTCATTACTGTTTCTAGCTCTGAGCATGCTCCTTATAATTTCAAGATCCTCTCCCCAAAGAACCTTCCTTTGAAGAACAAGGAAAGTGTTGTCTTCAGATCATCAAAGGTCGCACACGCGCACGCACACACACACACACTTACGTACGTACGTACATACATGCATACACACACACACACACACACACACACACACACACACACACACACACACACACACACACACACAGCGTCTGACAGTATGACGTCGGACCGGCCAAAATAAAGAAATAGACAAAAAGAACCGTCCCTTCCTCTTTTGTGCTTTAAAAAACTCTGTCATCTGGTGCCTTTTATTTTAGACAGTTTCTAGACAAATCTGTTTCGCTTGTTTACGTTTGTCGACAAATGCGTTGTATATGCGCGTTTTCATTATATTAAAATATACATTGTACTCGTCTTTTAACAAAAAAAGAAATGTCGAACTTGTTGGTTAATTGTTCTTGTTGGTGTGTGTGTGTGGGTGTGCGCTTGCGCGCGTGCGCGTGTATGTATGTGTGTGTGTTTCTACGTGTGCTAGTGCTGATCATTTTTTCCGCGTTTTAGTAAAGAGTAGTTTGTTCGTTTAATAAAATCATAGAGTCTGTTTTCGAGATCTGCATTGATGAGTATGCGCTATTTTCGGTACCTGGCTTGTCTATTTCATCCAATACTACAAGATGTTTAGCCTACAGATATATCTTACTCCTTAATATGACGTATTATTTATATTTAGAAACACCTTCAAGATTAAATAGACCCCCCCCCCCCCCCCCCCCCCCTAATATATTACAAAAACAACATGTTATTCATTTAATCGGGCACAATTACTAAAGTGAACATGCCTTAAGGACTCTTAATCTCATTTTACTTTTCCCCTTCATTTCATTTTAGTTTAACTGCGTAAACGCCCCCCCCCCCCCCTCACTCTCTCTCTCTCTCTCTCTCTCTCTCTCTCTCTCTCTCTCTCTCTCTCTCTCTCTCTCTCTCTCTCTCTCTCTCTCTCTCTCTCTCTGTGCGTAAACCCCCCCCCCCTCTCTCTCTCTCTCTCTCTCTCTCTCTCTCTCTCTAACACTAGTAGTAGTAATTGTAGTAGAAGAAGTATATTGTAATAATAGAGGTGTTTTTAATCTATTACCTTGTTTAACTGGTTGGTTAGTTTTCTATTTTATTTGTTTTTATTGCTTATGTTGATGCTCTGCCTGCCATGTCGTTGCTATATTACTGTTTGTTGTTAATTTTTGTTGGCGATGTTCCTGTGTCTCAATGTTCATTTATAGTATTAGTTATGTATTGCATGCTTAAAACCAAGGACAGAATGGAAGACTAGGCCCAGCCTAAATTCTTTTCCTTGTAAAATAAAGTTTCTGAGTTCTGAGTTCTCTCTCTCTCTCTCTCTCTCTCTCTCTCTCTCTCTCTCTCTCTCTCTCTCTCTCTCTCTCTCTCTCTCTCTCTCTCTCTCTCTCTCTCTCTCTCTCTCTCTCTCTCTCTCTCTAACGATCAAGACGTTAAGTGTGAAGGATGTTTAGTCTGTTTAAGATCAAAGCATAATGAGCGTCATTACCTTGCTTCTTCCGTCTGTTGGCGTTATGGCGGTGCTGTAACATTAAATAGGTATTTAACCTGTTGCCATACACCTAACTCTAAATGTCCCGGTAAAGGTCAAGATGTGCCCCCCCCCCCCCCCCCCCCTACCTATCTCGGTTAATTCTATTTTTCCGTTATTGCCTTTCTTACCATACATAAAGGCAAAAACGGAAAAATAGAATTAACCGAGAAATGCAGGGGGGGTGGCACATCTTTACCTTTACCAATGTCCCATATGGTCTTTTAAAGACCGGGAGGACGTAAAACAAAACTTTAGCTAACTCTAAACCTGGCTCCGCGTCAGAAAGCTAGAACAGATTACCTCGCATCTGTCGTTATATATAAGAAAAATAAGAACACCGGACACAATTACAGAAGCATACACTTTGTTGTCCGTCACCGAAGGTGAACGGACTTTGCGATGGGCTGGTTTTTTGTTTTTTTGGGGGGTTTTTTCCGGGGGTTTTCCCTGTCTGTCCCAAGGATATCTCCCGAACCGCTTGACCGAATCGCGTCAAAGTTTGTGTGAAGGTGTGCCTCCTTAATAGGAAGAGATTGGCGCAAACCATTTTACCGTCGTGACCTTGACCTTGACGTACGACCTTGAAAACCGAAAATCTATTTTTAGCCATATCTCGGGCACCGGTCAACATAGGATGTTGAAACTTGGTATGAAGGTGGTTTGGCTTATGCCCGTTCTGATGATGGCATACCGATCAAGGTCAAGGTCAAGGTCAAAAAGATCGCTGGAGCCTGAAAATCGGAGGGTCATTTTTTTCTCCTTCTGTCTGTCCCAAGGATATCTTTCGAACGGGTTGACAGAATCACGTCAAATTTTGTGTGCTGGTGTGTCACCATGACAGGAAGGCATCCGCGCAAACCATTTTGCCGTCGTGACCTTGACCTTGGCGTACGACCTTGAAAACCGAAAATCTTTCAGGGGCCATAACTCCCACACCGTTAGTGTTAGAGTCTTCAAATTTGGCATGAAGGTACTTTGGCTTATGCCCGTTCTGATGGTGGCATACCGATCAAGGTCAAGGTCACGGTCCGGGCGATCAGTAGGCCTTGAAAGTGGTAGGGGTCTACACATTGGGTTTTAAGCCATATTTTCCACATTGGTACTTGACAGAAGCGCTTCAGATTGTGTGTGGTACTGTATACCCTAGAGAAGAAAACATCCGAGCATAAATTATCACCATGCTGACCTTGACCTTGAAGTGTGACCTTGAAAACCGAAATTTCCTTCTTTGCGCTATATGTTTCTTCTTCAAGCTGTATCTCGTGAACTAGAAGACAGAATCCCTTCCAATTTTGTGTCAGGATGTGACACTCTACGGGGTGTCGCAAGTGCGTGGCATTGCTGGTGACGGACATGTCTGCCGCTCGGCGACGCCCTTGTTTTAATTGTGTAAGCGTCAGTATTTTATTTTGTTTAAATTGTAATTGGACCGGCTTTGTAATCATCTGTTTTATACGTGCTTCGGAATACTGATACTGGCATTGATACCATCTGCTTTCTGCGTGCATCAATATTCTTTGGCAATTTGATAACTATTTTTTTTTTTAAAACCATTACAGTAGATACTGAAATAAATACGCTTTCTGTTGTATGAATAGCGTAAGTTATTTTCTAACCATGGCCTTTTTTCTTTCTTTGCTCTCGCCTCTAAATCAGACAACCACGCTGATTGGTCTCCTGAAAACGGCACGCCTTCTGCGATTGGTGCGCGTGGCCCGGAAGCTGGACCGCTACTCGGAGTACGGGGCGGCAGTGCTGCTCCTGCTGATGGCGACATTTGCCCTGATCGCCCACTGGCTGGCCTGCATCTGGTACGCCATCGGCAACATGGAGCGGAACATGGCGCTGGACGGTCAGCCCCGGATCGGCTGGCTGGACGAGCTGGCCAAGCAGACCAGGCAGTACTACAACCTGTCGGACACCAACAGCGGGCCCACCATCAAGTCCAAGTACGTCACCGCCTTGTACTTCACCTTCAGCAGCCTCACCAGCGTGGGCTTCGGCAACGTGTCGCCCAACACCAACTCGGAGAAGATTTTCTCCATCCTCATCATGCTCATAGGATGTGAGTATGTGGGCAGTTATGTAGGGTAAGACGGGGTAAAAAGCTCATGGGCGGGTAAGAAGCCCATGCCAATTATCTCATGAAATAAAGCAAATTTCAGTCACTGAGACGAGTGTTAATGTTTAGCATTTGTCTCGTGGGCAAATTTGACTGAAATTTTATTTATTTCATGAGATAATTGGTATGGGATTCTTACCCGCCCATGGGCTTTTAACCATGCCTTCCCCTACCGAGGATCGAAAAGTGATAGGACAAACCGTCCTGAGGCAAGATAAGGGCAATGCCCTGGCTCTTGTAGAAGTCAATAAAACAAAAGCGTGCCAGTGTTAAAAAATCTAATCAGACATCTGTCCTCACAGAGGAGAACACAATTTGACATTTGCACTTTTAGTAGGGCAATGTCCTATGACCGAGGCCTTGGGATATCACTGTGTTGGGGGCTTCCTTGTGTCGGGAAGAATGGGGAGGGGGAGAGTAGTGAAGTGGTTGTTAAGATGTTTTATTAGAGTACCGGTGACAGGGTACGTTTAGAAAAGTAATACACTGTTCTTAAGGATGTTTGAAAGACACACACTGTTCTTAAAACCCTTTCATCGCCAATTTCGCATTTTAGCACCACAACGATTTAACGCCCATGTCACGAAAAGGCCTCAAACCAGAGTCTGTTATCCAAAGAGCCTATTTTTGTCCGTCACCGAAGGTGAACGGACTTTGCGATGGGCTGGTTTGTCTGGGTTTTTTGTGGGTTTGTTTTCTGTCTTTCCTAAGGATATCTCCCGAACCGCGTGACCGAATCGCGTCAAATTTTGTGTGAAGGTGTGCCACCTTAATAGGAAGAGATCCGCGTAAACCATTTTGCCGTCGTGACCTTGACCTTGACGTACGACCTTGAAAACCGAAAATCTATTTTTAGCGATATCTCAGGCACCGATCGACATAGGATGTTGAAACTTGGCATGAAGGTGGTTTGGCTTATGCCCGTTCTGATGATGGCATGCCCATCAAGGTCAAGGTCAAGATCAAAAAGATCGCTGGAGCCTGAAAATCGGAGGGTCATTTCTTCTCCTTCTGTCTGTCCCAAGGATATCTGCTGGTGTGTCACTATGAGCGGAAGGCATCCGCGCAAACCATTTTGCCGTCGTGACCTTGACCTTGGCGTACGACCTTGTACCGAAAATCTTTAAGGGGCCATTACTCCCACACCGTTGGTGTTAGAGTCTTCAAATTTGGCATGCAGGTACTTTGGCGTATGCCCGTTCTGATGGTGGCATACCGATCAAGGTCAACGTCACGGTCCGGGAGATCGGTAGGCCTTGAATGTGGTAGGGGTCTACAAACTGGGTTTTAAGCTTTATTTTCCACATTTGTGCTTGACAGAAGCGCTTCAGATTGTATGTGGTACTGTATACCCTAGAGTAGAAAACATCCCAGCATAAATTATCGCCATGCTGACCTTGGCCTTGAAGTTTGACCTTGAAAACCGAAATTTCCTTCTTTGCGCTATGTATTTCTTCTTCAAGCTGTATCTCGTGAACTAGAAGACAGAATCCCTTCCAATTTTGTGTCAGGATGTGACACTCGACGGGGTGTCGCAAGTGCGTGGCATTGCTGGTGACGGACATGTCTGCCGCTCGGCGACGCCCTTGTTATAATTGTGGGAGGTAAGGATAGGCCTTACGCTATACATGTTACAGAGGAATCCCTCATGTTGCAGATGATTTGTTTTCTCTACCCAGGTGAGTTTAATAGAAAAATTTGGCTGAAAAATGGCTGGCGGCGAAAGGGTTTTAAGTACACATTGTTCTTTTAAAGGCATAGCAACCGATTCCAGGGATCGGGTCTCGCTAGTAAGAAACGTGCTGCCACCCAGTGGCTTGCACAACAGGGAAAATAGAAGGGGTTGAAGCGTTACTGCTGCTCGCAGCGAGGCAAATGAGGCCATGCTGCTCGCGAGAAGGCTTATATATGCCGGCTGTGGATTTCTTAATTCTTACTAGCTATAAGAGGGAAAACACGTGAAAACCGTGATTTTGACACGTGACGTGGTGTCTCTTTTAGAATGTCAAGAAAAACATCATATTTTAAATGAAAGGAAATAAATATTGTTGAGCACATGAAGATTATATTTACCTGTCTTCTTGTCTTACACCGTCTGTCTCCCTTCATTGTTCCAGCCCTGATGTATGCCAGCATCTTCGGTAACGTGAGCGCCATCATCCAGAGGTTGTACTCTGGCACCATGAGGTACCACACGCAGATGCTGAGGATCAAAGAGTTCATCCGCTTCCACCAGATCCCCAACCCCCTGCGACAGCGGCTGGAAGAGTACTTCCAGCACGCCTGGTCCTACACCAACGGCATCGACATGAACATGGTAAGTCCTGCTGCGATTAAGCTTGAGATTACAAACTATCCCGTTTACAGCATGAGGCAAATGTTAAGAAAAGCCCCCTCCTCTGCACCCTTCCATTCATTTCAGACTGTTCCGTCGACCGCTGTCGCATTATCAGATTACCGTGTTCTGAATGTACGTGCACATGATCGATCATAGCGTACCATCAACTTTTTTGTGTGTGTGTATTTGACAATAAACTGACCCTAAGCCTATCCCTAACCCTATCCAAAACCCTATTTCTAACCCTAACCCTAACGGAATGCGATAGCGGTTTCGGGTTAGAGTTAGGAATATGGTTTGGGATAGGTTTAGGGTTAGCTTAGTGTCAGCGGTAATCTGAGAATGCGACAGCGGTCGACGGAACAGCCTGAAATGAATGGCAGGGTGCAGAGGAGGGGACTTGTCTTAACATTTGCCCTGCATGAATATAGCATAATGTTATGTATGGAATGGTGTTTTAAAGTCTTTATATATATCTGACTGATTGTAGCATTATCCGCCCAAAAGACTGTTATGATAAATCCTTATTTGGTTAATCAGTTACTGACTTTGTTGAGGAAGTGATAGCAATGGTGGTGGTGGTGGTGATTATTTCACATAGACTGAAAAAAACTGAACAATCTCCAAAGTTGGTTTCCATCATTCCATCTTTGTTTGTTTTCAACAACTTTCTTTACAAAACATGCAAGGAAATAGGGTGCAGAACATGCAGAACATTACTCGTGAACGACTTTGTGAGAATTTTACATAATGCATGTTAGCCAGAAAAAGAGACAGAAACAGGAGGTCATAAACAACCCCTTCACCGGTATCACGTCTATTGCCTACTATTTCTGTGGTCGGGTTTCTCCATGGTAATGTAGAAGTTCAAGTTTGGGCTTTCGTTATTAAGTATGCTACTCATTTTGAAAACGACCTACCATCAGAACTACACTATTTGCAGTACATGACACTGCCTGGGTTCCTTTACAATACAAACAAAAATGTTACCTTCCATAATAATTATAAGACATGAAATTGTGTCAGGTTGTTGGGAATCACAGTTTATGTGTATTTTGTTTTCGCTACTGCAAGTATATTTTAAGCATAATTTTTTAAGCTCTCGTTTCATGTTTCATTTTGTTCCCTCTCTTCGTCCCCCCCCCCCCCCCCTTCTTCTTCTTCTTCTTCTTCTTCTTCTTCTTCTTCTCTTCTTCTTCTTCTTCTTCTTCTTCTTCTTTTCTCTCTATCTATCTCCCTCTCTCTCTCCCTCCCTCCCTATCCTCCCCACTCCCCTGTCTTCCGTGTCTGTTTAAGACTTCATCGAAAACAAACATGTTTGGTTTCTTTGTTTTTTACCTTTATCGATTACATATTTTCTTAAACTAAGCTTAGTTGCAAAATCGGCAATGCAAACTGTTAGATGAGAAGGGAAGAGATATGTGCTGGAAGATCTGGTAAAAAAAGAGACATTGAAGATGAACAATTAAAACTTAAATCTGCGTTACAAAATTAAACAATGTAAACAAAACTTTTCAGGAAACGAGCTTCAGTGATTATCGTATCACTGCACATGCCCACTCTGTTTAGTGTGCAGTTTACAGTGTGTGTGTGTGTGTGTGTGTGTGTGTGTGTGTGTGTGTGTGTGTGTGTGTGTGTGTGTGTGTACAAAATTGATGGTACGTGCGTGCGTGAGCGCGCGCGCGCGTGTCTGTGTGCTTGTGTGTGCGTATGCGTGTGTGTGCGTGCGTCCGTGTGTGTGTGTGTTCCTGAACTCTTAGATGTTCCCTTGTATTCCCTTTCCTGCGTTACAGTGAACGTCGGTGTAACAATAGCCTTAGACGCCCCCTCCTTTAGATGTTACCCCTAGCCTAATCAGGTTAGTTTGCCTGGCTCCGCAGTGCCATGTTATAACACTGTAAGAGAAGAGATATAGCTGTGGGCAAGCTTATGTTGCACTCTCCTTGGGTGGGTGAAACATGTATGTGCCTGGTCTCCGGTTTCCTATCCTCCACGCTATATTCAGCCAACACAGTCCCATTTCAAAGAAGCTATAGGGAGATAGTTGTTTGGAAGTTTTGCTAGCAACAGAAACAAAACAAAAAACGAAAAAAAGCACGATAAAGAAAACCGCAGGAGTAAGGTAGAAAAATAATACGTAATAATAGGAACATGAGAAAAAGCTTGGCCACAAAAAGTAATAGATCAGATGAAATTGCTAGCACAGAACTTCCAGAAGGCGGTGGAACTGTTTCGACTGACCACGCCCACGCCCACCCCCGCTCCCACTTCTCTTACCCCCCCGTATCCCCAAAGGGGAAAATCTGTTCATATTCGAGATTGCGATAACAATTATGGTATCATTGGCAAGGAGTTTGGGTCAACCTTGACCACCCAACTCTGGTTTTGGAGCTGGGAAGTAAATTGGAAACACGTCCTTGGAGGATTCATAATTCTTGATCTTAGTTTGATTAGTTCAGTAGTTTAGGCTCTGCCAGTAGTGGCAAGCATTTTTGTTTGAAAGCAGACTCACATGAAACAATCGCACAGAACTTGTTCTGGTTCTAAAAGAAAGATGTAAGCATGTGACCCTTATTGAAGCTGGGGAACGTGTACTTTTTGCGCGTAGGCGAATTGCCTCTACACCATCACCAAGATGATGGATAGGGAGGTAAGGATAGGAGCGTTTCTAAGGGTGTCAAGCACTTTGGAAAATTGTTTCCTGGACTTTTTCTTTTTTTTCTTTCTTTTTTCCTCTTCCGACCAAGATGTACACGAAAAGTGCAACTTAGGAGAACTAAAAGTTCGAATGGGGATGGTGGTTAGTTCAAGTAGTCATCAGTACACCCCTCTTCTCCTCTCGCGTTCCTACCCCGCCACCCCTAATTCCTGCATCAGCTCATTAAATGATAACCTTCGACGTTTGGCTGGTAATAGTTGTTTACTTGTTTGATTTTTGTGCGCGTTTGTCTGTTTTGTTGCGTGCTAGCCTGTTTTCCTAGTTTTGAACAACTTCAGTCAGAAAGTTATGGACACAGTTTCGTTTAAATAGGTTTTTATTTACTAACAACACATATAGCAATTTATCCAAAGATGAATAATGGCGTCAACAAGCTTGAAGCTTATAATGTGCCTACTTTTACTATTATAATATGCATGTGGTAGGTGGTAAATACAACACATAAGTACTTTCATGCTTAACATGAATACATTTAAACAAAATACATCAGTTTCGAAGATTATCAAGGAACATAAACCAGAAAACAAGGGTTATATTATAAACTGACATTATTAATCAGTAGCTGAAAGAATCAAATATACATACAAGGCACATTGAATAATTGTACTCAAATCGTGAAAAATAGAGGAAGACAGAGAAAGAAAACACACAAAGAAGAAGCAGAAGAAGAAGAAGACGAAGCAAGGGGAGAAGATGGGGAAAGAAGTACAGCATTGAAAATTTCAAAATCAGACAAAACATCTTCGAATGCAGTAAACGTGACAAGGGTCGGCTTTACGTGTTGATGGGGGGAAAGCTTACTTACAGTTAAGTGCTCTCGCAAACATTTATATAGGTATATATATGCAAACCAGCATGCTTTACGTGGGCCAGTTTGTTAGAAATGTTTGTACGAATGGTGAGTGAAAAGCGCATTCAGTTGCTTTGCAAGATTATGCGCTAGATAAGCATTATTAATTAGTATTATTATTTACAGAAGCTAAAGGCACGGATGGATACATAAACGCATACTTTTTCAGGCATATGAAACATAAATAAATGCCTGTAAATGAAAAGGCACTCAAATGGTGTATGTCTAACTGCATACACATGTGCAAAACGCACATTTGTTGACATTAGTTAAGCAACGTTAGAAAGAGGGTGGGTGCGTGGGTGAATATCTAGTTATGGCCGGTGCCTATGTAACAATAATGAGGCAGGTGCATGCTACGATCAACAAACTAAGCTAGGGGCGTATTTGTCAAGTCTGTTCGAATCAGAAATGAATTTATGGACTGTTTCAAAAATGGTTATGTTAGTTTTAATTGGGAGATCCAAGTTACCATTCAAAATGGACACATTTCACTTCACTTCGCCAGGGAGTAGGATAACCGTAAGAATTCCATTGGATTCGAGGGTTCTCCCGGAGTGACATGGAGGTTTTAGATATAAATATATGTTTGATATATGTTTGTGTCGAGCAAGGGTGCATGCTGGAAATAATCACTTAACGTAACATATGCAAGACAACAGCTTCAGCAATTGCTTTTAGATGACAAAACGCGCACTGTGACGTCATAGCCTCGAAGAAACGTGGCCTAAGCCAGACTACTTTCCCTTGACAGAACTTTGCTCTTTGTTTCATGTATCTAGACCCGCCTTATTAGACAGCACCTACTCAAAACTGTACTGTTAACGATTTGTCCTATTATGTTGGATGGAAGTTCAGTTTAGCGTCGCGTATCGGCTTTCGCCATGTACGACGGGCTGAACAAACAAACCATGGTATAAACAAAAATTTATGTTCCTGAATCACTGTCTTAGCCAAAAGGCCGAGAAGCGATCAGAATTCTCTTGAATATTATGTTATAGTATGCTTTTTTTTATATAGCCCCGTCGACAGCTAAGGCCATGACAGGGCTGTCCCCCGCCTTAAATTATGACCACGTAATGTTTAAAAACAAATAAAATTACATAGTAAAAACATTCCAAATCTTTTGTATCACCTTGTCCTTTGAACATGTTTAAAGCATGTCCGTTGCCCGAGCAAATTGCGGTGCAGGTCCATCGATGTGAGAGGTTAAATACAGTATTAGCAAGATTGTGGGCAACACATAGAATGGAGAAATGGGGTCAATCTAAAGCTAGAGAAGGCGTGGTCCTTCATTAGTAGTTTTTAAGAAGAACCATTCGGGGTTTATCTAGCCTAGCTAACATTGACTTTAGGAGTTAAAATTTAACTAGCGTACTAAGCAGCCTCTACGCCGGGTTTAGCTTGGTAAGGTGCCAGAGGGGTGGATGGATTTCTCATTGGGTTCAGTTGTTTTGGATGGAGGGGCAAAAAGTCTGGGTTAAGAGTGAAAGATTGAAAAGGAAGGGACGGGAAAGGGCGTGATAACAAGGGGGAAGGGGTGATTGCGTTTTCCTATGCTTGCACTGCCTGCCTTATCCATGCACGTTTCGTTGAAAAGAGAACCAAACCAAAATATATGTTGAAACCCATCTCTTACTTTGTCCTTCCCCTTCTTCCGTCTCTCTCTCCTTATGTCTCTCCGTCTCATGTCTGTCATTCACTCTATCTATCTGTCTGTCTGTCTGTCTCACACTCTGGCTCTCTCTGTCATGTCTCTGTCTCTCTCTGTCATGTCTCTGTCTCTCTGTGTCTCTCTCTGTCATGTCTGTCTATCTCTGTGTCTCTATGTGTGTGCCTGTCTGTCTGTCTGTCTCTCTCTCTCTTTCTCTCTCTCCTTATGTCTCTCCGTCTCATGTCTATCATTCACTCTATCTATCTGTCTGTCTGTCTGTCTGTCTGTCTCACACTCTGGCTCTCTCTGTCATGTCTCTGTCTCTCTGTCTCTCTCTGTCATGTCTCTGTCTCTCTCTGTCATGTCTCTGTCTCTCTCTGTCTCTGTATGTATGTGCCTGTCTCTCTGTCTCTCTCTCTCTCTCTCTCTCTCTCTCTCTCTCTCTCTCTCTCTCTCTCTCTCTCTCTCTCTCTCTCTCTCTCTCTTCTCTCTCTTTCGTATATTTTCCTAATGATTTTTTTCCTTGCCAATAATGCATAGTCGGAAGTGTGTGAGTGAGTATGTACGTGGATGTGTTTGTCTGTCTGTTTGCATGCATATTATATTGGGTTTGGGTTGTAAGCGTTGTGTTGCGTTGCACTGTGTAGCGTAGTGGAGAGAAAAAAAGGGGAGAGGGGGTAACATACTTCGAGTTAATTAATTAGTTTCTAACATTAAAAATTAATTATGAATTAATGGGTGTAGCAGATTAAAACAAAAGTTGTTAGGGTGTAAGGCAAAATGGGTATCGTTATGAACTGTATTTGAAGCAGTAATGGTTGTAATATGCCAACAGCAGGTTGCAACACTTTTGCAGTTTTAGACAGATAAAGCACACAAGTGTTTTCTTATATTCTCAAGTATTTTCTTTAGACAGATATGTTTTCACTCATGATTTGGTTGAAAAGATTAATTTCAATTTTGTTTTTACTATATCAAATACAAACAAACTACCAGAACAGCGTCGTGTATCTGTCAAAGATAATAGACCGTAGAATAAGGCATCAACGATGATGAAAGCACGAGAATCATCTGAACATGGCATACATCGCCTGATTTCTGAGTGATTTTCAGTGAAACATTTTGGCAGGGAATTGTCGGTCGCGGTGAATTGTGCGCAGGGAATTGTCGGTCGCGGTGAATTGTGCGCAGGGAATTGGTTCGCGGGGAATTGTGCGCGGGGAATTGTCGGGACACCATTTTACCTATCTAAGGAACATGGTTTGAGTTGATTTAGCGTTTAACAAACGCTACAGTAACAATTACAGCAATGCATTCGCATAGTTACCATGCCTCTCCACACTGCAAACTGTTGCCAAGTAATTGATTTAAAATCGTCAAAAATGCGCACGTTGCTTGTTCCGTGTAATAGAAGATAGTCTGAGCCGCTTTGTTGCCGCCCGTACCAACCACCTAGCATCGATGAAGAAAATTGCTGCTTTTTTTCCCAAGCGGAATTGCGTTTTGATTCTGCGAGGACAGTGACCGAAGGGAAAATTAATTCTACGCTGTTGCTGTTACCATGGCACACACTGCTGCCTCTAGTCAATGTCCTTGTTTATTAATTTGGACCGAGCAGAACCAAAATAAAACATCGTCTATTGTGTTGGCGTTAATGACGTTTGTAGGCTACTTGTTGCTGTTGGAAAATGAAGGGCTTCGGTTCAGAACCAAAATAAAAGATCGTCTATTGTGTTGGCGTTAATTACGTTTGTAGGCTACTTGTTGCTGTTGGAAAATGAAGGGCTTCGGTTCAATGTTCATATCCGTACAAAACGACACCGAACGAAATGCAAGAAAGGTGATTCTGTACACGTTGAAACAGGTTTTTTCAATTTTAGCCAGAAGAGTTAAATCTCAACAACCAAAAGTAAATTCATGTCCTACTTGCCTCCTCTTCTTTTCTTTTCTTTTTTTACGAATCTTTTGTTTACAAGATTTTAAAAAAACCTCTTTTGAAATAATAATTTATTATCTAATCCTGAGGTTACAATGTTGGAAAAATAACATTTGTAATACTTTTTAATGGACTGTTTTTAGTCCATTAAGAATAAGATAATAACCAACAACAACCCAACAACAATAGATAGCAAAAGATTAAGTTGAAATTGTCTGCTAGTCTTATTTTGCTGATCTCCTCCTCATTGAATCCTGGCAACGTTGAGAGGGGGGAAAATGGCGCCCAGTATGACGTCATCTCTTATCTCCGTGCACGCACCAACTGCAAGCAGGTCTGGGGTCTGGCATGAAAAGAAGCTGGTGATAAGTTTCATGGGAGAGATGAGAGAAGCACCGTTGGAAGAAACTGCCGCAGTTTGTCGGATGAGAGATAAAATGTCAAATGGCTCGTCATGTTTTTTTCACTTGGGTATCCGTTTTATTTCTATGGCTTGTGTAGGCATATTTTCACCTTGAGGCTCATTCAGGAGTGTATTTGAAACCAAATGGAATAAACTCAAAATATCGTTTTATCTTTGAAAGAAAACTTATAGCACGTGCAGTTTTCCTGGCCTTTCCCCCCAATGCTCTGCATCCTCTTTCTCCAATGTCATTTTGTTTCATCACGAACACCCCTTTGTCTGTCTCTTTGTCTGTCTCTCTCAGTCTCTCTTTATATGTATCTGTCTCTGTCTTTCAGTCTCTCTATAACTGTCTGTCTGTTTGCTTGGCTCTCCCCTCTCTTTCTCCCGGTCTCTCTTTGTCTGTCTCTCTCTCTCTCTCTCTCTCTCTCTCTCTCTCTCTCTCTCTCTCTCTCTCTCTCTCTCTCTCTCTCTCTCTCTCTCTCTCTCTCTCTCTCTCTCTCTCTCTCTCTCTCTCTCTCTCTCATGAAGATTGAAGGGACTAATTGTGTTCACATGTGCTATAAATTTGTATTTCATTCAACTACATGCTGTGGACAGTCTGCAGCATTAACAGTTATCAAGTGTCATGTGTCTCTCTCTCTCTGTATGTGTGTGTGTGTCTCTCTCTCTCTCTAGCTGTTCTTCTCTCTCTCTCTATCTCTCTCTCTCTCTTCTTTCTCTGTTCTCAAAAAATGTGTGTGTGTGTATGTGTGTGTGTGTGTGTGTGTGTGTGTGTGTGTGTGTGTGTGTGTGTGTGTGTGTGTGTGTGTGTGTGTGTGTATGTGTGTGTGTCTGTGTGTGTGTGTGTGTCACGTGTGCCTATGTGTTGTGTGTGTGTTTGTGAGAATCTCTTTCTCTGTCTCTCTCTATCTGTCTCAGTCTCTTCTTTTTTTCAAAAAAAATAGATCTATTAGATAAGAGATATTGGGAGAGAGAGAGAGAGAGAGAGAGAGAGAGAGAGAGAGAGAGAGAGAGAGAGAGAGAGAGAGAGAGAGAGAGAGAGAGAGAGAGAGACACAGAGAGAGAGCGAGAGAGAGAGAAAACATGACTAGGAGAATGTTCCTCTTGTCTCTTCAAATGGTTTATTCAAAAGACCTTGGCCACTTTTGAAGGGGCGAAAAGTATCACACATAACATACAAACAAGGACAAGAGAGAGAGAGAGAGAGCGAGAGAGAGAGAGAGAGAGAGAGAGAGAGAGAGAGAGAGAGAGAGAGAGAGAGAGAGAGAGAGAGAGAGAGAGAGAGAGAGGGGGGGGGAGGAGAGGCGGGGGGAGAGCGAGAGAGAGAGAGAGAGAGGGGGGGAGAGAGAGAGAGAGAGAGAGAGAGAGAGAGAGAGAGAGAGAGAGAGAGAGAGAGAGAGAGAGAGAGTGAGAGAGAGAGACAAAACATGACTAGGAGAATGTTCTTCCTGTTTCTTGCAGGTCCTGAAAAGCTTCCCAGAGTGTCTCCAAGCAGACGTCTGTCTTCACCTCAACCGAAACCTGCTGAACAACTGCCCAGCCTTTAAAGGTCTGTTCACGTCTGTCGTCTGTCCGTCTGCCTGTCTGCGTGTCTGCCTTTACGTTCATCCATCCGTCTGTCTGCCTCTATGTATTGTCAGTGTTTCTGTATGTATGTCTGTGCCTGTGTGGGTGGCTACCTGTCATCTTACGCTGCCTGTTTCTATCTTTTGGTTATCTGTTTTATTTTGCCTGTCTGTTTTTCTGTTTCTATCTCAGTCTCTCTCTTTCCGTCTCTCTCTCTCACTCTCTCTCTCTCTCTCTCTCTCTCTCTCTCTCTCTCTCTCTCTCTCTCTCTCTCTCTCTCTCTCTCTCTCTCTCTCTCTCTCTCTCTCTCTCTCTCTCTCTCTCTCTCTCTCGCTCTCTCATTTGCTTTGTATGTGCTATGGGTCGGTGGCCAGCACATTAAACATTGTCCAGTGTCCTCTCTCTCTCTCTCTCTCTCTCTCTCTCTCTCTCTCTCTCTCTCTCTCTCTCTCTCTCTCTCTCTCTCTCTCTCTCTCTCTCTCTCTCTCTCTCTCTCTCTCTCTCTCTCTCTCTCTCTTCGGTGACTACCTAATCAAACGTTCCTTCCATAGGCCTTCTGTTGATTGTAGCCTAAGATCATTTTCTGCAGTTCCAACCACAATTATTTATTTCGTGATATGTTTTATTTGTTCACAGCTTCCTTGGCTTTCTCTTCCTGGTTTTCTTTTTCCCCCCTCCTATAATGTAATCAACTTCAGCTTGTGGCAAGATCAACATTTTCAGACACGTATGTGACCTTTAAACTCTGACATAATCAAGGTGGAAAATGGAGAGGGTGGAACAGGGAGCGGTCCAATATCAAATGTTTTCAATACTCACACGCACACAGTCAAACACGCACCAGCCTCACATACTTGCACCTACACAATCATGCGCACACACGCACGTAAGCCTGCACACACACGCGCGCGCACACACACGCACACACGCACGCACGCACACGCGCGCACACACACACACGCACGCACGCACGCACGCACGCACACACGCACGCACACACACACACACACACACACACGCACACGCACACACACACACACACACACTGTAAGGTGGATAGACGTTAAATTAAAGAACGAACGGACACACACACACACACACACACACACACACACACACACACACATACACACGCGCACGCACACACGCACAGGGTGGATGCATTGGTGGGTGTATATTTGACTGAAAATAACATGGAGAAAAAACATAGACAGAGAATACACTTCTGCTAGTTATTTTGAGATAACGAGGATGGGAATTCATAAGAAATTTAAAAAAAAAAGGATTAGTGGTGGTTAAAGCCAGGGGAATAAGACAGAAGTGGGATGGAGGGGATGGGGTAGGGGATACCCAGGAAAGGGTGTTGCTGCTATAATGTGAGAAGAGGCCAGGTAAGTTCGTAATCTGGTTTCAAAGGCAGGGGGGAATTGCTTTCCTCTTTCACTTGATGTAACCCATCAGACGTGAGACCCCCATTTAGCTCGCTAAGCCGCTCAGACGCCAGCATAGCTTTGCTGCCTAATTATCTGCGATTTTGTTTTTCTCGCTCTCATTCTCTCTCGGTGAGCACAGTCTTAAGATCGAACCGAAGGCCACCTTTAAACGCGCGTTTTCTTATACTATTATCAGTACGCTTGTGTCTGGATCCGGTGTGTTCGAAATGTTAGTGGCGAACCCCTGCACAGGTAGTCCTGTCAAACAGAGACACTTATGTGTACACTTAGCAGAACTGGTCTCCATGGGCCTTCAAGTACCCCCGTTTTCTTAGCACAACGGAATATCCAATATGAAACTTACTTAATGATAACAGGTTTAACCCTTTCACCGCCAAAGTCGCATTTTAGCACCACAGGGATGTAACACCTATGTCACTAAAAGGCATCAAATTGGGGTCTATTACCCAAAGACCCTATTGTCTTAGTTTTGGGAAGTAAGGCTATGCCTTATTTTATATATGCCACAGAAGAATCCCCAATACTGCAGATGGATTTTGTTCTCTACCTAAGTAAATGTAATGGGAATTCTTGCCTGAAATATGGCTGGCGGTGAAAGGGTTAAGAGCCAAAGCGACATTCCTGATTGTAATGGGAGGCAACAAGCACGTTTCTATCTGAAGTTAAGTTTTAAACAATACACCCCTATTTCTCTCTGTCTGTTAAGTTGTCTGTCCGTTTGTCTATCTGTCTGTATGTACTTCTGCCCCCCCCCCCCCCCCCCCCCCCCCTCTCTCTCTCTCACATTTAACAATTCCCCGTCCTACAGTTCCCTTTGACATGGGCAGATGTCCCGGTGTGGTCATTAACACGTTGTTCATTGTTGTTGTTGTTGTTGTTCTCTCTCTCTCTCTCTCTCTCTCTCTCTCTCTCTCTCTCTCTCTCTCTCTCTCTCTCTCTCTCTCTCTCTCTCTCTCTCTCTCTCTCTCTCTCTCTCTCTCTCTCTCTCTCTCTCTCTCTCTCTCTCTCTCTCTCTCTCTCTCTCTCTCTCTCTCTCTCTCTCTCTCTCTCTCTCTCTCTCTCTCTCTCTCTCTCAAAGGTCAGATTTACTGGGAACCCCAGAAGATGGCTCTTGGAAGTTCAGTTTAACGTCGCGTATCGGCTTTCGCCATGTACGACGGGCTGAACAAACCAACCAGGGTATAAACAAAAATTTATGTTCCTGAATCACTGTCTTAGCCAAAAGGCCGAGAAGCGATCAGGATAACATCAAGATGGCTCTTGCTCACTGTTGTTGTTTATGTACGGTGAGGTAGTCAGCTGCTGGCTAAGGAAGAAAGAGGGACCACTTCAAGGCATGATTGAAGTTAGGTAGTTTCTGAGAGGTCTACAGGGGTAGAGGTATCGTGGAGGAAGTGCCGGTCAAGGAGATGGTAGTGGTTGCGAATTTGGGGAAGGCGGATAGTGGAAAATGAAGAAAGAAGATGAGGGCCAGGAAACATGGAAACTTGTTGGAGACCGTGGGTGTTCTTGAAAAGAAAGCCAGCTATCCAATAGCCTCTGGAAGAAATGCTGAAGGTCTTGAAGAGGTGGTGCCTTTTTTATGTTTGTGTCAATACCATATTGTATTCTTTGTGAACATAAATAATAGGCCTTGAACCTTTTATTTGCGCGCACATACACGCGCGCAAACACACACACATGCACGCACGCGCACGCACGCACGCATGCACACGCACACACATACACGCGCGCGCGCGCGTGAAAACCTACGCACGCACGTTTCACTAGCATGACCCATGGAAGGTACCGGGGACATTTTGATCCTCAAATGTAAACCTCCGCCAGGGAAGAACTGTCACGAAGCGAAGCGAGCGGGGCGTAGCTGCTAGTTGTTTATATATCAGCCCTAAAGCAACACTCTCAGCCTAAAAAAATGAGCACCAATACAACTTGCCACACCTACAAATTGTGATGAATAAGAACAAATTATGTTTTGATCCCATATCATCTTTCCTTCGCAACAGTCCGCTCACGACTCTATCAGAAACTACGAATTACATGGTTAAAAACTACTCGATCTAGTGCCATTTACTCCTAAATTCTTAAGTGAAAGTATCGCAGGTAAAAACATCTGTAATCAATTTTTTGAGTTATCGTATAAATCGCTGAGGAAGAATTTTTTTTTATAAATTTCTTGAGTTTATGAATCGCGGACAGTTAAAAGTTTCTTTATTTTGGAATATCAACAAAACCTCACAGGTAAAATAAAGGACCCCTCCTGTTCTTTTATCATTGTTGATGTGCATTCTGACTTAAATTTTTGTTAAAGATTATCGTGTCAAAAGGATAAGCAACAGTCCTAGACCCGTGCTTGCTTGCAAGTCGGGAAATAACAGTAATAGTGAAATTCGGCTCCGCAGACTTATAGTAGTATGGTTGAAAAGGGCAAGGAAAGGGGGAGTATGGGGGTGGGGTGGACATAGAACAGAGAAGAAACAAGCAAAAACAAATAACAGGCTGTCAGATCTCTCAGCATGTATGGGTCGATATTCACCAGCTGCTGTGGAAGACAAGGTTTGCTTCACTCTCAGTGCTTGAATACACACCACGGTGTCTGCAGGTGCAAGTGTGATGCCAGTTGCCTAATGTGGCTTCCGGTTTTATGTAACCGGTTTTAGGTGCACCGAGTTAGGAAATTGAGGGCTTCTATTCTGCAGGGTCCGTTGGTTTGAGAGAGAGAGAGAGAGAGAGAGAGGGGGGGGGGAGAGAGAGAGAGAGAGAGAGAGAGAGAGAGAGAGAGAGAGAGAGAGAGAGAGAGATTTGAAAACTTTGAAAACTTTAACTTCATTTTTCAAGGATAAAGATTTTAGGCAACGCCTATTCTTCCAATCTGTCCTTGATACATATACGGACATAGAATACAAACATGGCAAGGCATAACATTACACATACATATTTGATCATAAAGGTAGCAAAGCAGGTGATAGGTTTGAAATTTGGATTTATAAAACTTGCATGCGCATATGCATAATTGTTAATACTCGTGCGGGCATACATGGGTGTAACCATACACGCACCCCCCCACCCCCGCACGTGCGCACTCACGCAAGCATGCATGCACATACGCACATAATTATATATGTTGAAGCACGTATAAAAGAACTATGCATTATAGAACAGGGCAAACAAATGAGAGAGAGGGAGAGAGAGAGAGGGAGAGAGAGAGGGGGGGGGGGGGTGGGGGGGGGGCAGGCTATACTATGATTTTTCGACAAACCAGGGAAGCAAGTTTACAAAGATCTTTATAATACAGCGTGCATTATAATCCTTGATCCATTTGTTTGTTTGGCCCTTTTTTGTACTTTTCTTTTATTGGTTGGGGGGGGGGGGGGGGGGGGGGGCTTTTGTGGATTGATTGTTTGTTAGAGTATAAGTAAAGGTGCGGGGTTGGGGAGGGGTGTGTATAGGTCATGGTGGATAATAAGATAGAAGAGGGGGGGGGGGGGGGGCGGTAAGTTGTTGCCAAGGGCGTCACCTCAATGAGTCCGCCCGTTATCAAACTATCGATTCGGCGGTGGAATTCCACAGACATAAAAAAAGAAAGAGAAGAGATTGAGAATGTAGAGAGAGGGGTGGAGGGGAGATATTTCACAGAGAGAGAGAGAGAGAGAGAGAGAGAGAGAGAGAGAGAGAGAGAGAGAGAGAGAGAGAGAGAGAGAGAGAGAGAGAGGCTTTTGATGTTAGAATTAAATTAAGGATTCAAGTTAGCTCTGCTCAGGAGGAGTCATCATCATGGCGACCGCTGGTCTTTGCCATAAAATGGCCTTGCTGGTCGGGATACATACATGTCTTCAACGATGAACAAAATTAATTAGCTATAATATAGTTACTATAGTCTTATTCTGTTTCTTTTATTGTTGGTGTTGTTTTATGTTATACTTTTATACTGCAACATCATGCGGGGTTGTTTTTTTAATAAAATAAGTAGCTACAGCGTCTTCAGATCGTATCCACCAACACCAACATGCACGTAGTAGGCTTGTAGTGTGATAGACAAAACAAACGAACATGCCCAATTGGTATTACAGATTTCCCAGGCGCCTTTTAAGTCATTTTAACCCTTTCACCGCCAATGTCGCATTTATGCACCACAATGGTTTAACACCCATGTCACTAAAAGGCATCAAATCAAGGCCTGTTATCCAAAGACCCCATTTTCGTAAGTTTGGGAGGTTAAGGATAGGCCTAATGTTATACACGTCACAGATGAATTCCCAATATTGCAGTTTTGTTGTTCTGTACCCAGTTAAAGTTCATGATATTGTTTGGCTGAAAATGGCTGGCGGCGAAAGGGTTAAGTCCTTGTGAATTGGTTTTGGGTCAACAGGCCTTTTAAGTGCTTTATTTCAGCAAGTAGATCCTTTTAATTCATCAAGAGGTCCTTTTCATTTTGAAAGGTACTTTTAAGTCCTGTTTTATCAAGAAATAAAGTGATAAAGAAACTAACAGCTAA
>CM065683.1:50208987-50216487 GCA_017654935.2 Phymorhynchus buccinoides | reverse complement strand
CAGGTACACTAGTGTGAGACTTAAAAACATAAAACCGGTCTATTAAGACGGTTTCTTAAAAGAATGAAAAACGTTATTAAGATCTTTACTTACACTTGTAACAAGTCAACAGGAGGTGTGTGTGTGTGGGGGGGGGTGTGTGGGGGGGGGGGGGGGGGGGGGGGGGGGGGGGGGGGGGGGGGTGCTGTTGTTGAGCGAAATGGTTAGGCAAATTAGTGACTTGCATTGTATGTGATAAGTCAATAACTTGGGACACGATTAACCAGTGCCCTGATATGACAGACTACAGTGATTTCGACACTTTTGGGGTGGAGCAGTCTGATTATGTACCGTAAAATGCTTAGACATCGGTCTGAAACAAACAATAGGCGGTATTGTTCAATCACGTATTGACTACAAAATGCTCCTCCTTGCCTTCAAGTCACTGAATGATCAAGCTCCCTTATATCTCTCTGATCTCCTTCATCTCTATGTCCCAGCTCGCCAACTGCGTTCGTCTTCTGATTCTCGTCTCCTCTCCCCTCCCTCCCTCCGTCTCAAATCTGCTGGCCAACGTTCTTTTGCCTGTCAAGCACCATCTCTTTGGAATTCTCTGCCTTCTCCTCTCCGACACTCAAACTCAATCTCCTCATTCAAAACCTCTCTTAAAACCCATCTTTTTCCTGCTGCACCCTAAATATTTGATCAGTTGTCTATCTTGTGTGCACGTGAGTGTGTGTTGTGTGTGTGTGAGCATACATGTGTGCACACATGTGTGCTTGTGTGTGTTTGGGTTCTGTGGGTTGTGTGTCGGTGCACGCATGTGTGTGTGTTTGTCTGTCTGCGTGCGTACATTGTGTGTGAGGGTGTTTCTGTATGTGTTGGTGTATGTGGTCAGTCGTGCGGCTCAGTTGATGTACGTGTGCTTACTGAATGGGGGATGAACGAGTCGGTGTTGTTAAATGTGTGTGTGTGTGTGTGTGTGTATGTGTTAGAGAGAGAGAGAGAGAGAGAGAGAGAGAGAGAGAGAGAGAGAGAGAGAGAGAGAGAGAGAGTTGCTTTGTATGTATGCGTTGTTGCTGGTTGGTGTCATTCTTGAATGCTGTTTTTGTTGTCTATTTGTTGATGAAAAATTGATTGTAAAGCGCTTTGGGCTCATCTGAGGTAAAGCGCTATATAAATGTACAATTATTATTATTATTATTGTACAGATACCCTGGAGAGACTTTGACAACAGGTCTTCAGAGAAGAGGCTACCACAATCTAGTGTTTCATCCCTACACATTTTACTCAGAGTGGGCCTGGCTTCTCACTGCTGTCACCTTTGTCCATTAACCCTGCAATCATCAGCTGAGTTGAACTTTAGATACCCCCATCATGTTTACAATTCCCGATCTCAAAGTCTGGTTATTTCAGCTTCATGACAACCACCCTCATCTAGGTTGATCGTAACCCTAACCCTAACTCCGTAACGAGAACGGCAAAATGTTGCTTCGCAGTGAAAATTTTCAAAGCGAAAATTTGCCGGGGGGATGTCTAAACTACAACGTTGCCCAATCGTTCCTGTGCATTCCAGGCAAGGACGACGTGTTCGGGGAGAACATGTGTCGCCACACCACGGTGGGCAAGTCCAGCTGCAACGTGCGGGCCCTGACCTACTGTGACCTGCACAAGATCCACCGGGACGACCTCCTGGAGATCCTCGACACCTACCCAGAGTTTGCCGAGGAGTTCATCAAGAACCTGGAGGTCACCTTCGACCTCAGAGATGTGGGTGGACCCCTGTGTGTTGTTGGGGTGGAGATGAGGGATGCGGTTTGGTTAACTCGAGTGGGTTAGGGGTGGGTGTGGGTGTGTATTGGGCTACCAAAAGTTAATGAATAAATAAGAGTGTTTGCTGTAAACTGTATTTCAGTGTAATGGATTAACTAGAATCGTAGACAATATAACAGAGAGAGAGAGAGAGAGATAAAGAAAGAGAGAAGGAGAGTGTGTGTGTGTGTGAGAGAGAGAGAGAGAGAGAGAGAGAGAGAGAGAGAGAGAGTCAGCACAAGATGTGAACTAAAGAGAAGAGAAGGACGGACAAATAGAGGTTTATTACATATCCAGTCAATTGTTGTTTCACAGGAGGAGCTGGTGGTTCGCATACCTGACGATGAGTCAGCCTCTCGCCTCCGGTTCATCCGCTCCCCCCGCTCCTACCCCACCTCCAGCAGTTCTCAGGGTCAGTGCATCCTAATATTTCACATTTCCCACAGATCAACCCTGATTCCGTATCCTTCGGCTTTTTAAAATCTAATTTTAAAAAAAACATCTTTGATGTTAGCCTGTCAATAATCACATTTGGATCCTTTGAAGCACCAGCAATAACACCTGTTATCTGTTGGGTAAAATAGCTACGTTTTGTTGCTTATGTTAACACCTTTGATATACTGATTAGACAAAAGTGATATATTTAATTGGTCTTGCTGACAATAATCGCTTCAATCTGTCGGCCAACGCTTGTCAAACTGACATTCATTACACTTATATATTTCCCTCTGACAATAATCGCTTCAATCTGTCAGCCAACGCTTGTCAAACTGACATTCATTACACTTATATATTTCCCTCTGACAATAATCGCTTCAATCTGTCGGCCAACGCTTGTCAAACTGACATTCATTACACCTATATATTTCCCTCTGACAATAATCGCTTCAATCTGTCGGCCAACGCTTGTCAAACTGACATTCATTACACTTATATATTTCCCTCTGACAATAATCGCTTCAATCTGTCGGCCAACGCTTGTCAAACTGACATTCATTACACTTATATATTTCCCTCTGACAATAATCGCTTCAATCTGTCGGCCAACGCTTGTCAAACTGACATTCATTACACTTATATATTTCCCTCTGACAATAATCGCTTCAATCTGTCGGCCAACGCTTGTCAAACTGACATTCATTACACTTATATATTTCCCTCTGACAATAATCGCTTCAATCTGTCGGCCAACGCTTGTCAAACTGACATTCATTACACTTATATATTTCCCTCTGACAATAATCGCTTCAATCTGTCGGCCAACGCTTGTCAAACTGACATTCATTACACTTATATATTTCCCTCTGACAATAATCGCTTCAATCTGTCAGCCAACGCTTGTCAAACTGACATTCATTACACTTATATATTTCCCTCTGACAATAATCGCTTCAATCTGTCGGTCAACGCTTGTCAAACTGACATTCATTACACTTATATATTTCCCTCTGACAATAATCGCTTCAATCTGTCGGTCAACGCTTGTCAAACTGACATTCATTACACTTATATATTTCCCTCTGACAATAATCGCTTCAATCTGTCGGCCAACGCTTGTCAAACTGACATTCATTACACTTATATATTTCCCTCTGACAATAATCGCTTCAATCTGTCGGCCAACGCTTGTCAAACTGACATTCATTACACTTATATATTTCCCTCTGACAATAATCGCTTCAATCTGTCGGCCAACGCTTGTCAAACTGACATTCATTACACTTATATATTTCCCTCTGACAATAATCGCTTCAATCTGTCGGTCAACGCTTGTCAAACTGACATTCATTACACTTATATATTTCCCTCTGACAATAATCGCTTCAATCTGTCGGCCAACGCTTGTCAAACTGACATTCATTACACTTATATATTTCCCTCTGACAATAATCGCTTCAATCTGTCAGCCAACGCTTGTCAAACTGACATTCATTACACTTATATATTTCCCTCTGACAATAATCGCTTCAATCTGTCGGTCAACGCTTGTCAAACTGACATTCATTACACTTATATATTTCCCTCTGACAATAATCGCTTCAATCTGTCGGCCAACGCTTGTCAAACTGACATTCATTACACCTATATATTTCCCTCTGACAATAATCGCTTCAATCTGTCGGCCAACGCTTGTCAAACTGACATTCATTACACTTATATATTTCCCTCTGACAATAATCGCTTCAATCTGTCGGTCAACGCTTGTCAAACTGACATTCATTACACTTATATATTTCCCTCTGACAATAATCGCTTCAATCTGTCGGCCAACGCTTGTCAAACTGACATTCATTACACTTATATATTTCCCTCATTTAACTTTCCTGGGATACGTCAACTACTTACGATGGATGGCGGAGTGTCGTGTCCAGCCTATTAGTTCACTTTGTGAAATTGTATCCATAAAACTTACAACGTTTGACTCAATGTGAGAATTGGATGGTCGAGAGCATGCACACAAACACGCGCGCCAATACACCATTGCATGCACTTTGGAGTTTTTGTGTATTTTTCTTTTCTCAAAGTAGGTCCCCAAAGAAATTACAACAGATATTACAGTAATAAGTAAACATATAATCTGTGCTTAATCTGATTTCCAAGTAGTGATCAAAGAATATAATTATACAATTTCAGATTATCTGGTCACCATTTCTTTTTGGATGCAAATTTCTAGCGGATTATGATGTACAGTAAATTATCTGGAAAATTATGATAATTGTTGTCAAGGTTTTGATCATTACTACTTGATTGCTACATTTATGAAGTTGTTTGACTTTGTATCTTTTTTTCTTACTCTCTAAGTGTTTTACCCAATCAATGTGTAACTGCATGCAGATGACCAAGAGGGTCATGCCTTCCGTCCAGCGCGGATTGACCAGCAGGGCGACCTGCCCGAGGACTTGTACGAGTCCAGTGAGGAAGACATCCGTGAGTCTGGTGCCGGCATCCTGGAATTCTCTACCGCCAAGGCTGGCCAGGACATCACACCCGCCAACTATGACTTTGAGCTGAAGGACGACAAGAAGAAATCCTCTGCTGGATTTTCTAACCTCGCTGGTAAATATATTATATAAAAAAAGAGTTACGGAACGCTTGCAAACATGTGCTATCATTTTTTAGAGGCTTTTTCAATGCTTTTTAATGTTGTGAATAATTATATTAATGATTAATTGATGTAGGCCATTACACGAGTGAAGGCCATCACTAGATGCATATTTTTGCTTGTGCATCTGTATTTTACTGACTGCTTATACTCGCCAACTTAAAAACAATTTTTTTTACTAAGGAATAAATATTGTTGTATTTTGCTGAATCATGATCTTTTCAAACTCACGCAGTATGCCTTATGTAAGAAATAATTATGAGTGCCAAAAAACACTGGCACTGCTAACGTGTAAGCAATGTTGCAATCACTTTATGCAATACAATTAGTTTTGAATTTCAATTTTGTCCCCTCAAATTTGGCCACTTGATTTACAACAGGTCCTTTATTTTGGCGGCGATTATACGCTTACTACGCTAGAAGGTGACAAAAGACAAGGAATAGTAAGCTACAGGGAGCGAAGATTGTTAGCTAGGGTGAATTAAAAATGAGAAAGATGTGTTTCTGCATGCATGTTGCTCTATCTGTGTGTCCAGTGGGGGCCCTGTCAGGGATGAACCAGCTTGTGCAAGCGGTGACCAGTCGTTACGACGGCAAAAAGAACCAGGAGATGGCCCCCTTACTGCAAGAGCACAGTGCCAGCCCCGAGGCCCAGGTCTGTGCGCACTCTGTCTTAGTGGGAATGCATCACTCCTGCTACTGTTGTCACCACACTGTTTCACCATCATGAATAATGGACAGAACTGTTTTTTTGCTATGAAAAACAAATACAGTTTTTGTCTTATTTATGATCAGAGCTGGACCAAGTGATTCGTAAGGGGGGGGGGGGGGGGGGGGGGGGGGGGGGGGGGGGGGGGGTGCCCGGGGTGTCCAGGGAACTCGAACTCGAAATGTTTAATGAGGATAAACTGAGTAAGCATAAACAACTGCTTCTTTTCATCGGGTCCTCTAAAATAATGACACATGACCAGGAGATGCAGGGAGCTGCGTAAGGTTCTGTGTTAAGGGGCAATGCTCTTTTGGGCCCCGGAAAATGTTACAATTTAGTGTTTATGAAGGCAAAAATCCAGCCAGTGTCTTACTTTCTTCTATAATGTACATGCTTGGAGCAGAGGGGAGGGGGGGGGGGGGGGTCCTGAAACCAAACAAAAGTTTTGTTTATTGTTCCAGGGTTCTTTGTGGAGTGATTACATTTTTGTTTAATTAATAATCAAATTTTAAGTTGTCTTTTGTTTTGCAGTATGGACAGGGAATTGAATAACTTCAAGAATTGTATCCATTTTCTGTTGACGGGTTTTTTGTTCAGCAAATATTAACAAAGAAAGCAACTTCAAGAATTCATCCATTTGTTTCGTTGACACTGCATATTTTTTGATGAAGGAAATGTCCACAAATAAAAGCCATTACAAATGAATCGTTTTGAAGCCTAAATGGGGTGACATGTATTGCAGATTTTAGTATGCTTTGATCAGCACCAGTGACCAGCTATAATTTGTATCAATGCCTTTTAAATAGGTTGGAGTGATGTAACTTATTTGCACGCGTTTCATGCATTTTAATTGTTTGTTTGCTTGCTTTGTTTTACTTCTTTTGTTAGGCTCAGACTATTTACAGTTCTGGCTGGTTTGCAAGAAAATTAAAAACTGGTTTAATAATTGCTAATGTGCTTGCGTGTGCACGTGTGTGTGTGTGTGTGTGTGTGTGTGCGCGTGTGTGTGCGCGTGCGTGTGCGTTTGTGTGCGTGTTGTGTGTTTGTCTGCGTGTGTGTGCGCATGAGCTTGCGTATGTGTATGCTTCCATTTGTCTGTCTATCTGTGTCCATGTGTGTTTTCTTTATGTCTCATTGTGTGCTTCTGCGTGTGTGTGTGTCTGTCTGTCTGTCTGTCTGTGTGTTTGTGTGTCCGTGTCTCTGTTTCCACACCCACACAGCTGAAAGGCACCTCGACGTCCAGCGTGCCCAAGTCGACGTCCAGCATGACTCTGCCCGTGTCCACTCCCTCCAGCCACTCGCACCTGGACGAGATGACCGCGGGGCTGCAGGGGGCTCTGGCCCCGGGCCCCCTCACCGACCCCCCGACCCAGCACCCCCAGCAGCCCCTACAGACCCTGCACGTGCAGTCCCCCCTGCATCTGGAGAGACGGCTGGACGATCTGGCTAGGTGGGTGCAGGGACAGCCATCAGTGGGGGGCTTGGAGTTGGGGTGGGGGTGGAGGAGGAGGAGGGAGGGAAACGTTGAGTGTGTGTGTGTGTGTGTGTGTGTGTGTGTGAGTGTGTGTGTGTGTATGTGTGTGTGTATATGTGTATAGAAGTTGGAGTGGGGGTGGAGGGGGAGGGAAACGTTGACTCTGTGTGTGTGTGTGTGTGTGTTTGTGTGTGCGTGCGTGCGTGTGTGTGTGAGTGTGTGTGATTATGTGTATGTACATGCATGTGTGTGCGTATGTGTGTGGAATCAGGATCAATGCGTTGCACATGCTGCTTCTGGTAATAATCACTACGCAACGTGTAGGAGGGCGCATGTATCTAACGAGAAAAAGAAGAAAGACCTACTGCTTGCACTGGATTAAGAACATATCCCCCCCCCAACACCCATCACCCATCCCCCCCA
>CM065683.1:50198987-50201487 GCA_017654935.2 Phymorhynchus buccinoides | reverse complement strand
ATTTTTGAGAAACACGCAACTCCTACTAAAGGGTATTAAAATGGGGATATTGAAAGGGTTTGCTCTTCCTGCTCTTGTTTATTAGACCTATACCCCCCAAGGGGCGCTATGGTTTAGTCTGTATCTGTCCAATCTGATTGGTGAAACGTTTTGCTAATGAACGGAGCTTTGTGAAATTTTGAGTAGGGTTGAGCTGTGCTTAATTTTATGAAATTCTACTAAAGTTTAAGTGGGAAACTAAACGTTGTTACTTTCTTAAGTCGGTAAATAGGTTCACTGAATTAATAAAGTAACAACGTTTAGTTTCCCACTTAGGCTTTAATAGAACTTCATAAAATTAAGGGCAGATCTCGCGTACAGATAGGCCTTACATGTTGTCGAAGTAATTTAGATTGTCAGTCAGATACAAGATTTCAGTTGATGTTTTAAGACTGCTGTAGATGTCCCAAGCAGTTTTGAATACAATACAGCAGATGTTGAGGATGTCATAGTGACAAATAAGTATTTCAAATGATAAAAGCCATTGGAATTGATGGAATAATCGAGTTCATCGTTCAGTTAGGGAAAGGGTTTTCCTTTTCTTTTCTGTTTTGAATTTCTTCTCGCTTTGAACCTTTCCTAAACTTTATAAAAGAGACTGAACTGCCTCAAAATACACGAACTGTTCTTGTATTCTAAATGGGCGCAGCCTTTATGCCTCAACTAAACGGCTGGCTGGGCTTTAAATGAATTGTATTGGCAGTTAAGTTGCTTCCCTTGGTCAGGCATGGGAATTGTCAGTCTTTGGGCTGATTTCAGCTTTTTTGATGGTCCTCTTCAGTCTTTTTTTGCAAGTTTCAGCTTTTTTGATGGTCCAAGAGGACATTTATGAGATAAAAAAAAAAGAAGCCCAATGAGTAAAACTTAAGTTATTGGTTATAAATGAAATGCAAAATGAACTAAGTATATCAATCTTATCTCTAATACTGTTTTGAAAGCTTAGATAACAGAAGAAGCTTCATTTTCTGGGGGCTGTATTCCAACACACACTGTTTTCAGTTGTGTGTTTTTTTATTCCTTGTTCCTATGCCTGCTTCCAGACCCCAAATTTCAGTCTTTTTTGTCTTCTGTAATTCCCATGCCTGCTTGGTGGAGGTTTGCACTCCCTCGGCGCGCTCTCTTACTTATGCGATTCCTAACAACCAATGCTTAGGGGCTACAGTTCTAAAGATATTGTGACGAGGAAAGGGATCGTGCTGCAGGTTGGAAAGGGTATATGTGTGTATGTCTGTTCATTGTCATTCTCGAAAACGGTGTTATATCTTGAAATGACATGACTCTGATCTACCAGGCCCATTGGTGATTCTGTGGGTTCCTGGTCTTTGACATTGAAGATGTTTGTGTCAGTACACAGAAATGTACAAAACAAACAAATGACTCTTCATACGCTAATCTCTCGTGTATGATGCTATAGTTGTCATGCTTTATTGTTAGTCCCCTGTATGTTTCCTGGTTTCCTTCTCGTTCTCTCCAGTGATCACAGAAGCATTTCAGTGTTGATAACTCTCATGAACGAAGTTTATCTTTGATACAAGAAAATAAAGTCGGTTGCTTTATTCGTTGCTGTGTACTGGAATGTTTGAGTGTGTGTGTGTGTGTGTGTGTGTGTGTGTGTGTGTGTGTGTGGTGTGTGTGTGTGTGTGTGTGTGTGTGTGTCTGTGTGTGTGTGTGTGTGGGGGGGGGGGAGTGGTGGTGGTAATGTGTGTGAGCGTGTGCGTGCGTGTGTGTGTGTGGGGGGGGGGGGAGTGGTGGTGGTAATGTGTGTAAGCGTGTGTGCGTGTGTGTGTGTGGGGGGGGGGGGAGTGGTGGTGGTAATGTGTGTAAGCGTGTGCGTGTGTGTGTGTGTGGGGGGGGAGTGGGTGGTGGTAATGTGTGTGAGCGTGTGCGTGCGTGTGTGTGGGGGCGGGGGTGGGTGGGGCGGGGTAATGTGTGTGAGCGTGTGCGTGCGTGCGTGTGTGTGTGTGTCAAGTCAAAATCATCTTTATTGAGGGTTAAAGAATAAGCTGACAAAGCTGTTTTTTCATCATGCCCTCGCGCGCGCGTGTGTGTATGTGTGTGTGTGTGTGTGTATGTGAATATTTGTATGTCCGTCTCTGTGAGTGAGTGAATGAATGAATTTGAGTGTGTGCACCCACTTTGGGGTAGTACATTAAAGACCCACCAGATCACGTGTCAACATCACGGGTATCACGTGTTTTCCCTCTTATAGCTGGTAAGAAATCTTGTTTTGACCAGGTTTTACTCCCATACAAATTCCCCCAAATTGAAAACTTTACATCATTTCAAAGAGCAGCCTCAATTTGAAGTTGGGGACATTTGTATGTGGGTCACAGCTACCCAGGAAAAAAACCAAGGGACTTAATCGTGATGCGTCAGTGTGTCTTTAAGTTATTCAAGAGTTGTTTTCCTTTAAAAAAATTATTCGGATAAAAAGCAATAATTATTTAAAAACGGGGGGAGT
>CM065683.1:50191487-50193987 GCA_017654935.2 Phymorhynchus buccinoides | reverse complement strand
TTTACCTGGGTAGAGAACAAAATCCATCTGCAGTATTGGGGGTTCTTCTGTGACATGTAATAAATAAGATCTATTCTTACTTCCCAAAACTAAGACAATAGGGTCTTTGGACAATAGACCCCAATTTGATGCCTTTTAGTGACATAGGTATTAAACCACTGTGGTACTAAAATGCGACTTTGGCGGTGAAAGGGTTAATAGGCCCTATATAGCTTTCTAGCTCACAGATAAAAGCACACTGACATATACCAAGAATATTGGTAATATTGATATCATATTTTCATAAACAAAAGAAAGAAGAATAAAAACATAACCTCCCGACAAAATAAATTCTAAATGGAGGACTGTATTAAAAGAACTGTGGTTTAAACAATGTCTATAGCTATTCAATGTCATATTACATACACTCAAAAAAGTCGATGGCTTGGAGTCAAAACGGACTATCTTTAGTTAGTCAATTGACGTATTATTGGATTTATTACAAAAACAAATAACTTGTATCAAGCAATGACTGCAGAAATATAAAAAGGGGGTTTGCTTTTTATATTTCAGCAGTCTTTTTTTTTAATACAAGTTATTAGTTTTCGTAATAAGTTCAATAATATGTTAATGGACTATCTAAAGATAGTCCGAATAGTCCGTTTTGACTGCAAGCCATCGCATTATACTCAGTGATACTACATAATAGGATACAATAAGAGCAACAACAAGCTGGGAAACTTATATTGACAATACTATATTACAAATTTTAAATAATAACTCACCGGGCGAGATCTACTGCCCACTCTTTCGGCCATCGGTGGAACGTCTGCAGTCGAATCTCTTCCTTCTGCAAGTCCAAAGGTCTGAACATTCTCTCAGTGTCCGTGGTTCTCTCCTCCGTCCCTCTCAAAGCATCGTCCAAGCAGTCCGCATCAATGTCCTCACCTTTCTCGCTCGACCGTGAACCCATCACTGTATCCAAATCCACCATAACGGACCTTTGCTTATTTATATAAGGCGTTTAGGCCCTACCTTGCGGAGATAGGCTAGGCCCTGTTTACTAGAGGCTTGCTTTCCTAGAACTCAACGTAAAAGCGTACGTAATCCTGCTTGTCTTCACTCTGCCAGTCATTCACACGATACCATCGGTCATCACTGTTCAAAGCAGATTAAAGCGAAGTATCTTTCGCTATCGGATTATATATATATAGGACCTTGGTCACTTTTAGGGACCTAATTCCGCAGCAAACAAAAAAACACCTAACCTGTATGTATCTGTGTTTGTTAGCTGTAAGGCAAAATTTAGAACTGAAAAGACAAAGAAAAACAAATCCGGGATTTATTAAGAAGCTATTTATAGACGGTAAAGGGAATCCCCCTTCATTCCTGGCAAGACAACATAATTATCTCTGCTTGCAACTCCACCCTACTACCACAACTGCCTCTTTGAACGCATACACGCACGCACGCACGCACGCGCGGGGTACACACACACACACACACACACACACACACACACACACATGAGTGGGCCTATTTTCTTCATTGTGTTTCTGACCAAAGCCGAAGGATCCACATTTGGGGTTTCAAAAATCACAATCGTTTGCAAATAAAATGTAATGTAAATATGTGCTTTTGCATTGTGACCTAATAAAACTTTTTTTTAAAATTATATCTCTGTGTGTCTCCCCCCCACTTGCTCTCTCTCTCTCTCTCTCTCCCTCTCTCTCTCTCTCTCTCTCTCTCTCTCTCTCTCTCTCTCTCTCTCTCTCTCTCTCTCTCTCTCTCTCTCTCTCTCTCTATCCCTCTCTCTCTCTCTCTCTCTCTCTCTCTCTCTCTCTCTCTCTCTCTCTCTCTCTCTCTCTCTCTCTCTCTCTCTCTCTCCTCTCTCTCTCTCTCTCTCTCTCTCTCTTCCCAGTCTCTCTCTAGCTGAGCACTGATGCCCACAAAATAGGTTTCTACTGTAGTTTCGTCTTTCTGTGGTCGTTTTTCGTTTGTTCCGCAGGTTGCAAGAGCCTGCCGGAGAGAAACAAAAACCGGGGTGGGGTGGGGAGAGGGGTGTTGGACTGAGGTGTGTGTGTGGGTGGTGCGGTGGGGGGAGGGGGTAGATGGTGGGGTATAGACAAAAACGGAGTGGCCGCGGTACAGCGGTGTCGATTAACATTTCTGAAAAACAAAAAAACAACACAAAAACACAATGGCAATGTTTTATTTATGCCAATCATGACTAAAAGTAGTAGAAATAGAAACAAAGAAACATAACTTGCGGGCCTAATAACAAAAACAACAACAACTGATGTGTGCCTACAACTGATGATTCTGTGATAGGCCTGTGGGATTCCCACCTATATTTGTTTTAAATTAATAGCCTACCACGGGGAATCCTAATAATTATAATCCCATATGCCGGATACCAACTGTCAAAGAAACATAACCTATCAATCAAACCACAATGACATTGACACTGACTCCCCTGTGAGGTAGTGACGCTATAATTATTGGGCAAAGACTTGTCGTC
>CM065683.1:50186487-50188987 GCA_017654935.2 Phymorhynchus buccinoides | reverse complement strand
CTACCTTCAAAAAGTATACACAGTTAGTGGTGTTTGTGGTTTCTTTGATCAAATATTATCTCCATTATGGGTAGAACCACTGGCATCCTTTATGGATCCACCACTATTAACAGTGGCATTTTAAGCTATAAAGCCTTTTCAAGCCACATTTGTACAGTGCATGGAGGGTTGGTAGTGTTTTGTGGTATAGTACACCCCGCTTATAGTAAAGTGCAGGGGAGCAAGGCTTTTCCTTTACTATAACAGGTTTTTCTTATAAACGATGTTCGGATATAGTAAAGTTTTGATGGTATTTTTTTATCTTATCCGATGACGTTTTTCAAAGTCAAAGCTAACGTAAAATACTAAATACAAACCCATCATCAAATCAAAATACAGCAAAACTCGGTTATAAGAAAATCGAAGGGAGATGATGTTTTTGCTTATCCAAGTTTTCTTATATCCGAAACTCAGATATAAGAAAACATTTTGAAGTTTTTTCACTTGTCTCAAGTACCACTAACACAAAAGTACTCATATTTTTTTCTTCTGCTCAACATTTATTTTGCACAGAATACTGAAGGAAAGTATGGAATAAAGGAACAAAAACAACTCAATTAGTCTTGTAATCTAGTGCCTGTACTGTTTAGAATGTCTGTGACACAACTGGTTTGATGTAAACTTTCCCTTTTTGGAACGACTTCAATTTTCTCGGACAACCTTTCAGTTCAGAATCCAACTTTTTAACCCTTTCTACCGCCAGCCATTTTTCAGCCAAAAAATACATTAAACCTAACTGGGTAGAGAAAAAAAATTCTCTGCAATATTGAGAATTCCTCTGTGACATATGGTCCCCCAACAAGAAAACAGGGTCTTCTTTCCCTCTAGTGACATGGGTGTAAAACCAATGTGGTGACAAAAGTCGACATTGGCGCTGAAAGGGGCTACACACTGACCCAACACGATTAAGTCCCTTGTTTTTTTTGGGTAGCTGTGACCCACATACAAAATTCCCCAACTTCAAATTGAGGCTGCTCTTTAAAATGATTTTACGTTTTCAATTTGGGGGCATTTGTATGGGAGTCAAACCTGGTCAAAACAAGATTTTGTACCAGCTATAAGAAGGAAAACAGGTGGAACCAGTGATTTTGACTCATGATCTGGGGGGTCTTTAAGAAAATGTTGTCAATGGTAATTCGCTTATAAGTAAATAGAACTCGCTTATAAGAAAATGAACTGCAAACCAACTCTCTTGTATGACATAATTTTCTTATATTTTTCTAACGTGTGTGTGCCGGCGCACACACACGTTTGCATTCATAGCGCATTCAAACAAAGACGCGATACAAAGCGAACACACACGACTACATAAATGGAACACACACACACACATATCCAAGTTACCATTGCGGATGGAAGAAAAAAATTGCTTGCTTATAACCGAGTTTTCTTATAAGCGAGTTTCTTATATCCCAGTTTTGATCATAGAAAGAAAGAATAAGTTCACGCAGGGAAATTTTTTTTGCTTCATTGTAAGCGAGTTTTCTTATAAGCGAGTTTCTTTATAAGCGGATTCAGCTGTATATATATTTTTTTTCGGATTCATTTTTTCCCACTAAGTAATGAGGGGAAAGAAACATGGTTTTGAGTGCCTTTCAATTTCGTTGAAGGTGGTTAGAGGGAGTAGTGAGACTGTGACGTATACATTGATGACGTATTTACAAAGGTCAGGAAGAGGACAATTTTTTTTTTTTATTGTAACGAAGAGGAACCACAAATGACTTTACTATAGGAGTTTTTTTAAATTTTAATTATAACCCAGTTGTTATTATGGGTGGGTGGGGGGAGTGGTGAGACTGTGACACATACATTGGTGACGTATTTACAAAGGTCACGAAGAGGACTTTTTTTATTTATTGTAACCGAGGAGCCAGTCCTGTGGGGAACCAAAAGTAACTTTACTATAGCAGGTTTTTTAAAAATTATAACAGAGTTGCTACTATCCGAGGTCTATTTAGTAATAAAACAGTAGACCTTTGGCCGGGAACCAGTGCTTTCCTTTACTGTAACCGAAATTTCTTATAACCGAGTTTACTATAAACGGGGAGTACTGAGAAAAAGCGACACAGACTGAGTCAGGTCATCCAAAACTTCACGAAACCTAAAGTGATGAGCAAAGTGTGCTTTTGATAGTCGCTTGTATCGACCCTAACTTTGTCCAACTTCTTGCGAAGCATGATTTGTTGTCCATTTTTCCTTAGCTTTGTTTCCATTTTTCATGCATGCAAATGCGTTTCTTTGCTTGTATTGTGCTTGTACGAGACCACACTGTAATTTAGCCTATCGTGATAATGAAGTAATAAGTAATAATAAAGTATTTTTGATTTTGGCTTTGACTTGACACATACACACACACACACAACAACAACAACAACATACAATATTTATACGGCGCTGAATCTTCATATAGATCAAATCAAAGCCGGCGCACACACACGTTAGCATTCATAGCGCATTCAAA
>CM065683.1:50168987-50181487 GCA_017654935.2 Phymorhynchus buccinoides | reverse complement strand
ATGTAGGGTCCTCTCATGATGGCGTCGCTTCCTCTTCCGCCTACGATGAGGTGACCTTGTTCATCCAGACGGCCAATGTCGCCAGTACGGAAAAAGCCGTCCTTGGTGAGGTAGTCACTGGGCTTGACATCACCCAGATACCCCAGACTAGTAAAAGTTCCTTTGATCAGGATGTGTCCCATTTGGTTCACGGGCAGAACATTGTCTTCATTGTCCTGGCTGACGATCTTCACAGCAACGTCAGGGCTGGGAGGTCCTGTGTCGTTGTCCACAAACGTTTCACTTTCTGTCACGACGTGTCCTGCAACGAAGGATAAATCTGTCCCTCCGTATGCAACAAAAACTCCGTGGGCCAAGGACAGTGCTGCTTCCACCATCATACGTGAGACGGGTTGCCCTCCAAGAATGAGAAGGTCTAACTTATTAATTTGACTTTCATCCTCCGAATTTGCTTTCTTCTTATGTTCCTTGGCTAACTGGGCCAATCTGGGAAGGAATACAGGAGCCAGCATGGCTATGGTGCATTGTTCTTCTTGGATCACCTTCCTAATAAATCCCGGCATGTCCTTTGGAATTCCCCCTGCTCGGACGTCACACAGGACTCTGGTTTGACCTTGAACCACTCCTGTACCAGGAAATCCACCCGCCCATCCAAGAGGCGCAACATTAAAGTTGCGGATTTCAACAGTTTCTACGGAATCGGATTTCAGGGCGGAGAAGGTTGCAAATTGTTGCAAGTATGCAGCATGGCTGTGCGGAACAAGTTTGGAGAATCCAGTGGTGCCTGAAGTCGTGAAGACAGTCAAAGTATCTTCCGGTGCTAGGTCATCCGCTTGAAACCAGGTTTTCTGATTTTCCAAGTGAGTGATAAAATCATTTGCACCCCCTCCATCAACGCGTCGGATAAAGAAGACGTCCTTCAAGTCTTTAAGAGTGGAGGATGTGACAGTGTCATCTTTGTCCAGAGTCATGTAGTTTTTCAGCACGCGCCAGGGACTGTTGGTGACGTCGGGGTCCACCAAGATGGCGGAGGCACGCGAAACCCGAAGGGTGTTGAGGAGATCCGAGCCGTCCGCCATCTGGCAGTGACCGTTGACGGAGGCCGCTCCGGCCATCCACAGGCCGGCCTCACACAGCACTCTCTCCGGACTGTTGACCAGCGTGTTGACCACCCGCTGTCCACGCCCCAGCCCTCTGCTGTGCACCATTGCTGCAAAACGACCCGCCAGTTTGTGGAGACTGCTCCAGCTCAGCACGTAGCGCCCATAGTCCTGGGACCTGAAGATGAAGGCTGGACTCTGGCCCTGCTTCTTGGCCCTCTGCTGCAGTTTGTCCACTAGGGTCAGCTGGCCAGCCATAGTGAGGAGAAGGGGGGAAAGGCGTCACTAGGAGGTTGGCACGGTGATCTGATCAACAACAACGAAAAACAAAGGAGAGGCTAAGGCTGTGAAAAGAGTGCATCTCAACTCAACAACTCAACTCAACAGAACTTTATTATCTCAACAAAGAAATGATTGTAACGAAAGATAGCTATAGAAGCATGCAATCACTCCGAAGAAACGTGAACGTCCCAAATACGGGTGGAAGTAAACATTTATCAACATTGAATGCAACAGAATGAAAAGATCATAGATGTTATTGATGCTATTAACCCTTTCACCGCCAACCATCTTTGAGCCCAAAAATTTCCATTAAACTTACTTGGCTACAGTAGGCCTAAAGATTTTGTCTGCAATATTGTCGGATTTGTCTGTGACATTTAGAATAGGGTCAAGCCTTACTACCCAAACTTAGGAACACAATATCATTGAATAATAGACCCTGATTTCAAGAGTTTTAATGACATGGGTGCTAAATCATTGTGGTGCAAAAATGCTACATTGGCGGCGAAAGGGTTCAATTCAACTTTCACTTGAAGATACTCTGACCATACCTTAACACGCATTCATGCTTTTGTTTTAAACTGATGCAATGCAGACACAAATTATTTACATTATGTAGCCTATTACCGTAGTAATACTAAAAATAGGGCGAATATTAAATGCACGTTGTTTTATTATTTTTAAACAAATAGGCCTATCGTATGATATGACATGTTCAAGGGGACAATGCAACAAAACTGCTTTTTTATAAAGCAAAGCAGAATTTGGAAGTTTAATCTCAGCACAAAAATAAGATAAGTTGTTTTTCGTTCAAAGGATAATTGAAAGTCTGATACTTTTGGCATTTGTAAAAAAACAAAAAGAGACATTATGTCAGTATGACACGATATTGATTAAACATAGCAATACCAACGCACAATAGCCATGTGTCTACGCGGAAATAATATAGACACACATATACACGAAAGAAAAGATCGACTAGGCTATATTTTTCCATGTCAAAATATTTTTTTTTCTTTTTTTCCGTGATGCCTGTTTCAATTTGTCATCCTTTTCGTGTATTAAAACTAATTTAAAAACCAAGAACTTTTTTTTAAAACTTCCAGTGATACTCAATTGATTTGACTTCAACCGCATAGCAGTTCGTGTTTTTTTCTTTTTTGTTTTCATTTTACACGGAGTGATGTTTTTCATTTTACAAAAAGTGCAAATTTTGGTTTCAAAATCGATATATAATTTCAAATTGGTGACAAAACTGATTAAATGTGCAAATAATATTAGCATACAACATATTCAATCTATAGAGGGAAAGACGAGTTAAAGGTCATGCCCGACCGTTAAATGCCCCCAGTCTAGCCAGGGACACCCAGGCCCCACATGATGCATGTAGAGTGTGATGCATGACCGTTAAGTCCCCCCAGATCAGCCTGGGAAACACGGGCCCCACATGATGCATGGACAGGAGTATTTGTATTTAGGGGACATGCATGTAAAAAAAAAAAAAGAAGGGGGGGGGGGGCATCTGTTTTTTGATGTGGGAATGCAGGGTGGGAGGTGGGGAGGGGAGGACAGAGATCACACCAGCTCTGTCACTGCTGTGTCAGGCAGAGGTTCTTTTGGAGGCCCCTCTTGAAGGCCACCAAGGACTGGGTGGAGGCAACTTCTTCAGGGAGGCCATTTCACTGCGGGATAGTGAGAGGGAAGAAAGTGGACTGTCTGTATTGAGTTCTATGGCTAGGGATGTCGCATGAAGCTGAGTGAGATTGACTGAGACTTTTCTTCTGCAGGGTATTTGTTGGAAGATACTTGGATTGATTGAGAGGAGTTCTGTGTGGAATTTAAAGAAGATAGTCAGACGGGCTTCAGTTCGACGGGTCTGTAGAAGGGGCAATTTCAAGTTTTGCAGATCTATCGATATTGTTGCCTGACGGTAGTCATGGGCCACCCATCTTGCAGCTCAGCTCTGGACTTTTTCGATGGCGTCAATGCTGCTCTTGTTGTGGGGGTCCCAGACTGGGCTGGCGTATTCCAGGAGGGGACGCACCATGGCTTTGAAGGCCTGTTTCCTGACTTTTTTGCTGTTGACTTTCAAGGCCCTCCTCAGGAATCCAAGAGCTTTGTGTGCCCTGCTGACCATGTCATTCACTTGGGTGTACAACCTAAGATCAGCAGAAATCGTGACACCCAAATACTTTGCATGGGGCACGCACTGGCACTGGCGTCCATGAAGGATATAGGCCTTCTCTAGTGTCTTTCTGCGCTTGATCATATGTAGGACAGAGCATTTATGCGGGTGGAAAGCCATTTTCCATCGGTCTTCCCATGAGGCAAGTCTGTCAAGATCGTCCTGAAGTTGGTTTTGATCAGTGGAAGCTTGAATGTCCTGATGGCAGATGGTATCATCAGCAAACAGGCGTGCTGTAGATTGGAGACCCTCGGGCAAGTCATTGATATATAGGAGGAAAAGGACGGACCCAACACGGACCCCTGGGGGACTCCTGACTGGACAGGAGTAGGATCCGATTTCACTCCCCTCACCACGACTGACTGGATCCAATCAGCAAGGAAGTTTTGAATCCACTGGGTAGTCTTCTCTGCGAGTCCGTATTGACGGAGTTTGTAGACGAGGAGGGCGTGGCTGACCTTATCAAACGCTTTGGAGAAGTCCATTATTAGGACGTCCTCTTGATGGCCTCTTTCCAGAGTCTCTGATGCCTCGTCCACAAAACCAATGAGCTGGGACTCGCAGGAGTGGCGTTTCCTGAAACCATGCTGTTCTGGCCGCAGGATTTGGTTTTTCTCTGCATAGCTCATGATGTTCTTCACAATGATGTGTTCCAGCAGCTTGCAGGGAACACTCGTCAGGGAGATGGGCCTGTAGTTAATGGCGTTGTATCTCTCTCCTTTCTTAAGGACAGGGACGACGAGCGCTTCTCCCCAATCCGCCAGAACCACACCTGTGTTCAGGGATGCCTGATACAGCAGTGACAGAGCTGGTGTGATCTCCGATGCCACCTCTTTCAAGACACGGGGGCTGATGCCGTCTGGACCACTGGCCTTGGTGGGGTCTAGCCCTTGCAGAAGTTTTAGTACACCTGCCTCTGTGATCTCAATTTCCTCACATGGTGGGATATTGCTATTGAGAGGGGGCATTGGGCAACGGTCAGCTATTTCTTCCTCAGTGAGGGTTTCTGGGGCGCTGAAGGCTTGCTAAAACAGTTTGTTCAGTTCTTCTGCTTTTGCTCTGTTGTCCGTCACAAGCTTCCCGCTGATCTTGAGCGGGGCGACACCAGTGTGTTCTGCTTTCCTCTGCCGGATGAAGGACCAGAATTTCTTATTTGGATGGGGGTGGTCTGCATTGGCTTCAGTTTCTGTGATAAGGCTTTCTGTGTATTGCCAGTACAATTGACGGATTTTCGTTTGGACGATTCGTTTCAGTGACTTGCACTCGTCATGAAGGATGGGATTTGCAGTCTTTTTCCATTTTTGTGTGGATCCGATCACGTCTCCTGATAAGGGCCTTTGTTTTGTAATCGATCCAGGGTAGACTTTTTTTGGTCCCAAGCTTGGGGTGGGGTATGAATGTTTGTACATTGGTGAGCAAGCCTTCCTTCAAGGTGGTCCAAATCACTTCTGGGTTTGAGATTGAGTTGTAGTCGTTTGTTATTGAGGTGGACAGTGTGTCTACTGAAGCTCGCAGGGAATCCCCGTCTGCCCGGTTGTAGCATGGCATGGCGCGTGAGATTTGCCATTCTTGGACTGGGGTTATCTGGAGCTCCAAATACACCATACCGTGATCAGATAGGCTAGGCATTGTTTCGACGCGAGGAACAAGAGTGGGGTGATTTGTGCAGATCAAGTCAAGTGTGTTGTCCTGTCGGGTTGATTGTTCTACCATTTGCTCCATCCCAAGATCTGCTAAGATGTCCATGAACTGGTAGTGTAGGCCGGGGCAGGGGGAACCTTTTTTCAGTGTTTTCGAGTCCCAGTCCCATCCGGGGAAGATGAAGTCTCCACCAAGGACAACTATATTCCCGGTCTTCGTGGCATGGGTGGCAGATTCGTGCATGAGCTGGAGGCTGGTTTTGTCAGAGACGTCTGGTCTATAATTCGCTCCAACAAGAAGGTGGCGGTTTCGCTTCAGTCTTATTTTCACCCATAATAGTTCACAGCTGTCATCGGTAGCAATGGGCTCTTCGGTGCAGGCCAGATCCTCCCTCACTGCAATCAGCACGCCTCCTCCCCTTGTAGGCCTGTCCCTACGATGGACTGTATAGTCAGGGGGGAAAATTTCACTGCTTTTGACAGAGGGGTCAAGCCAAGTCTCTGTTCCGATGATGATGTCTGGTTTGGCGGACTGAAGGAGGTTGTTGATCTCAGCCTCCTTCCCTCTTGATGACTGGAAGTTTACATTGATCAGACGAAGTGGCTTTTTGATGTGTTTGTTTTGCTGGCTCTGGCGAGAAGGAGTTGAGGAGTGGAGGGGGTTGAAAGGTTTAATGGTGTCTGATGGTGAGAGGGAGGGATCCCTATCTGTGACAGAAAAGGATGTCACAGGATCTACACCATGGAGATCGAATGGAGTCAAGCTGTAGTTGTTGTTGTCGCACATGATACAGTTCCACTCCACCTCATCCTGTCCAAGGCGCTCGTAGGAAGCACTATTCAGGCTTTGACATGCCAGGTGGAACCACTGGCCGCAGGTGCTGCATACTATTCCTAGCTGGCTCCAGTTGACAGGCAGGTCACATGTTCCACACAGAGCAGAGCTAACCTCTGAGTAAGTGGGGGAAGGTGGAGTGATGGGAGCTTGGCTTGTTGAATTACCAGACATGACTGCTACTGAGAGCAGACACGCTAAAGATATACTGCCACTGAGATTCAGTGATGTTTGTATGTCGCTTAGAATGGAGTGAGCAGATACCAGTCTGCTTGCTAACATTTGTTGTTACGTACGTGTTCAGATTAAGAATATCAAAATGTGGGACACAAAAACAACAACACCAAAACAACGCAAAGGTACTATGACAGTGGGAGCTGAAATGATACAGTTAATGTAAGACACAAACGTTGTTGAGTTACTGATACTTCGAATGTTTACCTGGAAGTCACCATGATGAAAATTCAACTTCCGGTTTTGAAATTAGAGAGTGGAACCAAAGTTAAATTGAGAGAGAAATATCAAAATATATCGACAGAATAGTAAGAAGTAATGACACGGGATCTTTATGAACTGAAATACCTACACACACAAAACTAGGAAACACAGGAGATAATCTTGCAGAATGAGAAAAAGAAGTACAGCACAAAATAAAAGTGTGAGTTCTGACCGAAAGTACTACCCCCGCTCCAGAAACTATGCTGAGAGTTTGGAGTGAGGGACAGGGAAGGGAGAAGCGAACAACCAGACGTGACGAGGCCCCATTGTCCTGATGCTGAAGGTGGTGGGTATGAGGGGGGGGGGGGGGGGGGGGAGAGATGGGGCGTGGCTTCTTTTGCGTGGCGTGTGTGTGTGTGTGTGTGTGTGTGAATGCCCATTGATTATTACGCGCGCGCGCGCGCGCATGTGTGTGTGTGTGTGTGTGTGTGTGTGTGTGTGTGTGTGTGTTTGCGTGGGTGCGCGTGTGTGGTGTGTGACTGTGTGCTTCTCTATTAGTGCAAACGCACAATAACGTAGCTCATGAACTTTGATTTCCCTTGCAATTTTGTTTCTTTTCTTATAATATTGTAATATTGTTTCAAATCTTGTGGTTATGAACAGGGCTTTGTTTAAATATTATTTTATGTATATTTGATTTGATTGTAGTGAGTCTTATGTGTATAATGTTAACTTATTTGTGTTTTATTGTCTATGTAAAGCGCTTTGAGCTCCCTGCAAAGGGAGTAAAGCGCTATATAAATGTTCATTATTATTATTTGTATTATTATTATTATTAATAAAACCATGGTCCCGCTCGCTACCATGCACTTTTCAAGAGTGTTCTCTGTAAAGGAGCAGCTACACTGCATACGATTCGATTCACTGCGACCCGATTTTGACATTTCTGAGGCATGATACACGTGAAATTCTACTGTTTAAGTAGGCCTAAATCTGATGAAATCCCACTGTTACGTTCACTGTATTTGTAGTCCCCCGTACACGAATCTGATCAAATATCTGTATTTTTGTATCCGACATTTTATTTGATTCGTGCATTAGGGTTTACTTGAGTATAGTGAACGAATTGAGTAGCATTATATTTAGACGGAAGTATTTCACGTGAATCACGACTCACAGACATCGTCACAGTCGCGTCGTATTGGGGTCGAATCGTATGCAGTGTGTCTGACCCTTAAAACATAATTCTGCAAAAGAAGTTTACTTTCGTGTCGATGGGTGTATTAAGAATATATATTTTTTTAATAAATGAAAAATGTTTTGATAAGAAGCGGGTTAAGTCAATTGTTGAAGTGAAATGACGATGACCTAAGACTCATAGCAAAGACGAAGACAAAAACAATGGAAACAAGTGCAACGCCGAGCGGCTGCAAAGTCCCCTCGCAGCATCGCCGAGCTACTCCGAAATCGGAATGTGTCGGTTGTACACATACATAAAAACGCATGAAAACAGCACGTAACTGAATAGTTTTTTATATATAGCCTTGGGGTTCGGACCCGTGATTTGAGCGCGCGCGATCATGCGCACACGAGCGCACAGAAAAAGTCATGACAACTGTGTTATAGACCATTCATCAAGAAATGTTGTGAAAAAAACTGCATTGAAATACATGCAAAACTTCTCGAGATATTAGCGATTATGTGTTTCGGGGTTTGAACCCCGTAACTGGCGCGACCTTGACCTTAATGTAAAACTAAATACATCAGTGGATAGTTTGCATGTTGGCAAACTAGTATACCAAATTTGATGATGATAGACTGAATAGTGTTTTTAGAAAAACGGACGAATAGCCGGACGGACGGAGGCACGCCGGACGGACGGACACCAGACGGACACCGGATGGACACCGGACGGACACCGAACGGACACCGGACGGACGGACAGACCAGACAAAAACAATAGCTCCCCGAACCTTCGGCTCGGGAACTAAAAAAATAGGCGGAAATTGACACAGCAGGAATTACCGAAATTAAAGGTGGACCCTGGCGGATGAGGTTTTGCAAGAAATGCGTCGAGATCACCAGAAAGACAGCCTTGTCAAGGATCGGAACACTCACTTTGCTCTGGTTTCCTATAAATTAAACCGTTTAAACGGCGATTCCTCCTTGTCGGAGATGCCGGAAAGAGTAGCCATTTGGGATGGTTTGGGTGGAGGTCACTCATTGTGGTTGAGCGTTTTCTTTTTTTGTAATGCAGTAAAAAACAAAACAATTGGAGCTATTTCCTTTGTTGTGAGCGAATCTCCTTTAGATAAAATGTATAACATTTAAAAAGGCTTGCATTGCGAAACATTCGTGCAAACGATTTGACGGTCATTAGAAAAGAGACGACACACGCCTTCTCTTTGGGTAAAATAATTTGACTTCCAGCACCTCCGCCAAGGAGGAATCGCCGATTTGACGGTTTGATTTCTTGGAAACCAGAGCAAAGTGAGAGTTGCAATCTCTGTAAAGGGATGTTTTCCTGGTGATCTCGACGTGTTTCTTACAAAAACTCATCCGTCAGGGTGCCCCTTTAATACAATAATTTGAGTCACTGTCCCATAAGTCACATAAAAAACCCTGAATAATTATACATTTAAGGCTTTTGGGTCACACGAGAATAATTCTTTGAACTACGCTGTGTGCCTTTGTAGTTCTTTCTGTATGTTTGTTTTATCATTAGGAGGAACAGTGACTGGTTTTTTAAATTTAATTATTATATTAATTATTATTCATTTCCACACCTAGACAGGGCCTCATTCGTATTGTTTTGTATGAATTGCGGATCGGAAACATCCCCAAACGATAATTTTAACCCTTTCACCGCCACTTATTTTTTAGCCCCCAAAATACCTCTGTGACATGTTTAACTTAGGCCTATCCTTACCTCCCAAAATTAAGAAAATAGGGTCTTCGGATAGCCCTGATTTGATGCCTTTTAGTGACATGGGTGTTAAACCATTGTGGTGCATAAATGCGACATTGGCGGTGAAAGGGTTGAATGGGTGAAGGTTTAAAGTGTGTTTCTCTATATTGTTGATATAAGATTGAATTCGACATATCAATCACTCTGTGCTATGCAATGGTAGTAAAGTGAAGTTGTAACCATATGTTAAAGCAACTTGGATATCAGCGCTAAATGTTTACACCCATGATCAAACATGGCCTGGCTAAGGGCCTAGGGTTTGACCTAGCTACAAAACACACTTTGATAGCACTGCGTGAGATACAAATTTAAAACAAAACCCCACATATATCACAGATAGACATGCCGACAAGCCAGCAACAAGGCAACAACAATGCTCTAAAGTTTATGCTGACATATAGGCCTACTTTGTAGTGCAAACGTGTTAAACTTAAATGCATTTTACACCGACTCACCTTCCAAAGAAACCTGACACAACACAGGGTCTGACTAGGACAGACGTGGGGTTTGAAGTAGCCTGCGTGTCGCGTGCAAATTTGCAGCTCGTGCAAATTTGCAGCTCGCTACTATGAGAGTGTGTATCAAAACACTATCTGAACGATCTTAGACGGAAAAAGTGCTGTCTCTATAGGGGATTTGAAGAATGAAAATATCACTTTTTCCGTAACAAAAATCACCATGCGTCTCCTGCTCGTCGTATCTCTTTGCGCACAGTGTGGGGTGTACGGGCTATGTTCCGCTACAACACAATGACTTTGAAGAGTGCGAATGTCCTGTTAAAATGGAGTATTTGTTGCTTCTGTACCCTTACCGTCCTTTCAGTGCACAATGTTCTCAGGTCAGTATACTTGCCTGCCCTTTCAGAAACGAAGCCCAGACATTTGTTGCAAAGCTTTCCTACTTTGCGGACTATAATGTTGCTCAGATGTCCATCCACAAAAAATACCTTAAGTTGGATTTCTTTTTAAATTGAAGAAAAGCCAAAATTACTCTTTGTCCCGGTTCCATGCAACAATATGTTTTCCATAGACTCCATCACTGATTCTTGTTTTAACACGAAAAAACACACACCCATAAGTGCCAAAATTGGTATGGGTTTTTGTTTGGTATGGTTTATGTTTTGTGAGTTTTTGCCTCTAGAATAGTATATTTTTATATTTAACAGCAATCAGAAAGCATCAAACAAGCTGATGAGAAGCTGAATCGTCGCCGTTTGTAGCTTAAGGATTCAAGGCCTGCAAGAGAAAAGATATTCCCTTTCGTAGAGGGACAAGGAAAAGACAGAAGTTAGATAGGTTGTAAGAACTATTGACCGTCGCTGGTTAATTCAAGGTGTTGTTGCCCAGTCCAAGTCATTAGAGACGAACTTTTTATACCTAATTATGTAGGTCATGTAAGACGACGAAAATGGTGTTTTATGTCCTCTTGGTCTGAATCAGACACATATGGGACATTTGTAAATACAAATATGGTGGGAACAATACTGGAGGCAAAGCCCGGAGGCAAAGCCCGGAGGCAGTACGAAACCAGTAAAGTCCCGATTTTTTATTAATACAGATAGGTGTAGCGGTAACCACGCTTCGGTTAAACCTCATCGGCTAGGGCACCGCTAGAAGTATTTAATTCAAAATGGATATATTGAATTCGTAGATCATGTAAAGGGTTTGCCTTGCTTTTCGTTTCTTAGTCACAAGCTGTGTATGAGGTTTGTAAAATATTTTAGATAATAATTAATTATTATTCTTGCTATGACTTCGAGCACCGGTGTAGTATTAATTGGATTGAAGTTCGAGTTCTTGGACTAAGCATGTTGCTAAAATTTATGTCTTGGTTTTTGTTTTTTTAATGTTAATGTCGGGAAACTAGTTGTTATTGAGTTCGGCTAAACAGTCGTTTTATCTATTATTCGTTCTCGAGACATGGGAGACAATTCACTGATAATTTTGATATTCGTTTAGACTTTACTTTACCTAGTCGTTTCTCTTTTACATTTTCTTATTAATTTGGAAAATTCAAGTTTGTCAGGTTTTTAAAACATAATTGACATCATTTCTCTTTCAAATTGTTTCCGGAGGGGGTCGTTGTTGTTTGTGAATTGTTGTTTGCATGAAGTATGAATTTTGATTATACTTTATAATTTTGGTAAATAGGTTTTCTTCAGAAGGAAGAGAGCATTCCTTTTGATCGACTTAAAGTTCAAGAGACAGTAATTGTGACCATTCTATACGGACAGTATTTGCTTTGTTGGAACTAATATAGAAGGAAAGTGAGTATATATATAAATGGATATTCATCTTTATCTATTTGTCTTTATCACCCGCGTGTGTGCGTGCGTGTGTGTGTATGTATGTATTTGGGTTTGTTAACAGCATATCACCAAGAAGGAATAAAGATAGGAAGATGAAACTTGATGTGCATGTAGGCTAGGTACTGTAGTTGTGCCTTTTGGTGTCACGGTCAAGGTCATGACCTTGGCGTATGACCTTGAAAACTTAAAATATATTTTTAGCCATATATCGGGCACCAGTCGACATATGATGTTGAAACTTGGTATGAAGGTGGTTTGGTTTATGCTCCTTCCGAATATTGTTGACCAATCAAGGTCAAGGTCAAGGAGATCGCTGGACCCAGAAAATCGGGGGGTCGGAAAAATGGAGTTCCCAAGATAACAGCATATCACCATGAAGGAATAAGGATAGGAAGATGAAACTTGATGTGCATGTAGGCTAGGTACTGTAGATGTGCCTTTTGGTGTCAAGGCCAAGGTCAAGGTCATGACCTTGACGTATGACCTTGAAAACTGAAAATAATGTTCATAGGAAAATGTAGATGTGCCTTTTGGCATCAAGGTCAAGGGCATGACCTTGGTGTATGACCTTGAAAACTGAAAATCTATTTTTAGCCATATCTCGGGCACAAATCGACATAGGATGTTGAAATTTGGTATGAAGGTGGTTTGACTTATGCTCCTTCCGAATATTGTTGACCAATCAAGGTCAAGGAGATCGCTGGACCCTGAAAATCGGGGGGTCGGAAAAATGGAGTTCCCAAG
>CM065683.1:50153987-50166487 GCA_017654935.2 Phymorhynchus buccinoides | reverse complement strand
TGTTACTGATTACATGCAGTTGCCAGGTTTATCATAATAATGCTTCTGATTATATAGATGTCAGATAATAATGCAGGTGCAGATCTGCGAAAAGAGGGCTTTACCACATCACCCATGTCCCTGCAGCCTATCGATCGAGTTTACTGCATTCAAATTGCTCATTAACATTACTTTGAAATAATTTGTCGGTTTGTTGTTGTTGTTATAGTCGGTAATCTTTAGGTAAAACTTAAACCTGTATTAACAAATATAACTTGTGCTGTCGGTCAGTGTTGTAGAAATACATTCGGTGCCGTTGAAAAAGGTAATATTGCAGATTAGCAGCTGTTATGGTGCAGTGATTTGTGGTTTATTTAAAACAACGAAACAATAACCATATGCACGGTACAAGCTTCGAGCTTGTTGTTGCTCTAATTGTCTTTCTGTTTGACTATTTTCAAATTGTGAATAAAGATTTGTTTAAACCAAACAATAACTAGTAAGCAACAATAAAATGGTGTCACGCTTGCCGTTGCTAAGAAATCAAATAGTGAAATATATCCCAATATATACATTGAAAGATGATCACATACTCCCGAAGTGGAACACATAAACACAAGAAAACTGACAAGTAGGCTAGCATCACTACAATCACCGCCAGGGCCTGTATTCACATTGAGATAGTAGGAGACTTATCATCAGGAAATCGTAGAACGTCCTTCTGAAGTCCTATTAAATCCTACTACTTTAGAAGGATTTCTTAGCTATCATGATGATAAGTCTCCTACTCTCTCAGTGTGAATACAGACCCAGGTAAGAACGCACGTTTGGAAGTGGCAACGAGCAAAACACAGCCCCATCCCTCTCTCATGCCCGCAAATATATCTGCAAGTCTGTCACAATCTGTATAAATAAACATGTGCATGTTTTTAATCCATTAAAATATTCCATCTGTCTTTCAAAAGAAAAGCCCTTCTCTTGATAACTTTCCACCATGTAAGCTGAATTTCCAAAAACAACAATGAAATCAATAAGCCCCATGGCCCAAGGAACTTTCGTCACGATGTTTACGATGCTTCTGATTACAATCTAAGCTGATTGGGGTCCTAAGTTTATAGCTTTGAGCCTCCCTTGATTCTGCTAGCTGCTTGTGCCTTGACCACATTGCGCCTTGGTTTGCGGGAGTCAGTCTCGGGGAAGGACTCAAATTCCAGATAGTAGCGGGGTCGGGGCGACAGCGGATCATCTTCTGACGTCAGCACATCTTTCTCCACCAACCCACGTAACTGATCCAAGGTGGTGACGTCAGAATCTAACAAGACGCAGGCACACAGCTCTTCGTTGAGGAATGGGTCGGGAACACCCACGACAATGGCGTCACGAACCCCGGGACAAGCCTTGATGCGGGATTCGATCCAGGACGGGTAGAAGATGTAGGGTCCTCTCATGATGGCGTCGCTTCCTCTTCCGCCTACGATGAGGTGACCTTGTTCATCCAGACGGCCAATGTCGCCAGTACGGAAAAAGCCGTCCTTAGTGAGGTAGTCACTGGGCTTGACATCACCCAGATAACCCAGATTAGTAAAAGGTCCTTTGATCAGGATGTGTCCTATTTGGTTCACGGGCAGAACATTGTCTTCATTGTCCTGGCTGACGATCTTCACAGCAACGTCAGGGCTGGGAGGTCCTGTGTCGTTGTCCACAAACGTTTCACTTTCCGTCACGACGTGTCCTGCAACGAAGGATAAATCTGTCCCTCCGTATGCAACAAAAACTCTGTGGGCCAAGGACAGTGCTGCTTCCACCATCATACGTGAGACGGGTTGCCCTCCAAGAATGAGAAGGTCTAACTTATTCATTTGACTTTCATCCTCCGAATTTGCTTTCTCCTTATGTTCCTTGGCTAACTGGGCCAATCTGGGAAGGAATACAGGAGCCAGCATGGCTACGGTGCATTGTTCTTCGTGGATCACCTTCCTAATAAATCCCGGCATGTCCTTTGGAATTCCCCCTGCTCGGACGTCACACAGGACTCTGGTTTGACCTTGAACCACTCCTGTGCCAGGAAATCCACCCACCCATCCAAGAGGCGCAACATTAAAGTTGCGGATTTCAACAGTTTCTACGGAATCAGATTCCAAGGCGGAGAACGTTCCAAATTGTTGCAAGTATGCAGCATGGCTGTGCGGAACAAGTTTGGAGAATCCAGTGGTGCCTGAAGTCGTGAAGACAGTCAAAGTATCTTCCGGTGATAGGTCATCCGCTTGAAACCAGGTTTTCTGATTTTCCAAGTGAGTGATAAAATCATTTGCACCCCCTCCATCAATGCGTCGGATAAAGAAGACGTCCTTCAAGTCTTTAAGAGTGGAGGATGTGACAGTCGTCTTTGTCCAGAGTCATGTAGTTTTTCAGCACGCGCCAGGGACTGTTGGTGACGTCGGGATCCACCAAGATGGCGGAGGCACGCGAAACCCGAAGGGTGTTGAGGAGATCCGAGCCGTCCGCCATCTGGCAGTGACCGTTGACGGAGGCCGCTCCGGTCATCCACAGGCCGGCCTCACACAGCACTCTCTCCGGACTGTTGACCAGCGTGTTGACCACCCGCTGTCCACGCCCCAGCCCTCTGCTGTGCACCATTGCTGCAAAACGACCCGCCAGTTTGTGGAGACTGCTCCAGCTCAGCACGTAGCGCCCATAGTCCTGGGACCTGAAGATGAAGGCTGGACTCTGGCCCTGCTTCTTGGCCCTCTGCTGCAGTTTGTCCACTAGGGTCAGCTGGTCAGCCATAGCGAGGAGAAGGGGGGAAAGGCGTCACTTGGAAGTGGACACGGCGATCTGATCAACAACAAAGAACAAGAAAGGCGAGGCTAAGTCTGTGAAAAGAGTGCATCTCAACTCAACATCCCAACTCAACAGAACTTTATTATCTCAACAAAAAGAGAGCGTGTCGCAGCCATGCGATTGTGCATGCGATTTTTGTGTGACTGATGAGGGGGAGGGGGGGTACATTTTGACCAAATGACAATTTTTTTCGTTGCCACTGGGTTTAACGTGTGCTAAGTGCATGAGCACACGGGACCTCGGTTTATCGTCTCATCCGAAAGACTCCACGTTCAGACCGTAAGGTCTAATGCAAAGTGAGAGGAAAAATCCCCTGTACCCAGGTTCGAACTCGAGTTTACTTGACACGAAATATAATAAATAAAAAGTTTATTGATAAGAAGCGGGTTACGTCAATTGTTGAAGTGAAATGACAATGACCTAAGGCTTATAGCAAAGATGAAGACAAAAATAATGGGAAAATAGACGGACTCGGACACAGCAGGAATTACCGTAATTAATACAATAACTTGAGTCACAGCCCCGTAAGTCACATCAAAAAGCCTGACTAATTATGGCTTTTGGGTCGCACGAGAATAATTCTTTGAACTACGCTGTGTGCCTTTCTATTTCTTCCTGTTTGTTTGTTTTATCATACGAATAATTTCCACACCTTGGCAGCCTGGACCAGTGACTGTTTTGTTTTCAATTATTATAATTATTATTCATTTCCACACCTAGACAGGGCCTCATTCGTATTGTTTTGTATGAATCGCGGATCGGAAACATCCCCAAACGATAATTGTAAATGGGTGAAGGTTTAAAGTCGGTTTTTGTTTATATTGTTGACATAATATTGAATTCGACATATCAATCACTCTGTGCTATGCAATGGTAGTAAAGTGAAGTTGTAACCATATGTTAAAGCAACTTGGATATCAGCGCTAAATGTCAGTTTACACCCATGATCAAACATGGCCTGGCTAAGGGCCTAGGGTTTGACCTATCTAAAAAAACAAAAACACGTTGATAACACTGTGAGCTAAAAACAAAATTCACAAATAGACATGCCGACAAGCCAGCTACAAGGCAACCACAATGTTCTAAGTTTATGCGAACAAATAGGCCTACTTTGCAGTATAAACGTGTTGAATGAATTTGACACTGACTCACCTTCCAAAGAAACCTAGTACAATACAGGGTCTGACGTGTGGTTTGAAGTAGTCTGCACACAGTGTGGGGCTAAACTAAACTAAACGTCACAGCTTGGTCGAGTTTCTCTAGATAACGGTCGCCGCGCGAATAACAACGGCCCCCATGTTTTATGCATACTAGCTGATAAGCAAGGGTGTAATTGCTATGTTCCGCTGCAACACACTGACTTTGAAAAGTGCGAATGTCCTGTTAAAATGGAGTATTTGTTGCTTCTGTACCCTTACCGTCCTTTCAATCAATCAATCAATCAATCAATCAATCAATCAATCAATCAATCATTTTATTGTCCTGATCTTTAAAAAAAAACAAGGCAATGTGTCTTGCAATCGATCAATACCAAAAGCAAAAACAGAATCAAATACAATAGAGGCGAACACCCTAATAGGGATGTCTGTACACGTGAGCACCCCCACCACCACCACGGCAACGGAATGACAGGCCAGTCACAATGTAACCTGCCCATCACCATGCCACCATGTGAAAGAGTGAGAAATGCCCACATGCACAGAGACCCCAACATATTAAACATCTTCACACACACACACACACACACACACACACACACACACACACACACACACACACACACACACACACTGTGACACACACACACACATACACACTGTGACACACACACACACACACACACACACACACACACACACACACACACACACACACACACACACACACACACACTTGTATCTATCAAAAACAACATTTGTACAGTTATGAAGTAGCAGGTAGACAAGTTTCTAAAACATAAAAATTAATTCAATTAAATGTGATGATTACATTCATACACATACGCAAACTTGCGCGCGCACACACAAGCACGCACACACAGAGACACAGACGCACGCACACACACGTACGTACACACACACACACACACACACACACACACACACACACACACACACACACACACACACACACACACACACACACACACACACACACACACACACACACAAAGGCAATCTGCATGCAAAATATTGTCAACGGAAATGCTCCAAAAAAGATAATAAGCTATCCACAAAAAGTTAAGGATCACTTGCAAACTAATTCATAACTTTCCAAATAAGAAAGCCAATGCGTTGAATTTTGGCCAACATTTAATTCAATGCTTTAGTGATAACGATACACAATTGCCTTCAATTTCGAGCAATCGTTTGGTCTGTACATTTGATCAAAGTGGGTACGTATCGAAATTTGATTTCCCAAAGTCATTGAAATCACAAGACAGGGCATTCTGATGCTCCCAAAAGTTCAGTAATGCGTGTATCCGCCATGGCTGTTCTGGCACTCGACGCAGCGAGTCCTCATGGAGTTGACCAGGGTGGTGAAGATCCTCTGTGGAAGCGCCTGCCACTCAGCCTGCAGCATCTGGTAGAGGTGCTGGGCATCCCTGGGAGGGGGGTGGTTGCTCCTCACTTTGCGATCCAGCTCATCCCAGAGGTTCTCAATCGGGTTGAGGTCGGGACTGCATGCTGGCCACTCCATTCTGTTGACTCCAGACTGCTGCAGGAAGTCGTTGACCACCCTTGCCCTGTGGGGGCGAGCGTTGTCATCCTGGTAGACAGCCGGCGGTCCCATCTGCTGCAGTGTAGGCACAGCCAGCGGTCGAAGGATCTCATCCCGGTATCGGAGGCCAGTCAGGTTACCCTGTACATGATACAAGGGTGTTCTGTGGTGAAGGCTGAAGGCCCCCCAGACCATTACAGAACCTCCACCAAAGGCCACCTTTTCTTGGACAGTGGCGTCAATAAAGCGTTCCCCTGGGCGCCTCCAGACCCTCAGTCGGCCGTCGTTGTGGTTCAGGGTGAAGCGTGATTCATCACTGAACAGGACCTGGGACCATTGCTGACGTGTCCACCTCACGTGACGTCTGCAGAAGGCGCGGCGTGCTGCCCTATGGGCTGGAGTTAAGCGTGGCCGTACAGCTGGGCGACGAGAACGGAGGTTAAACCCATGAAGGCGGTTCCGTATGGTCTGCTGGCTGATGTTGATGTTAGTAGCCACCCTCAGCTGCCTTCGAATGATGCTGGAAGAGGCTGTTCTTGTCTGCAGGGCTTGTCGTTCAATGAGACGATCTTCACGTGGAGTTGTCTTCTTCGGTCGACCAGATCTGCGTCTTTCATGGACCCTCCCAGTGGCTGTGAAGCGTTGAATCAGTCTGACAATGACCGAGATGGACACCTGAAGTCGCCTGGCCACTTCTCGCTTGGGAACACCATCTTGGAACCATGCAACAGCTCGTCCCCTATCCAACTCGCTCAATTTTCGTCGTGGAGGCATTGTCAAATCAGGCCTAATACTGGTGGTATGTCTTCTTATAAAGCCAAGCAAGAGACAGCATCTCACACATAAACAGCAGTGCTTGCACGTGCATAATGGTTTTTCCATCTGGCTTGTGCAATGTGTTCATGCAGAACGATCCAAAACAAGGTCCTTTTTCGCAAGTTTCCGCTTTTTCTTTTGCTGCCAAGCTCAGTAATAGAGAATCACGTGCAATGTTTCCACTAACACAACATCGCCCACTTACAGCTGAACAAGAATTCATAACAATTTGGCTTGACTGAGAAATAAATAACAGGAGCGAACGGAGTTTATTGCGCACCTGTTTTCTCATAGTGATCCTTAACTTTTTGTGAGTAGTGTAGATACATTTACGACAAACACAAGCAGACACACCCATTTACTCTCATTCCCTCGACCAAATAATAATCTATTCAAATCTAGTCTCCTCTATTCCGGTGGAGATTTATGGAACAAACTATCCTCCATTTTAAAAAACATGAAAAACAAGAACTACTTCAAGAAAAAAATGAAAATGTATCTCTTTAACAGAACATAATTGATAACTTTATTCCAATTATTTGAAATAATGGAAACGTGGAATGGAAACGTAGCCTACATAACATATTTTGGTAAGTAAATGTGATGTTTTAAATGTTTCGTTGTTCATGTTTGTCACGCGCACTCCAGCACGTGGGGTTCGGACACGGCAAATTATCTCCCCTGACGCACCTCACATCCCCTCACCACCGCCAAGGCAAACACAAGAGTTTGAGGGCCAAAAATAAAGGTTTACTTCGTTGAAGAACAAAACAGACAACACAAAATTAATTAACTAACAGAAACAAAACCCGAAATAACACAGCCTCTCAATCAAGTCTGACCAATTCCAACCTGGGGCGAACAACACAAACAACTCTAAACATCAATAATGACCAAACCAGACAGCGGCCTCAAACATTAATCAGGAGCTGCTCTCTCCCTTAGTCGAGCAGAACAAATAATGTTATTGATTACACTCTCTTTTACATCCTAAATAACCCAATCTGTCTCACTCGATCACATTGACCAAATCGGCTAACTAAATCAAATCGACCATTCGCCTGCCACACTCAACCATTCATTCTTTCTTAAAGTCCGGGTCTCGCTCGGCTCTCTCCCCCTCTCTGCAGTCTCTCCTTGGTACTTACAGTTCCACAGACCCGATCAAACATTAAAATAAAACAACACAAGTCATCACGCCAAGGATGGCTCCTGTCGGAAGAATAACTGTCCGCAGTCCAGGTTCCCTCCGCCGCTCCACTCCAAGAACCGATGCAAACGTCCAAGTTGCTCACACACTCCGGCCAAAAGTCCATTGGCCGAAAATCTCCCAAAGGGCCTCACGAGACTCCGTTCTCGGCGAAGCACGGGCTGACCCCTTCGGGTTCCGGCTGGGACCCTTTGCCACGGGCCGGGAGAAGGGTCACAGGTTACCTCAGCCGGAGAAAGAGGAGTCCAGATGCCCAGGTGGAAAAAGGAGGGGTCAGCGGTAACAGGCGACACGAAAAGAGGACGACGAAAACGGACTCCCGCTGACCAAGGCAGCAGAATGGCAGTCCTGGTAGTCCAAAAACTCAGAAAAGCCGGTGAAGGGAAAAGGCTGGCGTAGGTCAGTAAACAGTTGTCAGACGAACAAGGACAGACTCAGAACTCCATCCCTCCCCAAAGGCTGCAACCAGCCCTGCAGAGGCGATTTCGGGCGTCCTGACAAAGAGGCTGCTACAGAGCCTAACAAAACCTCCAGACGGGGCTGGTGGCCGTAGTTACGAGGAACCACGTACAACAAAACTACAATTACAATAATTCCCTTCCGAAGCGCATGGGTCGCTTAGAGAATTAAACACCTATACATTTAGTTGTTAACAAAGTCAAGTCTTGTCACGCCCTTCTACCCACTTCGACGGTCCAGCAAAGTCTGCCAGAAAGCAGCTCACCCTCGGCAGAAATCAACCGGTTTCACCGATTGGACACCAGCACGAACAAAACGTGCTGTGACAAAACAACGAGACAAACGAGAAAAAATGGGGAAGGGGGAAGAGGAGAGTTGGAGAAACAAACCGTGCATGGCGAGGGAGAACGAAGTAAAAGAATAGAGCACACAGAGGGAAAGGAAAAGAGAAGAGAAATACAAAATTTAATATATTTAAAACTAAAAGTATTGGGGTAAAAATTAACTCCTAAACATCTATAAAGTTAAACTAACTAATATTACGCTGGACTATGGAACAGTCACGGCTGGCCGTGACACATCCCCCCCTTAAAAAGAAGTCGCACCCTTGGGTCGCGACGGGCCCGAGCCATGCGCTCACTAAACTACAAAATCCGACAACGCGCTCTAAATGGACAAAAATGACAGTATAGTGTACACTTTACAAACACACGCACACACATTTAAGTGCTAGGGACGTGAACATTTAAATTGGTCTAGATGGCCAGCTTCATTGCATAATGGAAAGAACATCTCCATAGAGTTGATGAACACTATTGCATTCGACTAAGATAATCCGCTTCAACGTTCTCGGCACCTGGGATGTGCTGGAATGCGAAAGCAACACTCTGAAAATTCCCTTAGGACTGTCCTCAAACGCCACCCGTAACATACCCCTACCTCCTACCTTACTTCCTCTAGTGCCCGTTGGAGCACTGAAGGCGCCCATGCGAAGGCCTAGCGGCTGACCAGACAACGGAGGGGTTACCCCGACACCAGTCCCGGGAGAGTTGGGCTGTGGCACGGGCGCGTGCGCAACATCACCTGCAGGAGTCGATGGGGCATGCGCGAGCAGGTCCCACATCCCACCACGGGAACGTAGAGGGTATCGCTGACCACCCTCGGCCATTACGGGTACTAAGTGATGCTTTTACAAGGTATAGTGCTCTAGGACGGAGTCTATACGGCTCGCCGCAAAACTAGCAAATGTTCTGGAGACGACTCGCTAGTTACTGACTTAGTGCTCCACTCCCTTCCCCTTGCACGACTCACCCACTTATGGCCCACAAGGAGAGGGAAAACAAAGGAAAAAACAACAAGGCGAAGGAGAACTGTCGACCAACCACACAGAAGGCCACCTAAATAAACCTATATTAATCCCATTGCTATTCTAAACACTTACTTCAAACAATGGGGAAATACAAACACATACAAACACAGGACCCACCACAAACAACCACTTCCAGTAAACAGACAAAACAATCCAATCAGCAAATTTAAAATACGACGTAAAACAGGGCGAAAACCCCAAACTGGACTTGGAAAAACAGGCCCCCTACACACTAGGGCCTACCCGACCAACCACCCGAGTACCTAAGGGGTAATGACGGGCAAAGGGGCTAAACAGGGGCGACAATTTCCCGGTCGATGCACCAATATGTCACGCGCACTCCAGCACGTGGGGTTCGGACACGGCAAATTATCTCCCCTGACGCACCTCACATCCCCTCACCACCACCAAGGCAAACACAAGAGTTTGAGGGCCAAAAATAAAGGTTTACTTCGTTGAAGAACAAAACAGACAACACAAAATTAATTAACTAACAGAAACAAAACCCGAAATAACACAGCCTCTCAATCAAATCTTACCAATTCCAACCTGGGGCGAACAACACAAACAACTCCAAACATCAATAATGACCAAACCAGACAGCGGCCTCAAACATTAATCAGGAGCTGCTCTCTCCCTTAGTCGAGCAGAACAAATAATGTTATTGATTACACTCTCTTTTACATCCTAAATAACCCAATCTGTCTCACTCGATCACATTGACCAAATCGGCTAACTAAATCAAATCGACAACTCGCCTGCCACACTCAACCATTCATTCTTTCTTAAAGTCCGGGCCTCGCTCGGCTCTCTCCCCCTCTCTGCAGTCTCTCCTTGGTACTTACAGTTCCACAGACCCGATCAAACATTAAAATAAAACAACACAAGTCATCACGCCAAGGATGGCTCCTGTCGGAAGAATAACTGTCCGCAGTCCAGGTTCCCTCCGCCGCTCCACTCCAAGAACTGGTGCAAACGTCCAAGTTGCTCACACACACTCCGGCCAAAAGTCCATTGGCCGAAAATCTCCCAAAGGGCCTCACGAGACTCCCGTTCTCGGCGAAGCACGGGCTGACCCCTTCGGGTTCCGGCTGGGACCCTTTGCCACGGGCCGGGAGAAGGGTCACAGGTTACCTCAGCCGGAGAAAGAGGAGTCCAGATGTCCAGGTGGAAAAAGGAGGGGTCAGCGGTAACAGGCGACACGAAAAGAGGACGAAGAAAATGGACTCCCGCTGACCAAGGCAGCAGAAAGGCGGTCCTGGTAGTCAAAAAAAACTCAGAAAAGCCGGTGAAGGGAAAAGGCTGGCGTAGGTCAGTAAACAGTTGTCGGACGAACAAGGACAGACTCAGAACTCCATCCCTCCCCAAAGGCTGCAACCAGCCCTGCAGAGGCGATTTCGGGCGTCCTGACAAAGAGGCTGCTACAGAGCCTAACAAAAACCTCCAGACGGGGCTGGTGGCCGTAGTTACGAGGAACCACGTACAACAAAACTACAATTACAATAATTCCCTTCCGAAGCGCATGGGTCGCTTAGAGAATTAAACACCTATACATTTAGTTGTTAACAAAGTCAAGTCTTGTCACGCCCTTCTACCCACTTCGACGGTCCAGCAAAGTCTGCCAGAAAGCAGCTCACCCTCGGCAGAAATCAACCGGTTTCACCGATTGGACACCAGCACGAACAAAACGTGCTGTGACAAAACAACGAGACAAACGAGAAAAAATGGGGAAGGGGGAAGAGGAGAGTTGGAGAAACAAACCGTGCATGGCGAGTGAGAACGAAGTAAAAGAATAGAGCACACAGAGGGAAAGGAAAAGAGAAGAGAAATACAAAATTTAATATATTTAAAACTAAAAGTAGTGGGGTAAAAATTAACTCCTAAACATCTATAAAGTTAAACTAACTAATATTACGCTGGACTATGGAACAGTCACGGCTGGCCGTGACACAGTTGATGTATATATTGTACATAATATGCTATTCGCCCAGTCCCCATCCTTTTTTTCTGTTTTTGTGTGTGGAATATTTGCTTGTTTCTTTAATTAATTGTTTACTTGTTTATTTTCCTTTTCTTGTTCGCTACTTTGGAATGCTTAGTTCTTTATTTTTCTTTTCTTTACATCATTTTTTATGGATGGCTTGTTTGAAAAAAAGCATGTTTTTTTTTGCTTATACAATGTTCCCATCTGGAAATAAAATTTTGACTTGACTTGACACACACACACACGCACACACGCGCACACACACACACACACACACACACACACACACACACAACAAACACACACATTACACAACCACACACACGCGCGCACACGCACCGCACACGCACACGCACGCACGAGTTTAGCACGCACGCACACGACACGCACACGCACACAACACACACACACACACACACACACACACGCGCACACATTATCTCTCTCTCTCTCTCTCTCTCTCTCTCTCTTCTCTCTCTCTCTACTCTCTCTCTCGTCTCTCTCTCCTCTCGGAATCAATTTCAAGTGGACCAGGCAGCCCCAGGAGGTCAGCCCAGTAGTCCTCAGGAGGTGGCGTTGAAGAGGCGGACGGCTGACGGCAGGAAGGAGTTCCTCAGCCGATTCGTCCTGGCCTTGAAGCTTCTCAGGTGGTTGGAAAGAGTCGCCACGCCTGGACTCGCATGAAGCCAGGGCTCGTTGGAGAGGGTGCTCAGGGTAGGAGCGGATCCTGTTCAGCTTCCTGACGGCAGAAGCAGGGTAAGAGGCACTCAGCGATGTCAGGTCATCACCGATGACTGAGGCAGCACGGGTGGTGATCTTCTCCAGTCTGTCTGTGTCTGTCTTCTTGGCACTGCTGAAGTAGCACAGCCTGTTGAAGAGCATCACGCTTTCTATAGAAGACTGGTAGAAGAGGTGCAGGATCTTGTTGTTGACCCGGAACTGTCTCAGCTTCCTCGGGAAGAATAATCGTTGGCTGGCCTTCTTGCACACAGCTTCGATGTTCAGGGACCAGTCCAACTTGGCGTCAATGATGGAGCCGAGGTGCACAATGTTCTCAGGTCAGTATACTTGCCTGCCCTTTCAGAAAGGAAGCCCAGACATTTGCTGCAAAGCTTTCCTAC
>CM065683.1:50151971-50153487 GCA_017654935.2 Phymorhynchus buccinoides | reverse complement strand
TAACAGTTCCAGATTGTTGTGCCTTTAGAAACCTTACATTTTTTCTACAAAGCTGTCCAAATCCGTTCATAGTTCCTTTTTTTCCTAGTTTAATAGGCGTATATTAACCATTCCAACGCCATCCATATTTCAGCCAAAAGTGTCCATTACATTTACCTGGGTAGAGAAACAAAATCCATCTGCAGTATTTGGGGTTCTTCTGTGACATATATAAAATAAGGTCTACCTTTACTTTTCAAAACTAAGACAATAGGGTTTTTGGGTAATAGACCCCAATTTGATGCCCTTTTAGTGACATAGGTATTAAACCACTGTGTTACTAAATTGCGACTTTGGCGGTGAAAGGGTTAATAGGCCCTATATTATGCTTTCTATCTCACCGATAACAGCACACTTACATATACCAAGAATATTGGTAATATTGATATCATATTTTCATAAACAAAAGAAAGAAGAATAAAAACATAACCTCCCGACAAAATAAATTCTAAATGGAGGACTGTATTAAAAGAACTGTGGTTTAAACAATGTCTATAGCTATTCAATGTCATATTACATACACTCAAAAAAGTCGATGGCTTGGAGTCAAAACGGACTATCTTTAGTTAGTCCATTGACGTATTATTGGATTTATTACAAAAACTAATAACTTGTATCTAACAATGACTGCAGAAATATAAAAAAAAAGGGGTTATGCTTTTTATATTTCCAGCAGTCTTTTTTTTATACAAGTTATTAGTTTTCGTAATAAGTTCAATAATATGTCAATGGACTATCTAAAGATAGTCCGAATAGTCCGTTTTGACTGCAAGCCATCGCATTATACTCAGTGATACTACATAATAGGATACAATAAGAGCAACAACAAGCTGGGAAACTTATATGACAATACTATATTACAAATTTTAAATAATAACTCACCGGGCGAGATCTACTGCCCACTCTTTCGGCCATCGGTGGAACGTCTGCAGTCGAATCTCTTCCTTCTGCAAGTCCAAAGGTCTGAACATTCTCTCAGTGTCCGTGGTTCTCTCCTCCGTCCCTCTCAAAGCATCGTCCAAGCAGTCCGCATCAATGTCCTCACCTTTCTCGCTCGACCGTGAACCCATCACTGTATCCAAATCCACCATAACGGACCTTTGCTTATTTATATAAGGCGTTTAGGCCCTACCTTGCGGAGATAGGCTAGGCCCTGTTTACTAGAGGCTTGCTTTCCTAGAACTCAACGTAAAAGCGTACGTAATCCTGCTTGTCTTCACTCTGCCAGTCATTCACACGATACCATCGGTCATCACTGTTCAAAGCAGATTAAAGCGAAGTATCTTTCGCTAGCGGATTATATATATATAGGACCTTGGTCACTTTTAGGGACCTAATTCCGCAGCAAACAAAAAAACACCTAACCTGTATGTATCTGTGTTTGTTAGCTGTAAGGCAAAATTTAGAACAGAAAAGACAAAGAAAAACAAATCCGGGATTTATTAAGAAGCTATTTATAGACGGTAAAGGGAATCCC
>CM065683.1:50111971-50139471 GCA_017654935.2 Phymorhynchus buccinoides | reverse complement strand
GGAGGTTGGCACGGTGATCTGATCAACAACAACGAAAAACAAAGGAGAGGCTAGGGCTGTGAAAAGAGTGCATCTCAACTCAACAACTCAACTCAACAGAACTTTATTATCTCAACAAAGAAATGATTGTAACGAAAGATAGCTATAGAAGCATGCAATCACTCCGAAGAAACGTGAACGTCCCAAATACGGGTGGAAGTAAACATTTATCAACATTGAATGCAACAGAATGAAAAGATCATAGATGTTATTGATGCTATTAACCCTTTCACCGCCAACCATCTTTGAGCCCCAAAATGCCATTAAACTTACTTGGCTACAGTAGGCCTAAAGATTTCGTCTGCAATATTGTCGGATTTGTCTGTGACATTTAGAATTGGGTCAAGCCTTACTACCCAAACTTAGGAACACAATATCATTGAATAATAGACCCTGATTTCAAGAGTTTTAATTGTGTGGGTGCTAAATCATTGTGGTGCAAAAATGCTACATTGGCGGCGAAAGGGTTCAATTCAACTTTCACTTGAAGATACTCTGACCATACCGTAACACGCATTCATGCTTTTGTTTTAAACTGATGCAATGCAGACACAAATTATTTACATTATGTAGCCTATTACCGTAGTAATACTAAAAATAGGGCGAATATTAAATGCACGTTGTTTTATTATTTTTAAACAAATAGGCCTATCGTATGATATGACATGTTCAAGGGGACAATGCAACAAAACTGCTTTTTTATAAAGCAAAGCAGAATTTGGAAGTTTAATCTCAGCACAAAAATAAGATAAGTTGTTTTTCGTTCAAAGGATAATTGAAAGTCTGATACTTTTGGCATTTGTAAAAAAACAAAAAGAGACATTATGTCAGTATGACACGATATTGATTAAACATAGCAATACCAACGCACAATAGCCATGTGTCTACGCGGAAATAATATAGACACACATATACACGAAAGAAAAGATCGACTAGGCTATATTTTTCCATGTCAAAATATTTTTTTTTCTTTTTTTCCGTGATGCCTGTTTCAATTTGTCATCCTTTTCGTGTATTAAAACTAATTTAAAAACCAAGAACTTTTTTTTTAAACTTCCAGTGATACTCAATTGATTTGACTTCAACCGCATAGCAGTTCGTGTTTTTTTCTTTTTTGTTTTCATTTTACACGGAGTGATGTTTTTCATTTTACAAAAAGTGCAAATTTTGGTTTTAAAATCGATATATAATTTCAAATTGGTGACAAAACTGATTAAATGTGCAAATAATATTAGCATACAACATATTCAATCTATAGAGGGAAAGACGAGTTAAAGGTCATGCCCGACCGTTAAATGCCCCCAGTCTAGCCAGGGACACCCAGGGCCCCACATGATGCATGTAGAGTGTCATGCATGACCGTTAAGTCCCCCCAGATCAGCCGGGGAAACACGGGCCCCACATGATGCATGGACAGGAGTATTTGTATTTAGGGGACATGCATGTAAAAAAAAAAAAAAAGGGGGGGGGGGGGGCATCTGTGTTTTTAGATGTGGGAATGCAGGGTGGGAGGTGGGGAGGGGAGGACAGAGATCACACCAGCTCTGTCACTGCTGTGTCAGGCAGAGGTTCTTTTGGAGGCCCCTCTTGAAGGCCACCAAGGACTGGGTGGAGGCAACTTCTTCAGGGAGGCCATTTCACTGCGGGATAGTGAGAGGGAAGAAAGTGGACTGTCTGTATTGAGTTCTATGGCTAGGGATGTCGCATGAAGCTGAATGAGATTGACGGAGACTTTTCTTCTGCAGGGTATTTGTTGGAAGATACTTGGATTGATTGAGAGGAGTTCTGTGTGGAATTTAAAGAAGATAGTCAGACGGGCTTCAGTTCGACGGGTCTGTAGAAGGGGCAATTTCAAGTTTTGCAGATCTATCGATATTGTTGCCTGACGGTAGTCATGGGCCACCCATCTTGCAGCTCGGCTCTGGACTTTTTCGATGGCATCAATGCTGCTCTTGTTGTGGGGGTCCCAGACTGGGCTGGCGTATTCCAGGAGGGGACGCACCATGGCTTTGAAGGCCTGTTTCCTGACTTTTTTGCTGTTGACTTTCAAGGCCCTCCTCAGGAATCCAAGAGCTTTGTGTGCCCTGCTGACCATGTCATTCACTTGGGTGTACAACCTAAGATCAGCAGAAATCGTGACACCCAAATACTTTGCATGGGGCACGCACTGGCACTGGCGTCCATGAAGGATATAGGCCTTCTCTAGTGTCTTTCTGCGCTTGATCATATGTAGGACAGAGCATTTATGCGGGTGGAAAGCCATTTTCCATCGGTCTTCCCATGAGGCAAGTCTGTCAAGATCGTCCTGAAGTTGGTTTTGATCAGTGGAAGCTTGAATGTCCTGATGGCAGATGGTATCATCAGCGAACAGGCGAGCTATAGATTGGAGACCCTCGGGCAAATCATTGATATATAGGAGGTAAGGGACGGACCCCTGGGGGACTCCTGACTGGACAGGAGTAGGATCCGATTTCACTCCCCTCACCACGACTGACTGGATCCAATCAGCAAAGAAATTTTGAATCCACTGGGTAGTCTTCTCTGCGAGTCCGTATTGACGGAGTTTTTAGACGAGGAGGGCGTGGCTGACCTTATCAAACGCTTTGGAGAAGTCCATTATTAGGACGTCCTCTTGATGGCCTCTTTCCAGAGTCTCTGATGCCTCGTCCACAAAACCAATGAGCTGGGACTCGCAGGAGTGGCGTTTCCTGAAACCATGCTGTTCTGGCCGCAGGATTTGGTTTTTCTCTGCGTAGCTCATGATGTTTTTCACAATGATGTGTTCCAGCAGCTTGCAGGGAACACTCGTCAGGGAGATGGGCCTGTAGTTAATGGCGTTGTATCTCTCTCCTTTCTTAAGGACAGGGACGACGAGCGCTTCTCCCCAATCCGCCAGAACCACACCTGTGTTCAGGGATGCCTGATACAGCAGTGACAGAGCTGGTGTGATCTCCGATGCCACCTCTTTCAAGACACGGGGGCTGATGCCGTCTGGACCACTGGCCTTGGTGGGGTCTAGCCCTTGCAGAAGTTTTAGTACACCTGCCTCTGTGATCTCAATTTCCTCACATGGTGGGATATTGCTATTGAGAGGGGGCATTGGGCAACGGTCAGCTATTTCTTCCTCAGTGAGGGTTTCTGGGGCGCTGAAGGCTTGCTAAAACAGTTTGTTCAGTTCTTCTGCTTTTGCTCTGTTGTCCGTCACAAGCTTCCCGCTGATCTTGAGCGGGGCGACACCAGTGTGTTCTGCTTCCTCTGCCGGATGAAGGACCAGAATTTCTTATTTGGATGGGGGTGGTCTGCATTGGCTTCAGTTTCTGTGATAAGGCTTTCTGTGTATTGCCAGTACAATTGACGGATTTTCGTTTGAACGATTCGTTTCAGTGACTTGCACTCGTCATGAAGGATGGGATTTGCAGTCTTTTTCCATTTTTGTGTGGATCCGATCACGTCTCCTGATAAGGGCCTTTGTTTTGTAATCGATCCAGGGTAGACTTTTTTTGGTCCCAAGCTTGGGGTGGGGTATGAATGTTTGTACATTGGTGAGCAAGCCTTCCTTCAAGGTGGTCCAAATCACTTCTGGGTTTGAGATTGAGTTGTAGTCGTTTGTTATTGAGGTGGACAGTGTGTCTACTGAAGCTCGCAGGGAATCCCCGTCTGCCCGGTTGTAGCATGGCATGGCGCGTGAGATTTGCCATTCTTGGACTGGGGTTATCTGGAGCTCCAAATACACCATACTGTGACGAGGTAATGGGTTAAAAGGCTAAGTCTCTATTGAAGACTTTAGAAAATTTGCCTTTAGCCCACTTCTCTAGGGTATGGGAGATGAGCAACTTTCCCGGCCCCTTTTCATCTAATAAATTTATATTTGTGCCCGGGTTCTGGCTCGTCAGATGGTTGTAAGAAATACAAGTGGTTGAATTGCTCTAAATGGCAGACAGAGAGAAGTAGGGTTTTACATGAAATTACAAGACTCCCACTCTCATCAGTCTGACCAAAGGGTTCAGGATTATTTGACACTTGTATTTTATTTACTCCCAAAATCTGCATAAGATTATGCAACAATAATAATAAAGCAGCTCAATGGCGCCAAAACAAAATATGGATAAAAAACAATGAAATCCGAAAGGATTCACAAGACTTTTGTCTTTCTATAAGGTTCGCCCCATGCCGGAAGGGTTACTAATTATCTTCAGTGTCCGTAGGAAAGTTCAAATGATTGGCGCAGTCAGGTGGACTTAGCTGTTTCAAGTTCTGGGCTTGCTCGTCAGGTGAGAGTAGCTCCCAGTCGTTCCGATTACGGCTTCGCGGGATGGCACGGTTCAGGCGTGGTCTCCTCGCGGATTCTGGGTGCGGGTCGTCTTGGCGGCGGTCCCGTCTTGGTGCTTGGTGGAGTCCGGGATGATCTTCCGGCCCACGATGCCCTGCTGATAATCACAGGAGAAGGTGGATGTAGATCTCTATGGCTTAGAGACAAGGGGCTTCAGTCGGCAGGGAATTAGTGAATCCCAACCGGCTTGAAGGCTTCCCTTGTACAATAGCACTACATGTAGTTAATAAATAAACTGAATTTCAGTTAACAAACTGAGATCAGTAAAACATAAAAGGTGATCAAGACAACATCACTCTCCATCCAACACCTGGAAAGGAATGGTATCATAAAGTGCAAGATTGCGGCCCATAGGTTTCCTACTAAAAATAGTGCAAGATTGCGGCCCAGTAGGTTTCCTACTAAAAATAGACAAAAGGGTTAGTAGGCATAAAATCCGGTTCTGGTACCAAAAGTGTTTCAAGTCAAAAACACACACACACACAAATAATCAGTGCACATAAATAGAATAGAATGTTTACCACTTCTTTTCTATAACATATCTATCTACTCCTTATTCATCATTGAACATAGGATCTAGATCAAAACTAGAGTCAAACAAACAACCAGTCTCAATCACCAGTCATCAATAAGACTTACTAGGTGGGCTATTCTGGCTGGGAGAGGTGTTGCTCTAGTCAGTTTCAGCGTCTTGTGTGAAAAACTTTTTCTCACTACGCCAATTATAGCCTTCACTTTCAAACAATGAAAGCCTGCTATTGGTTTATAGCAGTCGACACGTCACAAGATGCTGTTCTAAATGTACCGAACAATCACGCGCCTATTACATCCTTATCACGTGCCGACATTCAAAATCCTTCTCGTGCTCGGAAAGGCAAAACCATCTTCAAAGGGAGATAACCGTGGTTGTCACTTTCTTGTGATGGGTAGATAGATCTTGCTTCAAAGAGATAATTGCCTTATTCGGCGTTCTTTAGATGGTGGGTGGCAATTAACGTGGCGGCCGGACAGAGAAATGAAAAGGAGAGAGGGTGGGGGGGTGGGGAGGGGAGAAAGGGGGGGGGGGGGTGTAGATAAGAAATAAAGAAAGCGGGTCGCGCGGGACACTTACGTCACAGAGGCCCCCCGAAGAAAAGATTCTGGTACCGGAATCTTCCTGTGGAACGCCGACTCCACTTTCGACTTGGGTGACAGGGACAAATTAGTGGGGAGACTGGGTCGGCTGGAATGGTGGAACATCTGGTCGCAACACAGAGTTCAAAGGAGCAGGTGGGTTAGAGATCAGTGGAATGGATTCCGACTGAGGTTGGTGCGGCAATCCTGTGTTGAGTTGTCCCAAGGTTGATTGCAGAATAGCAAACACCTCTTGCCTGAGTTTCCCCTTTAGCCTGGATTCATCATTGCTGATGATGTGGTTTGGTAGGCCGATTCGGGCGAAAATGGCTTTGAGTGCCGCGGCTACCTGACTAGCATCAAGTGAGGAGATTGGGGCGGCATCGCACCTCATGGTACATATGTCGACCACGGTGACTATGTACCGGAATTTCTTCTTCCGTTTAGGTAGAGGCCCGACCAAGTCGACTGCCACTCGCTGAAAGGGAGGGGTAGGTGACGGCTGTACGTGCGGCGGCCTGTCCCGATAGTACCTTCGGTGGGTGTTTGCGGGTACAGTGCTGCCTTTCACCTGAGGTACCTGTGGCGAGTGGTCTTGGGTCGTTAGGCGGACATTCCTTGGGAAGGATTTTCCAAGTTGTGGCGGACTTGGGGACTTGGGACAATCTGGATTGGCTCGCGCGGCAATTTGGTTTGCCGCGTTGAGAGGTTTCTTCCCTGCTGAGGGAGATTTGCTCTTTGGGAAGGAGGGAGGGAGTTGGTTTGTGGATTGGGGAGAAGGGAATCCTGCTGAAACAATAGCAGGTTGAGAGGGGTGCCCTAAAAACACATACTGTGATCCCAGTATGAGGTCATAGACAGGACTGTCCATGAGCACTGCCTTGATGGGTCCCTTTACAAATCTGGTGTCGACATTGATTATGGCGACTGGCAAAGTGGAAGGGGGGATTGCAGCATCAGGGCCCTGCAGAGAGATGAAGTCTCCCGTGTATGCTGACGCGGGGACTAAGGATCCGCAGACAATTGCGTCGCATGACAGTCCAGTGTCATAGAGACACTGAACAGGGATGTTGTTGACAGTCGCCTGTCCAACGACTGACGGTGTGCCTGGACACTGTACTGGGGAGGGGTTTGTGCAATTCTGCGAAGTCGAGACGACTTGCATAGTTGCAACATTTTGCCGCTTGTAAGCAAGTTTCCTGCAGTCATCCCGATTGTGGGTGTTCGACTTGCAGTATGAGCAGAATAAGGGTTGTCCCAGTGGTTGTCGTTCATGGGTAGAACTGTTTGACCCACTTTTGGAGTTGGGGTTACCCCTGCTCTGCTGTGAAGCAGTGGACCCAACTACTGGCTGTAGTTTTGGCCTTTTAGGGGCGCTAGGTTCATCATGGGCTAGAGTGTACCGGTCACTTAGCTGGATGAGGTCAGCCAGAGTTGTGGCACCTTGTTCGGCAGTAAAGGTGCGTAACTCTGGGGACATGGTTTCGCGCAGTTGCTCGCAAACCATCAGTTCCCGGAGATCCTCATAGGACTCAGTTTTGGCAGAAAGGGACACCCATTTGGTCAGATAGTTCCCCAGTCTATCTGAAAATTGGGCATAGGACTCTCCCCTACCTTTTCTGGTTGACCGGAACTTTTTCCGGTAGGCGTCCGCTGTCAACTCGTATCTGTTGAGCAGGGCTTCTTTCAAAGCTGGGTAGTCAGTAATTTGGCTTGACGGAAGTTTACTGTATACCTCATAAGCCACACCCCTGAGACTTTGGGCAAGCTTGAGGTTGAACTTTTCCGGAGCAAGCTCAAATTCCTGGGCCAGTCTTTCAAATCTATCGAGGAATGCATCGATAGACTCGGTTGCCTCATTGAATGCCTCCAATGTGAAGGTCATGGCTGAGGTATGAATGGGAGGGGGAAAATTTTGAGGGGCAGCAGTCTCAGAGTCTGCTGAGTTTTCAAGCTGCTTCATAGCTAGCTCATGGTCTCGCGCCTTTTCTCGCTCAGTGGCCTCAAGTTCGAGTTCTTTATTTTTGGCATCCTGCACTAGTTGTCTCTGCCTTAACTCATGAGTACGGATTTGCTCTTGCTCGGCAGCATCATGAGCTCGCTGTTTGTCTTTCTCAGCCACCTCGCGAGCTTTCTCTTTGTCATATTCAGATATGACAAAATTTGCTAACTCTTGGCCTGACAATCCTAGAGATTCTCCCCATTCTTTAAGTTCCCTCCTAAGTTTAACAATCTCAGCCATGGTTGTAAATACAACTATTCAAAATAAAAACAAAGCTGCTGAGTTGAATGTATCAAACAACACTTAACTATTTCAGCATAAACAGAAATAGCATGCACATCAAAATAAAGTCATAAATAGCATTCAAACAAATCAAATCAAAACACAGTGAACCAAATCACAATAACTTTCCCAGTGGACACAAGATCAGTTTTGAAAAGGAACTACCGTTTGAATTGAAATTTGTTAGACTTTATGAAAAAAATATCCCGGACGCGAGCCCCCAATTAGATGTGACGAGGTAATGGGTTAAAAGGCTAAGTCTCTAGGGAAGACTTTAGAAAATTTGCCTTTAGCCCACTTCTCTAGGGTATGGGAGATGAGCAACTTTCCCGGCCCCTTTTCATCTAATAAATTTATATTTGTGCCCGGGTTCTGGCTCGTATGGTTGTAAGAAATACAAGTGGTTGAATTGCTCTAAATGGCAGACAGAGAGAAGTAGGGTTTTACATGAAATTACAAGACTCCCACTCTCATCAGTCTGACCAAAGGGTTCAGGATTATTTGACACTTGTATTTTATTTACTCCCAAAATCTGCATAAGATTATGCAACAATAATAATAAAGCAGCTCAATGGCGCCAAAACAAAATATGGATAAAAAACAATGAAATCCGAAAGGATTCACAAGACTTTTGTCTTTCTATAAGGTTCGCCCCATGCCGGAAGGGTTACTAATTATCTTCGGTGTCCGTAGGAAAGTTCAAATGATTGGCGCAGTCAGGTGGACTTAGCTGTTTGAAGTTCTGGGCTTGCTCGTCAGGTGAGAGTAGCTCCCAGTCGTTCCGGTTACGGCTTCGCGGGATGGCACGGTTCAGGCGTGGTCTCCTCGCGGATTCTGGGTGCGGGTCGTCTTGGCGGCGGTCCCGTCTTGGTGCTTGGTGGAGTCCGGGATGATCGTCCGGCCCACGATGCCCTGCTGATAATCACAGGAGAAGGTGGATGTAGATCTCTATGGCTTAGAGACAAGGGGCTTCAGTCGGCAGGGAATTAGTGAATCCCAACCGGCTTGAAGGCTTCCCTTGTACAATAGCACTACATGTAGTTAATAAATAAACTGAATTTCAGTTAACAAACTGAGATCAGTAAAACATAAAAGGTGATCAAGACAACATCACTCTCCATCCAACACCTGGAAAGGAATGGTATCATAAAGTGCAAGATTGCGGCCCATAGGTTTTCCTACTAAAAATAGACAAATGGGTTAGTAGGCATAAACTCCGGTTCTGGTACCAAAAGTGTTCAAGTCAAAAACACACACACACACAAATAATCAGTGCACATAAATAGAATAGAATGTTTACCACTTCTTTTCTATAACATATCTATCTACTCCTTATTCATCATTGAACATAGGATCTAGATCAAAACTAGAGTCAAACAAACAACCAGTCTCAATCACCAGTCATCAATAAGACTTACTAGGTGGGCTATTCTGGCTGGGAGAGGTGTTGCTCTAGTCAGTTTCAGCGTCTTGTGTGAAAAACTTTTTCTCACTACGCCAATTATAGCCTTCACTTTCAAACAATGAAAGCCTGCTATTGGTTTATAGCAGTCGACACGTCACAAGATGCTGTTCTAAATGTACCGAACAATCACGCGCCTATTACATCCTTATCACATGCCGATATTTGAAATCCTTCTCGTGCTCGGAACGGCAAAACCATCTTCAAAGGGAGATAACCGTGGTTGTCACTTTCTTGTGATGGGTAGATAGATCTTGCTTCAAAGAGATAATTGCCTTATTCGGCGTTCTTTAGATGGTGGGTGGCAATTAACGTGGCGGCCGGACAGAGAAATGAAAAGGAGAGAGGGTGGGGGGTGGGGAGGGGAGAAAGGGGGGGGGGGTGTAGATAAGAAATAAAGAAAGCGGGTCACGCGGGACACTTACGTCACACATACCGTGATCAGATAGGCTAGGCATTGTTTCGACGCGAGGAACAAGAGTGGGGTGATTTGTGCAGATCAAGTCAAGTGTGTTGTCCTGTCGGGTTGATTGTGCTACCATTTTCTCGATCCCAAGATCTGCTAAATGTCCATGAACTGGTAGTGTAGGCCGGGGCAGGGGGAACCTTTTTTCAGTGTTTTCGAGTCCCAGTCCCATCCGGGGAAGATGAAGTCTCCACCAAGGACAACTATATTCCCGGTCTTCGTGGCATGGGTGGCAGATTCGTGCATGAGCTGGAGGCTGGTTTTGTCAGAGACGTCTGGTCTATAATTCGCTCCAACAAGAAGGTGGCGGTTTCGCTTCAGTCTTATTTTCACCCATAATAGTTCACAGCTGTCATCGGTAGCAATGGGCTCTTCGGTGCAGGCCAGATCCTCCCTCACTGCAATCAGCACGCCTCCTCCCCTTGTAGGCCTGTCCCTACGATGGACTGCATAGTCAGGGGGGGGGGGGGGGGGGGGGGGGATTCACTGCTTTCGACAGAGGGGTCAAGCCAAGTCTCTGTTCCGATGATGATGTCTGGTTTGGCGGACTGAAGGAGGTTGTTGATCTCAGCCTCCTTCCCTCTTGATGACTGGAAGTTTACATTGATCAGACGAAGTGGCTTTTTGATGTGTTTGTTTTGCTGGCTCTGGCGAGAAGGAGTTGAGGAGTGGAGGGGGTTGAAAGGTTTAATGGTGTCTGATGGTGAGAGGGAGGGATCCCTATCTGTGACAGAAAAGGATGTCACAGGATCTACACCATGGAGATCGAATGGAGTCAAGCTGTAGTTGTTGTTGTCGCACATGATGATACAGTTCCACTCCACCTCATCCTGTCCAAGGCGCTCGTAGGAAGCACTATTCAGGCTTTGACATGCCAGGTGGAACCACTGGCCGCAGGTGCTGCATACTATTCCTAGCTGGCTCCAGTTGACAGGCAGGTCACATGTTCCACACAGAGCAGAGCTAACCTCTGAGTAAGTGGGGGAAGGTGGAGTGATGGGAGCTTGGCTTGTTGAATTACCAGACATGACTGCTACTGAGAGCAGACACGCTAAAGATATACTGCCACTGAGATTCAGTGATGTTTGTATGTCGCTTAGAATGGAGTGAGCAGATACCAGTCTGCTTGCTAACATTTGTTGTTACGTACGTGTTCAGATTAAGAATATCAAAATGTGGGACACAAAAACAACAACACCAAAACAACGCAAAGGTACTATGACAGTGGGAGCTGAAATGATACAGTTAATGTAAGACACAAACGTTGTTGAGTTACTGATACTTCGAATGTTTACCTGGAAGTCACCATGATGAAAATTCAACTTCCGGTTTTGAAATTAGAGAGTGGAACCAAAGTTAAATTGAGAGAGAAATATCAAAATATATCGACAGAATAGTAAGAAGTAATGACACGGGATCTTTATGAACTGAAATACCTACACACACAAAACTAGGAAACACAGGAGATAATCTTGCAGAATGAGAAAAAGAAGTACAGCACAAAATAAAAGTGTGAGTTCTGACCGAAAGTACTACCCCCGCTCCAGAAACTATGCTGAGAGTTTGGAGTGAGGGACAGGGAAGGGAGAAGCGAACAACCAGACGTGACGAGGCCCCATTGTCCTGATGCTGAAGGTGGGTGGGTAGGTGGTGGGGGGGGGGGTGGGGGGGGGGGGGGGGGGGAGAGATGGGGCGTGGCTTCTTTGCGTGGCGTGTGTGTGTGTGTGGTGTGTGTGTGAATGCCCATTGATTATTACGCGCGCGCGCGCGCGCATGTGTGTGTGTGTGTGTGTGTGTGTGAGTGTGTGTGTGTTTGCGTGGGTGCGCGTGTGTGTGTGTGTGACTGTGTGCTTCTCTATTAGTGCAAACGCACAATAACGTAGCTCATGAACTTTGATTTCCCTTGCAATTGTGTTTCTTTTCTTATAATATTGTAATGTTGTTTCACATCTTGTGGTTATGAACAGGGCTTTGTTTAAATAATATTATTTTATGTATATTTGATTTGATTGTAGTGAGTCTTATGTGTATAATGTTAACTTATTTGTGTTTTATTGTCTATGTAAAGCGCTTTGAGCTCCCTGCAAAGGGAGTAAAGCGCTATATAAATGTTCATTATTATTATTTGTATTATTATTATTATTAATAAAACCATGGTCCCGCTCGCTACCATGCACTTTTCAAGAGTGTTCTCTGTAAAGGAGCAGCTACACTGCATACGATTCGATTCACTGCGATCCGATTTTGACATTTGTGAGGCATGATACACGTGAAATTCTACTGTTTAAGTAGGCCTAAATCTGATGAAATCCCACTGTTACGTTCACTGTATTTGTAGTCCCCCGTACACGAATCTGATCAAATATCTGTATTTTTGTATCAGACATTTTATTTGATTCGTGCATTAGGGTTTACCTGAGTATAGTGAACGAAAAATAGTAGCATTATTTTTAGACGGAAGTATTTCACGTGAATCACGACTCACAGACATCGTCACAGTCGCGTCGTATTGGGGTCGAATCGTATGCAGTGTGTCTGACCCTTAAAACATAATTCTGCAAAAGAAGTTTACTTTCGTGTCGATGGGTGTATTCAGAATTATTTTTTTTTTAATAAATGAAAAATGTTTTGATAAGAAGCGGGTTAATTCAATTGTTGAAGTGAAATGACGATGACCTAAGACTCATAGCAAAGACGAAGACAAAAACAATGGAAACAAGTGCAACGCTGAGCGGCTGCAAAGTCCCCTCGCAGCATCGCCGAGCTACTCCGAAATCGGAATGTGTCGGTTGTACACATACATAAAAACGCATGAAAACAGCACGTAACTGAATAGTTTTTTATATATAGCCTTGGGGTTCGGACCCGTGATTTGAGCGCGCGCGATCATGCGCACACGAGCGCACAGAAAAAGTCATGACAACTGTGTTATAGACCATTCATCAAGAAATGTTGTGAAAAAAACTGCATTGAAATACATGCAAAACTTCTCGAGATATTAGCGATTATGTGTTTCGGGGTTTGAACCCCGTAACTGGCACGACCTTGACCTTAATGTAAAACTAAATACATCAGTGGATAGTTTGCATGTTGGCAAACTAGTACACCAAATTTGATGATGATAGACTGAATAGTGTTTTTAGAAAAACGGACGAATAGCCGGACGGACGGAGGCACGCCGGACGGACGGACGGACACCGGACGGACACCGGACGGACACCGGACGGACGGACACCGGACGGACACCGGACGGACGGACGGACCAGACAAAAACAATAGCTCCCCGAACCTTCGGCTCGGGAACTAAAAAAATAGGCGGAAATTGACACAGCAGGAATTACCGAAATTAAAGGTGGACCCTGGCGGATGAGTTTTTTTGCAAGAAATGCGTCGAGATCACCAGAAAGACAGCCTTGTTCAAGGATAGGAACACTCACTTTGCTCTGGTTTCCTATAAATTAAACCGTCAAAACGGCGATTCCTCCTTGGCGGAGATGCCGGAAAGAGTAGCCATTTTGGGATGGTTTGGGTGGAGGTCACTCATTGTGGTTGAAGCGTTTTCTTTTTTTTGTAGTGCAGTAAAAAACAAAACAATTGGAGCTATTTCCTTTGTTGTGAGCGAATCTCCTTTAGATAAAATGTATAACATTTAAAAAAGGCTTGCATTGCGAAACATTCGGGTAAAATAATTTGACTTCCAGCACCTCCGCCAAGGAGGAATCGCCGATTTGACGGTTTGATTTCTTGGAAACCAGAGCAAAGTGAGAGTTGCAATCTCTGTAAAGGGTGTTTTCCTGGTGATCTCGACGTGTTTCTTACAAAAACTCATCCGTCAGGGTGCCCCTTTAATACAATAACTTGAGTCACAGTCCCGTAAGTCACATCAAAAACCCTGAATAATTATACATTTAAGGCTTTTGGGTCACACGAGAATAATTCTTTGAACTACGCTGTGTGCCTTTGTAGTTCTTTCTGTATGTTTGTTTTATCATTAGGAGGAACAGTGACTGGTTTTTTAAATTTAATTATTATATTAATTATTATTCATTTCCACACCTAGACAGGGCCTCATTCGTATTGTTTTGTATGAATTGCGGATCGGAAACATCCCCAAACGATAATTTTAACCCTTTCACCGCCACTTATTTTTTAGCCCCCAAAATACCTCTGTGACATGTTTAACTTAGGCCTATCCTTACCTCCCAAAATTAAGAAAATAGGGTCTTCGGATAGCCCTGATTTGATGCCTTTCAGTGACATGGGTGTTAAACCATTGTGGTGCATAAATGCGACATTGGCGGTGAAAGGGTTGAATGGGTGAAGGTTTAAAGTGTGTTTCTCTATATTGTTGATATAAGATTGAATTCGACATATTAATCACTCTGTGCTATGCAATGGTAGTAAAGTGAAGTTGTAACCATATGTTAAAGCAACTTGGATATCAGCGCTAAATGTTTACACCCATGATCAAACATGGCCTCAGGGACGGTATTCACGTTGAGATAGCATGAGACTTAGCATGATGCTAACTTAGAAGCTCTTCCAATGTCCTATAGGATTTAATAGGACTTTTGGAAGAGCTTCTAAGTTAGCATGATGCTAAGTCTCATGCTATCTCGACATGAATACCGTCCCTGGCTAAGGGCCTAGGGTTTGACCTAGCTACAAAACACACTTTGATAGCACTGCGTGAGATACAAATTTAAAAAAAACCCATATATCACAGATAGACATGCCGACAAGCCAGCAACAAGGCAACAACAATGCTCTAAAGTTTATGCTGACATATAGGCCTACTTTGTAGTGCAAACGTGTTAAACTTAAATACATTTTACACCGACTCACCTTCCAAAGAAACCTGACACAACACAGGGTCTGACTAGGACAGACGTGGGGCTTGAAGTAGCCTGCGTGTCGCGTGCAAATTTGCAGCTCGTGCAAATTTGCAGCTCGCTACTATGAGAGTGTGTATCAAAACACTATCTGAACGATCTTAGACGGAAAAAGTGCTGTCTCTATAGGGGATTTGAAGAAAGAAAATATCACTTTTTCCGTAACAAAAATCACCATGCGTCTCCTGCTCGTCGTATCTCTTTGCGCACAGTGTGGGGTGTACGGGCTATGTTCCGCTACAACACAATGACTTTGAAGAGTGCGAATGTCCTGTTAAAATGGAGTATTTGTTGCTTCTGTACCCTTACCGTCCTTTCAGTGCACAATGTTCTCAGGTCAGTATACTTGCCTGCCCTTTCAGAAACGAAGCCCAGACATTTGTTGCAAAGCTTTCCTACTTTGCGGACTATAATGTTGCTCAGATGTCCATCCACAAAAAATACCTTAAGTTGGATTTCTTTTTAAATTGAAGAAAAGCCAAAATTACTCTTTGTCCCGGTTCCATGCAACAATATGTTTTCCATAGACTCCATCACCGATTCTTGTTTTAACACGAAAAAACACACACCCATAAGTGCCAAAATTGGTATGTGTTTTTGTTTGGTATGGTTTATGTTTTGTGAGTTGTTGCCTCTAGAATAGTATATTTTTATATTTAACAGCAATCAGAAAGCATCAAACAAGCTGATGAGAAGCTGAATCGTCGCCGTTTGTAGCTTAAGGATTCAAGGCCTGCAAGAGAAAAGATATTCCCTTTCGTAGAGGGACAAGGAAAAGACAGAAGTTAGATAGGTTGTAAGAACTATTGACCGTCGCTGGTTTATTCAAGGTGTTGTTGCCCAGTCCAAGTCATACAAATCGACATAGGATGTTGAAATTTGGTATGAAGGTGGTTTGACTTATGCTCCTTCCGAATATTGTTGACCAATCTAGGTCAAGGAGATCGCTGGACCCTGAAAATCGGGGGGTCGGAAAAATGGAGTTCCCAGGATAAAATCAGGTGGGAATGTTGGCTGGGTATTGTAAATGTGCCTTTTGGGGTCAAGGTCAAGGTCATGGACTTGACGTGTGACCTTGAAAACTAGCAACGGGTGATTCTCGGATGCTTTTATGGGAACTCTACTCAGCAAGATAGGGACAGTCAGCAGCAGAAACAGAAAGATAGTGACAGTATGCAGCAGCAGCAAGATAATCACAGTCATCCTCCGAAGTCGGAGTGTGGCTGCGTAACTCCGCGGGTGATTCTCGAAAGCTACATTCGATAACTGTTCAATCTAGTTTCTTCTGGGATGAGCAACACGCCTAGAATAGGTTTTCACTCGCATTTGTAACCCTGCACTCAAGCACACAAAGACCCATCACAATTTTTCATTAGCATTTATTTTATTAAAAAAAAGAGATTAGGGGTAAAAGAGCTGTAAGAGAGCTCATCAACTCTGTCTGTCATTCTTCTTTTCACCCTGCACACCATGACATGACACTACGACCGAACAGAGTAGGAAGCCACATTTTATTTGTAGGCATGTCAAGTTTTTGAGTCTCTCTCTCTCTCTCTCTCTCTCTCTCTCTCTCTCTCTCTCTCTCTCTCTCTCTCTCTCTCTCTCTCTCTCTCTCTCTCTCTCTCTCTCAGAAATGTTTGTAGCCCATGCTTTCTGAAAACACTTTCCCTCCTATTCCCTTACACCCCTTTCGTATCTCAGTCCACACCCACTCCTCCCTGCCCGTTACGTTAGCTCGACGCAAGGAATGAGCAATAAAATGATCTAAGCGAGGCAACTCATATTCGTCTCAATGCCCTGAATCGGGCATTGCTTCCCTGCCTTGATTCGGGTGATTTTTTTGTTATGTGTGTGTGCGCGCGGGCACGTGCGTGCACGCGCGCCTGCGGTGTGGAAAGAAAATAAGTAAGCCCTCATATCGTTTGAATGGGTAAGTGTAGGAGAGCGAATGTTTTTGTTTTTGTTTTCGTAGACATGGAGGCGCACGGAAGACGAGGTTAAAAGCCCATGGGCGGGTAAGAAGTCCAATTTGCCCATGAGACGAATGCTAAACATTAACACTCGTCTAATGGGCAAAATGTGACTAAAAATTTGCTTTATTTCATGAGATAATTGGCATGGGCTTCTTACCCGCCCATGGGATTTTTTTTAACCCCGTCTTACCCTATAGGCTACACAAGGGTGCGCGCGCACACACACACACTGTGACGCGCGCACGTGCGCGCACGACACGCACGCACACGCACGCACGCGCGCACGCACGCGCACGCACACGCACGCACGCACGCACGCACACACACACACACACACACACACACACACACCACACACACACACACACACACACACACACACACACACACACACACACACACACACACACGTGACTTGTGTCTAAAATCACTCATGTGAATAGACATTAAATTGAAGAACACACACACACATGCACACACACACACACACACACACACACACACACACACACACACACACACACACACACACACACACACACACACACACACACACACACACACACACACACACTTTTCGCATAAGTTTAATTCGAATAGGTTGGAATTGAATGATAGCATCATAACACAGATACAGAAGCGAGTGGGGACAACATACAGATATGTGTATCCAGAAGTAAGTTTATAAAGAAAGAATGCAGGCATCATAAGTATGCATTGAGGCTAGATAAACAGTATGTGCATAATCGGATTGACATATGTCAAGGTAGGACATGATTAGGCCTACATGAATATTTTTCATAGCTAATACATTTGCTAACAATAGTGTGTGTGTGTGTGTGTGTGTGTGTGTGTGTGTGTGTGTGTGTGTGTGTGTGTGTGTGTGTGTGTGTGTGTGTGAGAGTGTGTGTGAGTGTGTGTAACATCCCATTTCCTAAGATGTTATTCATCGTTAACTCACTTATAATGTGACGAATTTGATGGCATGATCCGTGGTGCTTTTCTTCATTTCTGTTTAATAGTTTAGTGTTGATAGGGTTATCAATTCTTCTATTTACACATTATTTATGATCAAAAGATTCGGTAAACAAAGTGACTTGTACAAAACCAATGGCTTGTATAAATAATCTGATTCTTTTATTTACATAATATGTATGCTCAAAAGATTCGGTAAGAAAAAGTACCGTGTGCAAAACCAATGACTTGAACGAGATAGGTAGTAAATAAACAAACGAAAAACCACAGCTGTTGATTTTATTCTGCATAAAGTTTCGTTCTATGTATCGAGAACGACACTGGCAAAAGCCTTATAATGTGACCTAGCACCTGGGTTAGCTTCTCACAACATACTCACCTTACCAACTTTAAATGCTCTTAACTCTGCAACAAAAAAGGATACAATAATGGTTTTCACATTATTAGAAAGAGCATTGCCTGAAGTATCCAACTGTACCATATTCTCAGAATGGTCATTTTGACACTTAATGTCCCCTTCGTGGTGCTGTGTCACACATTATGAAACAATGAATTTGTTGACATTTGAAAGCTGTACAATGAAAGAAGGGGTGCGCGAATAATGGTCGATGAGTAGTATGGAAGTAAAAAGTAAATATGGAATAACATAAATTTACTTCAATACATTTAAAGCCCAGTATCAACTTTCGATGTTACTGATTACATGCAGTTGCCAGGTTTATCATAATAATGCTTCTGATTATATAGATGTCAGATAATAATGCAGGTGCAGATCTGCGAAAAGAGGGCTTTACCACATCACCCATGTCCCTGCAGCCTATCGATCGAGTTTACTGCATTCAAATTGCTCATTAACATTACTTTTAAATAATTTGTCGGTTTGTTGTTGTTGTTATAGTCGGTAATCTTTAGGTAAAACTTAAACCTGTATTAACAAATATAACTTGTGCTGTCGGTCAGTGTTGTAGAAATACATTCGGTGCCGTTGAAAAAGGTAATATTGCAGACTAGCAGCTGTTATGGTGCAGTGATTTGTGGTTTCTTTAAAACAACGAAACAATAACCATATGCACGGTACAAGCTTCGAGCTTGTTGTTGCTTTAATTGTCTTTCTGTTTGACTGTTTTCACGTGAATAAAGATTTGTTTAAACCAAACAATAACTAGTAAGCAACAATAAAATGGTGTCACGCTTGCCGTTGCTAAGAAATCAAATAGTGAAATATATCCCAATATATACATTGAAAGATTATCGCATACTCCCGAAGTGGAACACATAAACACAAGAAAACTGACAAGTAGGCTAGCATCACTACAATCACCGCCAGGGCCTGTATTCACATTGAGATAGTAGGAGACTTATCATCAGGAAATCTTAGAACGTCCTTCTGAAGTCCTATTAAATCCTACTACTTTAGAAGGACTTCTTAGCTATCATGATGATAAGTCTCCTACTCTCTCAGTGTGAATACAGACCCAGGTAAGAACGCACGTTTGGAAGTGGCAACGAGCAAAACACAGCCCCATCCCTCTCTCATGCCCGCAAATATATCTGCAAGTCTGTCACAATCTGTATAAATAAACATGTGCATGTTTTTAATCCATTAAAATATTCCATCTGTCTTTCAAAAGAAAAGCCCTTCTCTTGATAACTTTCCACCATGTAAGCTGAATTTCCAACACAAAAAGAGAAATCAATAAGCCCCATGGCCCAAGGAACTTTCGTCACGATGTTTACGATGCTTCTGATTAAAATCTAAGCTGATTGGGGTCCTAAGTTTATAGCTTTGAGCCTCCCTTGATTCTGCTAGCTGCTTGTGTCTTGACCACATTGCGCCTTGGTTTGCCGGAGTCAGTCTCGGGGAAGGACTCAAATTCCAGATAGTAGCGGGGTCGGGGCGACAGCGGATCATCTTCTGACGTCAGCACATCTTTCTCCACCAACCCACGTAACTGATCCAAGGTGGTGACGTCTGAATCTAACAAGACGCAGGCACACAGCTCTTCGTTGAGGTATGGGTCGGGAACACCGACGACAATGGCGTCACGAACCCCGGGACAAGCCTTGATGCGGGATTCGATCCAGGACGGGTAGAAGATGTAGGGTCCTCTCATGATGGCGTCGCTTCCTCTTCCGCCTACGATCAGGTGACCTTGTTCATCCAGACGGCCAATGTCGCCAGTACGGAAAAAGCCGTCCTTAGTGAGGTAGTCACTGGGCTTGACATCACCCAGATAACCCAGATTAGTAAAAGGTCCTTTGATCAGGATGTGTCCTATTTGGTTCACGGGCAGAACATTGTCTTCATTGTCCTGGCTGACGATCTTCACAGCAACGTCAGGGCTGGGAGGTCCTGTGTCGTTGTCCACAAACGTTTCACTTTCCGTCACGACGTGTCCTGAAACGAAGGAAAAATCTGTCCCTCCGTATGCAACCAAAATTGCATGGGCCAAGGACAGTGCTGCTTCCACCATCATACGTGAGACGGGCTGCCCTCCAAGAATGAGAAGGTCTAACTTATTAATTTGACTTTCATCCTCCGAATTTGCTTTCTTCTTATGTTCCTTGGCTAACTGGGCCAATCTGGGAAGGAATACAGGAGCCAGCATGGCTATGGTGCATTGTTCTTCTTGGATCACCTTCCTAATAAATCCCGGCATGTCCTTTGGAATTCCCCCTGCTCGGACGTCACACAGGACTCTGGTTTGACCTTGAACCACTCCTGTGCCAGGAAATCCACCCGCCCATCCAAGAGGTGCAACATTAAAGTTGCGGATTTCAACAGTTTCTACGGAATCAGATTCCAAGGCGGAGAAGGTTGCAAATTGTTGCAAGTATGCAGCATGGCTGTGCGGAACAAGTTTGGAGAATCCAGTGGTGCCTGAAGTCGTGAAGACAGTCAAAGTATCTTCCGGTGATAGGTTATTCGCTTGAAACCAGGTTTTCTGATTTTCCAAGTGAGTGATAAAATCATTTGCACCCCCTCCATCAATGCGTCGGATAAAGAAGACGTCCTTCAAGTCTTTAAGAGTGGAGGATGTGACAGTCATCTTTGTCCAGAGTCATGTAGTTTTTCAGCACGCGCCAGGGACTGTTGGTGACGTCGGGATCCACCAAGATGGCGGAGGCACGCGAAACCCGAAGGGTGTTGAGGAGATCCGAGCCGTCCGCCATCTGGCAGTGACCGTTGACGGAGGCCGCTCCGGTCATCCACAGGCCGGCCTCACACAGCACTCTCTCCGGACTGTTGACCAGCGTGTTGACCACCCGCTGTCCACGCCCCAGCCCTCTGCTGTGCACCATTGCTGCAAAACGACCCGCCAGTTTGTGGAGACTGCTCCAGCTCAGCACGTAGCGCCCATAGTCCTGGGACCTGAAGATGAAGGCTGGACTCTGGCCCTGCTTCTTGGCCCTCTGCTGCAGTTTGTCCACTAGGGTCAGCTGGCCAGCCATAGCGAGGAGAAGGGGGGAAAGGCGTCACTTGGAAGTGGACACGGCGATCTGATCAACAACAAAGAACAAGAAAGGCGAGGCTAAGTCTGTGAAAAGAGTGCATCTCAACTCAACATCCCAACTCAACAGAACTTTATTATCTCAACAAAAAGAGAGCGTGTCGCAGCCATGCGATTGTGCATGCGATTTTTGTGTGACTGATGAGGGGGGGTGGGGGTAACATTTTGACCAAATGACAATTTTTTCGTTGCCACTGGGTTTAACGTGTGCTAAGTGCATGAGCACACGGGACCTCGGTTTATCGTCTCATCCGAAAGACTCCACGTTCAGACCGTAAGGTCTAATGCAAAGTGAGAGGAAAAATCCCCTGTACCCAGGTTCGAACTCGAGTTTACTTGACACGAAATATAATAAATAAAAAGTTTATTGATAAGAAGCGGGTTACGTCAATTGTTGAAGTGAAATGACAATGACCTAAGGCTTATAGCAAAGATGAAGACAAAAATAATGGGAAAATAGACGGACTCGGACACAGCAGGAATTACCGTAATTAATACAATAACTTAGTCACAGCCCCGTAAGTCACATCAAAAGGCCTGACTAATTATGGCTTTTGGGTCGCACGAGAATAATTCTTTGAACTACGCTGTGTGCCTTTCTATTTCTTCCTGTTTGTTTGTTTTATCATACGAATAATTTCCACACCTTGGCAGCCTGGACCAGTGACTGTTTTGTTTTCAATTATTATAATTATTATTCATTTCCACACCTAGACAGGGCCTCATTCGTATTGTTTTGTATGAATCACGGATCGGAAACATCCCCAAACGATAATTGTAAATGGGTGAAGGTTTAAAGTCGGTTTTTTTATATATTGTTGACATAATATTGAATTCGACATATCAATCACTCTGTGCTATGCAATGGTAGTAAAGTGAAGTTGTAACCATATGTTAAAGCAACTTGGATATCAGCGCTAAATGTCAGTTTACACCCATGATCAAACATGGCCTGGCTAAGGGCCTAGGGTTTGACCTATCTAAAAAAACAAAAACACGTTGATAACACTGTGAGCTAAAAACAAAATTCACAAATAGACATGCCGACAAGCCAGCTACAAGGCAACCACAATGTTCTAAGTTTATGCGAACAAATAGGCCTACTTTGCAGTATAAACGTGTTGAATGAATTTGACACTGACTCACCTTCCAAAGAAACCTAGTACAATACAGGGTCTGACGTGTGGTTTGAAGTAGTCTGCACACAGTGTGGGGCTAAACTAAACTAAACGTCACAGCTGGGTCGAGTTTCTCTAGATAACGGTCGCCGCGCGAATAACAACGGCCCCCATGTTTTATGCATACTAGCTGATAAGCAAGGGTGTAATTGCTATGTTCCGCTGCAACACACTGACTTTGAAAAGTGCGAATGTCCTGTTAAAATGGAGTATTTGTTGCTTCTGTACCCTTACCGTCCTTTCAATCAATCAATCAATCAATCAATCAATCAATCAATCAATCATTTTATTGTCCTGATCTTTAAAAAAACAAGGCAATGTGTCTTGCAATCGATCAATACCAAAAGCAAAAACAGAATCAAATACAATAGAGGCGAACACCCTAATAGGGATGTCTGTACACGTGAGCACCCCCACCACCACCACGGCAACGGAATGACAGGCCAGTCACAATGTAACCTGCCCATCACCATGCCACCATGTGAAAGAGTGAGAAATGCCCACATGCACAGAGACCCCAACATATTAAACATCTTCACACACACACACACACACACACACACACACACACACACACACACACACACACACACACACACACACACACACTGTGACACACACACACACATACACACTGTGACACACACACACACACACACACACACACACACACACACACACACACACACACACACACACACACACACACTTGTATCTATCAAAAACAACATTTGTACAGTTATGAAGTAGCAGGTAGACAAGTTTCTAAAACATAAAAATTAATTCAATTAAATGTGATGATTACATTCATACACATACGCAAACTTGCGCGCGCACACACAAGCACGCACACACAGAGACACAGACGCACGCACACACACGTACGTACACACACACACACACACACACACACACACACACACACACACACACACACACACACACACACACACACACACACACAAAGGCAATCTGCATGCAAAATATTGTCAACGGAAATGCTCCAAAAAAGATAAGCTATCCACAAAAAGTTAAGGATCACTTGCAAACTAATTCATAACTTTCCAAATAAGAAAGCCAATGCGTTGAATTTTGGCCAACATTTAATTCAATGCTTTAGTGATAACGATACACAATTGCCTTCAATTTCGAGCAATCGTTTGGTCTGTACATTTGATCAAAGTGGGTACGTATCGAAATTTGATTTCCCAAAGTCATTGAAATCACAAGACAGGGCATTCTGATGCTCCCAAAAGTTCAGTAATGCGTGTATCCGCCATGGCTGTTCTGGCACTCGACGCAGCGAGTCCTCATGGAGTTGACCAGGGTGGTGAAGATCCTCTGTGGAAGCGCCTGCCACTCAGCCTGCAGCATCTGGTAGAGGTGCTGGGCATCCCTGGGAGGGGGGTGGTTGCTCCTCACTTTGCGATCCAGCTCATCCCAGAGGTTCTCAATCGGGTTGAGGTCGGGACTGCATGCTGGCCACTCCATTCTGTTGACTCCAGACTGCTGCAGGAAGTCGTTGACCACCCTTGCCCTGTGGGGGCGAGCGTTGTCATCCTGGTAGACAGCCGGCGGTCCCATCTGCTGCAGTGTAGGCACAGCCAGCGGTCGAAGGATCTCATCCCGGTATCGGAGGCCAGTCAGGTTACCCTGTACATGATACAAGGGTGTTCTGTGGTGAAGGCTGAAGGCCCCCCAGACCATTACAGAACCTCCACCAAAGGCCACCTTTTCTTGGACAGTGGCGTCAATAAAGCGTTCCCCTGGGCGCCTCCAGACCCTCAGTCGGCCGTCGTTGTGGTTCAGGGTGAAGCGTGATTCATCACTGAACAGGACCTGGGACCATTGCTGACGTGTCCACCTCACGTGACGTCTGCAGAAGGCGCGGCGTGCTGCCCTATGGGCTGGAGTTAAGCGTGGCCGTACAGCTGGGCGACGAGAACGGAGGTTAAACCCATGAAGGCGGTTCCGTATGGTCTGCTGGCTGATGTTGATGTTAGTAGCCACCCTCAGCTGCCTTCGAATGATGCTGGAAGAGGCTGTTCTTGTCTGCAGGGCTTGTCGTTCAATGAGACGATCTTCACGTGGAGTTGTCTTCTTCGGTCGACCAGATCTGCGTCTTTCATGGACCCTCCCAGTGGCTGTGAAGCGTTGAATCAGTCTGACAATGACCGAGATGGACACCTGAAGTCGCCTGGCCACTTCTCGCTTGGGAACACCATCTTGGAACCATGCAACAGCTCGTCCCCTATCCAACTCGCTCAATTTTCGTCGTGGAGGCATTGTCAAATCAGGCCTAATACTGGTGGTATGTCTTCTTATAAAGCCAAGCAAGAGACAGCATCTCACACATAAACAGCAGTGCTTGCACGTGCATAATGGTTTTTCCATCTGGCTTGTGCAATGTGTTCATGCAGAACGATCCAAAACAAGGTCCTTTTTCGCAAGTTTCCGCTTTTTCTTTTGCTGCCAAGCTCAGTAATAGAGAATCACGTGCAATGTTTCCACTAACACAACATCGCCCACTTACAGCTGAACAAGAATTCATAACAATTTGGCTTGACTGAGAAAAAAATAACAGGAGCGAACGGAGTTTATTGCGCACCTGTTTTCTCATAGTGATCCTTAACTTTTTGTGAGTAGTGTAGATACATTTACGACAAACACAAGCAGACACACCCATTTACTCTCATTCCCTCGACCAAATAATAATCTATTCAAATCTAGTCTCCTCTATTCCGGTGGAGATTTATGGAACAAACTATCCTCCATTTTAAAAAACATGAAAAACAAGAACTACTTCAAGAAAAAAATGAAAATTTATCTCTTTAACAGAACATAATTGATAACTTTATTCCAATTATTTGAAATAATGGAAACGTGGAAACCTAGCCTACATAACATATTTTGGTAAGTAAATGTGATGTTTTAAATGTTTCGTTGTTCATGTTTGTCACGCGCACTCCAGCACGTGGGGTTCGGACACGGCAAATTATCTCCCCTGACGCACCTCACATCCCCTCACCACCACCAAGGCAAACACAAGAGTTTGAGGGCCAAAAATAAAGGTTTACTTCGTTGAAGAACAAAACAGACAACACAAAATTAATTAACTAACAGAAACAAAACCCGAAATAACACAGCCTCTCAATCAAGTCTGACCAATTCCAACCTGGGGCGAACAACACAAACAACTCTAAACATCAATAATGACCAAACCAGACAGCGGCCTCAAACATTAATCAGGAGCTGCTCTCTCCCTTAGTCGAGCAGAACAAATAATGTTATTGATTACACTCTCTTTTACATCCTAAATAACCCAATCTGTCTCACTCGATCACATTGACCAAATCGGCTAACTAAATCAAATCGACCAACTCGCCTGCCACACTCAACCATTCATTCTTTCTTAAAGTCCGGGTCTCGCTCGGCTCTCTCCCCCTCTCTGCAGTCTCTCCTTGGTACTTACAGTTCCACAGACCCGATCAAACATTAAAATAAAACAACACAAGTCATCACGCCAAGGATGGCTCCTGTCGGAAGAATAACTGTCCGCAGTCCAGGTTCCCTCCGCCGCTCCACTCCAAGAACCGATGCAAACGTCCAAGTTGCTCACACACACTCCGGCCAAAAGTCCATTGGCCGAAAATCTCCCAAAGGGCCTCACGAGACTCCGTTCTCGGCGAAGCACGGGCTGACCCCTTCGGGTTCCGGCTGGGACCCTTTGCCACGGGCCGGGAGAAGGGTCACAGGTTACCTCAGCCGGAGAAAGAGGAGTCCAGATGTCCAGGTGGAAAAAGGAGGGGTCAGCGGTAACAGGCGACACGAAAAGAGGACGACGAAAACGGACTCCCGCTGACCAAGGCAGCAGAATGGCAGTCCTGGTAGTCCAAAAACTCAGAAAAGCCGGTGAAGGGAAAAGGCTGGCGTAGGTCAGTAAACAGTTGTCAGACGAACAAGGACAGACTCAGAACTCCATCCCTCCCCAAAGGCTGCAACCAGCCCTGCAGAGGCGATTTCGGGCGTCCTGACAAAGAGGCTGCTACAGAGCCTAACAAAACCTCCAGACGGGGCTGGTGGCCGTAGTTACGAGGAACCACGTACAACAAAACTACAATTACAATAATTCCCTTCCGAAGCGCATGGGTCGCTTAGAGAATTAAACACCTATACATTTAGTTGTTAACAAAGTCAAGTCTTGTCACGCCCTTCTACCCACTTCGACGGTCCAGCAAAGTCTGCCAGAAAGCAGCTCACCCTCGGCAGAAATCAACCGGTTTCACCGATTGGACACCAGCACGAACAAAACGTGCTGTGACAAAACAACGAGACAAACGAGAAAAAATGGGGAAGGGGGAAGAGGAGAGTTGGAGAAACAAACCGTGCATGGCGAGGGAGAACGAAGTAAAAGAATAGAGCACACAGAGGGAAAGGAAAAGAGAAGAGAAATACAAAATTTAATATATTTAAAACTAAAAGTATAGGGGTAAAAATTAACTCCTAAACATCTATAAAGTTAAACTAACTAATATTACGCTGGACTATGGAACAGTCACGGCTGGCCGTGACACAGTTGATGTATATATTGTAAATAATATGCTATTCGCCCAGTCCCCATACTTTTTCCTGTTTTTGTGTGTGGAATATTTGCTTGTTTCTTTAATTAATTGTTTACTTGTATATTTTCCTTTTCTTGTTCGCTACTTTGGAATGCTTAGTTCTTTATTTTTTCTTTACATCATTTTTTATGGATGGCTTGTTGAAAAAAAGCATGTTTTTGCTTATACAATGTTCCCATCTGGAAATAAAATTTTGACTTGACTTGACACACACACACACGCACACACGCGCACACACACACACACACACACACACACACACACACACACACACACACACACACACACAAACACACATACATACACACACACGCGCGCACACGCACGCACACGCACGCACGCACACGCACGCACGCACACGCACACGCACGCACACACACACACACACACACACACACACGCACACATTATCTCTCTCTCTCTCTCTCTCTCTCTCTCTCTCTCTCTCTCTCTCTCTCTCTCTCTCTCGGAATCAATTTCAGTGGACCAGGCAGCCCCAGGAGGTCAGCCCAGTAGTCCTCAGGAGGTGGCGTTGAAGAGGCGGACGGCTGACGGCAGGAAGGAGTTCCTCAGCCGATTCGTCCTGGCCTTGAAGCTTCTCAGGTGGTTGGAAGAGTCGCCACGCCTGGACTCGCATGAAGCCAGGGCTCGTTG
>CM065683.1:50086782-50106782 GCA_017654935.2 Phymorhynchus buccinoides | reverse complement strand
ACCATCGACGCCATTTTGTCTCGACTGAAACAACGAAGTTCTACGCGTGTTGCCGTTTTGACACAGTGTGTATTCTTCAATCCCTGTTGTAGGCCTACTAAGTTAAATAGTCTGCTTCAGTTCAAGATATTTAGAATACAAAAACTGGATCGGATTTGCAATTATTATACACTTATAAATGTCTCCATTACATTAAAAAAAAAAAAAAAAAAAAAAAATGAACGTACACTCACAAAACTTAAAAAAAATGTGGCCTTGCGCAGTATCGAACTCACAGATCCGACATGCTGCAACATTACGAGGTACGCATTATACCATTGTACCAAGGAACCGTCATACGATGAGGAAACATTTTATTTATTTATACATTCGACAATGGAAGATTAAATCGGTTGTGAATGGATGAAGCAGTGCGCGGAATAAGATTTTCACTTAAATTCAAAGCTGAAACTGTCATATAATTGATCTTAATGAATAATGCTTGTGCTGATAGGCACCTTTGAACATTGCAGAACGTGTTCGCTAATCATTTAAAAACTTAAATACAACGTTTGTCAGGATATGTGGCAATAAAAAAGATGACCATCACCTACAATTATAGGCGTGCAAAACGCGCATGGGCTTCTTTCCCGTGGGCGTTTTTCCCCGTCACAGTCAGCTAATTCATTTCAGTCTGTGTAGCTGACAATCACAGTGTTGTTAAAAAAGAAAAGTATCGTTCAAAAGCCCATAGAATAAGCTTTGTATAAATATAAAAATATGGAGGTAGTTTGCTGTTGTTGGTTTTTTATTTAACTTTTCCAAGGACAGAAAATGAAAAAAAAAAAAGAACGTCAACAAATATTCAAAAACTCATATTATTGACCACAACATCATGAAACTTAAATATGAGGTATTTTAAAAGACGTGCAAAGGAACATGTGCAAAATTTAACTGAAATTTGCTTCATTTCATGAGATAATTGGGGTGGGCTTCTTACCCGCCCATGGGCTTCTTACCCCGGTAGGATGCGCTTTTTACCCCTCTTTCCCCTATCATGAAACAATAAATTTGTTGACATTTCAATGCTGTACAATGAAAGAAGGGGTGCGCGAATAACGGTCGATGAGTAGTATGGAAGTAAGAAGTAAATATGGAATAACAAATTTACTTCAATACTTTTGTCCCAGCGGCCTATCTATCGAGTTTACTGCATTTAAATTGCTCATCTTCAAAACTTTCCACCATGTAAGATGAATTTCAAAAAATCAAATCAAATCAATAAGCCCTCTGGCCAAAGGAACATTTGTCAGGATGCATAGGATGCTTCTGATTAAAATCTAAGCTAATTGGGGTCCTAAGTGTATAGCTTTGGGCCTCCCTTGATTCTGCTAGCTGCTTGTGCCTTGACCACATTGCGCCTTGGTTTGCCGGAGTCAGTCTCGGGGAAGGACTCAAATTCCAGATAGTAGCGGGGTCGGGGCGACAGCGGATCCTCTTCTGACGTCAGCACATCTTTCTCCACCAACCCACGTAACTGATCCAAGGTGGTGACGTCAGAATTTATCAAGACGCAGGCACACAGCTCTTCGTTGAGGAATGGGTCGGGAACACCGACGACAATGGCGTCACGAACCCCGGGACAAGCCTTGATGCGGGATTCGATCCAGGACGGGTAGAAGATGTAGGGTCCTCTCATGATGGCGTCGCTTCCTCTTCCGCCTACGATGAGGTGACCTTGTTCATCCAGACGGCCAATGTCGCCAGTACGGAAAAAGCCGTCCTTGGTGAGGTAGTCACTGGGCTTGACATCACCCAGATACCCCAGACTAGTAAAAGTTCCTTTGATCAGGATGTGTCCCATTTGGTTCACGGGCAGAACATTGTCTTCATTGTCCTGGCTGACGATCTTCACAGCAACGTCAGGGCTGGGAGGTCCTGTGTCGTTGTCCACAAACGTTTCACTTTCCGTCACGACGTGTCCTGCAACGAAGGATAAATCTGTCCCTCCGTATGCAACAAAAACTCCGTGGGCCAAGGACAGTGCTGCTTCCACCATCATACGTGAGACGGGCTGCCCTCCAAGAATGAGAAGGTCTAACTTATTCATTTGACTTTCATCCTCCGAATTTGCTTTCTTCTTATGTTCCTTGGCTAACTGGGCCAATCTGGGAAGGAATACAGGAGCCAGCATGGCTATGGTGCATTGTTCTTCTTGGATCACCTTCCTAATAAATCCCGGCATGTCCTTTGGAATTCCCCCTGCTCGGACGTCACACAGGACTCTGGTTTGACCTTGAACCACTCCTGTACCAGGAAATCCACCCGCCCATCCAAGAGGCGCAACATTAAAGTTGCGGATTTCAACAGTTTCTACGGAATCGGATTTCAGGGCGGAGAAGGTTGCAAATTGTTGCAAGTATGCAGCATGGCTGTGCGGAACAAGTTTGGAGAATCCAGTGGTGCCTGAAGTCGTGAAGACAGTCAAAGTATCTTCCGGTGCTAGGTCATCCGCTTGAAACCAGGTTTTCTGATTTTCCAAGTGAGTGATAAAATCATTTGCACCCCCTCCATCAACGCGTCGGATAAAGAAGACGTCCTTCAAGTCTTTAAGAGTGGAGGATGTGACAGTGTCATCTTTGTCCAGAGTCATGTAGTTTTTCAGCACGCGCCAGGGACTGTTGGTGACGTCGGGGTCCACCAAGATGGCGGAGGCACGCGAAACCCGAAGGGTGTTGAGGAGATCCGAGCCGTCCGCCATCTGGCAGTGACCGTTGACGGAGGCCGCTCCGGCCATCCACAGGCCGGCCTCACACAGCACTCTCTCCGGACTGTTGACCAGCGTGTTGACCACCCGCTGTCCACGCCCCAGCCCTCTGCTGTGCACCATTGCTGCAAAACGACCCGCCAGTTTGTGGAGACTGCTCCAGCTCAGCACGTAGCGCCCATAGTCCTGGGACCTGAAGATGAAGGCTGGACTCTGGCCCTGCTTCTTGGCCCTCTGCTGCAGTTTGTCCACTAGGGTCAGCTGGCCAGCCATAGTGAGGAGAAGGGGGGAAAGGCGTCACTAGGAGGTTGGCACGGTGATCTGATCAACAACAACGAAAAACAAAGGAGAGGCTAAGGCTGTGAAAAGAGTGCATCTCAACTCAACAACTCAACTCAACAGAACTTTATTATCTCAACAAAGAAATGATTGTAACGAAAGATAGCTATAGAAGCATGCAATCACTCCGAAGAAACGTGAACGTCCCAAATACGGGTGGAAGTAAACATTTATCAACATTGAATGCAACAGAATGAAAAGATCATAGATGTTATTGATGCTATTAACCCTTTCACCGCCAACCATCTTTGAGCCAAAAATGCCATTAAACTTACTTGGCTACAGTAGGCCTAAAGATTTTGTCTGCAATATTGTCGGATTTGTCTGTGACATTTAGAATTGGGTCAAGCCTTACTACCCAAACTTAGGAACACAATATCATTGAATAATAGACCCTGATTTCAAGAGTTTTAATTGTGTGGGTGCTAAATCATTGTGGTGCAAAAATGCTACATTGGCGGCGAAAGGGTTCAATTCAACTTTCACTTGAAGATACTCTGACCATACCTTAACACGCATTCATGCTTTTGTTTTAAACTGATGCAATGCAGACACAAATTATTTACATTATGTAGCCTATTACCGTAGTAATACTAAAAATAGGGCGAATATTAAATGCACGTTGTTTTATTATTTTTAAACAAATAGGCCTATCGTATGATATGACATGTTCAAGGGGACAATGCAACAAAACTGCTTTTTTATAAAGCAAAGCAGAATTTGGAAGTTTAATCTCAGCACAAAAATAAGATAAGTTGTTTTTCGTTCAAAGGATAATTGAAAGTCTGATACTTTTGGCATTTGTAAAAAAACAAAAAGAGACATTATGTCAGTATGACACGATATTGATTAAACATAGCAATACCAACGCACAATAGCCATGTGTCTACGCGGAAATAATATAGACACACATATACACGAAAGAAAAGATCGACTAGGCTATATTTTTCCATGTCAAAATATTTTTTTTTCTTTTTTTCCGTGATGCCTGTTTCAATTTGTCATCCTTTTCGTGTATTAAAACTAATTTAAAAACCAAGAACTTTTTTTTAAAACTTCCAGTGATACTCAATTGATTTGACTTCAACCGCATAGCAGTTCGTGTTTTTTTCTTTTTTGTTTTCATTTTACACGGAGTGATGTTTTTCATTTTACAAAAAGTGCAAATTTTGGTTTCAAAATCGATATATAATTTCAAATTGGTGACAAAACTGATTAAATGTGCAAATAATATTAGCATACAACATATTCAATCTATAGAGGGAAAGACGAGTTAAAGGTCATGCCCGACCGTTAAATGCCCCCAGTCTAGCCAGGGACACCCGGGCCCCACATGATGCATGTAGAGTGTGTCATGCACGACCGTTAAGTCCCCCCAGATCAGCCTGGGAAACACGGGCCCCACATGATGCATGGACAGGAGTATTTGTATTTAGGGGACATGCATGTAAAAAAAAAAAGGGGGGGGGGGGCATCTGTTTTTAGGTGTGGGAATGCAGGGTGGGAGGTGGGGAGGGGAGGACAGAGATCACACCAGCTCTGTCACTGCTGTGTCAGGCAGAGGTTCTTTTGGAGGCCCCTCTTGAAGGCCACCAAGGACTGGGTGGAGGCAACTTCTTCAGGGAGGCCATTCCACTGCGGGATAGTGAGAGGGAAGAAAGTGGACTGTCTGTATTGAGTTCTATGGCTAGGGATGTCGCATGAAGCTGAGTGAGATTGACTGAGACTTTTCTTCTGCAGGGTATTTGTTGGAAGATACTTGGATTGATTGAGAGGAGTTCTGTGTGGAATTTAAAGAAGATAGTCAGACGGGCTTCAGTTCGACGGGTCTGTAGAAGGGGCCATTTCAAGTTTTGCAGGATCTATCGATCTTGTTGCCTGACGGTAGTCATGGGCCACCCATCTTGCAGCTCAGCTCTGGACTTTTTCGATGGCGTCAATGCTGCTCTTGTTGTGGGGGTCCCAGACTGGGCTGGCGTATTCCAGGAGGGGACGCACCATGGCTTTGAAGGCCTGTTTCCTGACTTTTTTGCTGTTGACTTTCAAGGCCCTCCTCAGGAATCCAAGAGCTTTGTGTGCCCTGCTGACCATGTCATTCACTTGGGTGTACAACCTAAGATCTGCAGAAATCGTGACACCCAAATACTTTGCATGGGGCACGCACTGGCACTGGCGTCCATGAAGGATATAGGCCTTCTCTAGTGTCTTTCTGCGCTTGATCATATGTAGGACAGAGCATTTATGCGGGTGGAAAGCCATTTTCCATCGGTCTTCCCATGAGGCAAGTCTGTCAAGATCGTCCTGAAGTTGGTTTTGATCAGTGGAAGCTTGAATGTCCTGATGGCAGATGGTATCATCAGCGAACAGGCGAGCTATAGATTGGAGACCCTCGGGCAAATCATTGATATATAGGAGGTAAGGGACGGACCCCTGGGGGACTCCTGACTGGACAGGAGTAGGATCCGATTTCACTCCCCTCACCACGACTGACTGGATCCAATCAGCAAAGAAATTTTGAATCCACTGGGTAGTCTTCTCTGCGAGTCCGTATTGACGGAGTTTTTAGACGAGGAGGGCGTGGCTGACCTTATCAAACGCTTTGGAGAAGTCCATTATTAGGACGTCCTCTTGATGGCCTCTTTCCAGAGTCTCTGATGCCTCGTCCACAAAACCAATGAGCTGGGACTCGCAGGAGTGGCGTTTCCTGAAACCATGCTGTTCTGGCCGCAGGATTTGGTTTTTCTCTGCGTAGCTCATGATGTTTTTCACAATGATGTGTTCCAGCAGCTTGCAGGGAACACTCGTCAGGAAGATGGGCCTGTAGTTAATGGCGTTGTATCTCTCTCCTTTCTTAAGGACAGGGACGACGAGCGCTTCTCCCCAATCCGCCAGAACCACACCTGTGTTCAGGGATGCCTGATACAGCAGTGACAGAGCTGGTGTGATCTCCGATGCCACCTCTTTCAAGACACGGGGGCTGATGCCGTCTGGACCACTGGCCTTGGTGGGGTCTAGCCCTTGCAGAAGTTTTAGTACACCTGCCTCTGTGATCTCAATTTCCTCACATGGTGGGATATTGCTATTGAGAGGGGGCATTGGGCAACGGTCAGCTATTTCTTCCTCAGTGAGGGTTTCTGGGGCGCTGAAGGCTTGCTAAAACAGTTTGTTCAGTTCTTCTGCTTTTGCTCTGTTGTCCGTCACAAGCTTCCCGCTGATCTTGAGCGGGGCGACACCAGTGTGTTCTGCTCCCTCTGCCGGATGAAGGACCAGAATTTCTTATTTGGATGGGGGTGGTCTGCATTGGCTTCAGTTTCTGTGATAAGGCTTTCTGTGTATTGCCAGTACAATTGACGGATTTTCGTTTGGACGATTCGTTTCAGTGACTTGCACTCGTCATGAAGGATGGGATTTGCAGTCTTTTTCCATTTTTGTGTGGATCCGATCACGTCTCCTGATAAGGGCCTTTGTTTTGTAATCGATCCAGGGTAGACTTTTTTTGGTCCCAAGCTTGGGGTGGGGTATGAATGTTTGTACATTGGTGAGCAAGCCTTCCTTCAAGGTGGTCCAAATCACTTCTGGGTTTGAGATTGAGTTGTAGTCGTTTGTTATTGAGGTGGACAGTGTGTCTACTGAAGCTCGCAGGGAATCCCCGTCTGCCCGGTTGTAGCATGGCATGGCGCGTGAGATTTGCCATTCTTGGACTGGGGTTATCTGGAGCTCCAAATACACCATACCGTGATCAGATAGGCTAGGCATTGTTTCGACGCGAGGAACAAGAGTGGGGTGATTTGTGCAGATCAAGTCAAGTGTGTTGTCCTGTCGGGTTGATTGTGCTACCATTTTCTCGATCCCAAGATCTGCTAAATGTCCATGAACTGGTAGTGTAGGCCGGGGCAGGGGGAACCTTTTTTCAGTGTTTTCGAGTCCCAGTCCCATCCGGGGAAGATGAAGTCTCCACCAAGGACAACTATATTCCCGGTCTTCGTGGCATGGGTGGCAGATTCGTGCATGAGCTGGAGGCTGGTTTTGTCAGAGACGTCTGGTCTATAATTCGCTCCAACAAGAAGGTGGCGGTTTCGCTTCAGTCTTATTTTCACCCATAATAGTTCACAGCTGTCATCGGTAGCAATGGGCTCTTCGGTGCAGGCCAGATCCTCCCTCACTGCAATCAGCACGCCTCCTCCCCTTGTAGGCCTGTCCCTATGATGGACTGCATAGTCAGGGGGGGGGGGGATTTCACTGCTTTCGACAGAGGGGTCAAGCCAAGTCTCTGTTCCGATGATGATGTCTGGTTTGGCGGACTGAAGGAGGTTGTTGATCTCAGCCTCCTTCCCTCTTGATGACTGGAAGTTTACATTGATCAGACGAAGTGGCTTTTTGATGTGTTTGTTTTGCTGGCTCTGGCGAGAAGGAGTTGAGGAGTGGAGGGGGTTGAAAGGTTTAATGGTGTCTGATGGTGAGAGGGAGGGATCCCTATCTGTGACAGAAAAGGATGTCACAGGATCTACACCATGGAGATCGAATGGAGTCAAGCTGTAGTTGTTGTTGTCGCACATGATACAGTTCCACTCCACCTCATCCTGTCCAAGGCGCTCGTAGGAAGCACTATTCAGGCTTTGACATGCCAGGTGGAACCACTGGCCGCAGGTGCTGCATACTATTCCTAGCTGGCTCCAGTTGACAGGCAGGTCACATGTTCCACACAGAGCAGAGCTAACCTCTGAGTAAGTGGGGGAAGGTGGAGTGATGGGAGCTTGGCTTGTTGAATTACCAGACATGACTGCTACTGAGAGCAGACACGCTAAAGATATACTGCCACTGAGATTCAGTGATGTTTGTATGTCGCTTAGAATGGAGTGAGCAGATACCAGTCTGCTTGCTAACATTTGTTGTTACGTACGTGTTCAGATTAAGAATATCAAAATGTGGGACACAAAAACAACAACACCAAAACAACGCAAAGGTACTATGACAGTGGGAGCTGAAATGATACAGTTAATGTAAGACACAAACGTTGTTGAGTTACTGATACTTCGAATGTTTACCTGGAAGTCACCATGATGAAAATTCAACTTCCGGTTTTGAAATTAGAGAGTGGAACCAAAGTTAAATTGAGAGAGAAATATCAAAATATATCGACAGAATAGTAAGAAGTAATGACACGGGATCTTTATGAACTGAAATACCTACACACACAAAACTAGGAAACACAGGAGATAATCTTGCAGAATGAGAAAAAGAAGTACAGCACAAAATAAAAGTGTGAGTTCTGACCGAAAGTACTACCCCCGCTCCAGAAACTATGCTGAGAGTTTGGAGTGAGGGACAGGGAAGGGAGAAGCGAACAACCAGACGTGACGAGGCCCCATTGTCCTGATGCTGAAGGTGGTGGGTATGAGGGGGGGGGGGGGGGGGAGAGATGGGGCGTGGCTTCTTTGCGTGGCGTGTGTGTGTGTGTGTGTGTGTGTGAATGCCCATTGATTATTACGCGCGCGCGCGCGCATGTGTGTGTGTGTGTGTGTGTGTGTGTGTGTGTGTGTGTTTGCGTGGGTGCGCGTGTGTGGTGTGTGACTGTGTGCTTCTCTATTAGTGCAAACGCACAATAACGTAGCTCATGAACTTTGATTTCCCTTGCAATTGTGTTTCTTTTCTTATAATATTGTAATGTTGTTTCACATCTTGTGGTTATGAACAGGGCTTTGTTTAAATATTATTTTATGTATATTTGGTTTGATTGCAGTGAGTCTTATGTGTATAATGCTAACTTATTTGTGTTTTATTGGCTATGTAAAGCGCTTTGAGCTCCCTGCAAAGGGAGTAAAGCGCTATATAAATGTTCATTATTATTATTTGTATTATTATTATTATTAATAAAACCATGGTCCCGCTCGCTACCATGCACTTTTCAAGAGTGTTCTCTGTAAAGGAGCAGCTACACTGCATACGATTCGATTCACTGCGACCCGATTTTGACATTTCTGAGGCATGATACACGTGAAATTCTACTGTTTAAGTAGGCCTAAATCTGATGAAATCCCACTGTTACGTTCACTGTATTTGTAGTCCCCCGTACACGAATCTGATCAAATATCTGTATTTTTGTATCCGACATTTTATTTGATTCGTGCATTAGGGTTTACTTGAGTATAGTGAACGAATTGAGTAGCATTATATTTAGACGGAAGTATTTCACGTGAATCACGACTCACAGACATCGTCACAGTCGCGTCGTATTGGGGTCGAATCGTATGCAGTGTGTCTGACCCTTAAAACATAATTCTGCAAAAGAAGTTTACTTTCGTGTCGATGGGTGTATTAAGAATATATATTTTTTTAATAAATGAAAAATGTTTTGATAAGAAGCGGGTTAAGTCAATTGTTGAAGTGAAATGACGATGACCTAAGACTCATAGCAAAGACGAAGACAAAAACAATGGAAACAAGTGCAACGCCGAGCGGCTGCAAAGTCCCCTCGCAGCATCGCCGAGCTACTCCGAAATCGGAATGTGTCGGTTGTACACATACATAAAAACGCATGAAAACAGCACGTAACTGAATAGTTTTTTATATATAGCCTTGGGGTTCGGACCCGTGATTTGAGCGCGCGCGATCATGCGCACACGAGCGCACAGAAAAAGTCATGACAACTGTGTTATAGACCATTCATCAAGAAATGTTGTGAAAAAAACTGCATTGAAATACATGCTAAACTTCTCGAGATATTAGCGATTATGTGTTTCGGGGTTTGAACCCCGTAACTGGCGCGACCTTGACCTTAATGTAAAACTAAATACATCAGTGGATAGTTTGCATGTTGGCAAACTAGTATACCAAATTTGATGATGATAGACTGAATAGTGTTTTTAGAAAAACGGACGAATAGCCGGACGGACGGAGGCACGCCGGACGGACGGACACCGGACGGACACCGGACGGACACCAGACGGACACCGGATGGACACCGGACGGACACCGAACGGACACCGGACGGACGGACAGACCAGACAAAAACAATAGCTCCCCGAACCTTCGGCTCGGGAACTAAAAAAATAGGCGGAAATTGACACAGCAGGAATTACCGAAATTAAAGGTGGACCCTGGCGGATGAGGTTTTGCAAGAAACACGTCGAGATCACCAGAAAGACAGCCTTGTCAAGGATCGGAACACTCACTTTGCTCTGGTTTCCTATAAATTAAACCGTCAAAACGGCGATTCCTCCTTGGCGGAGATGCCGGAAAGAGTAGCCATTTGGGATGGTTTGGGTGGAGGTCACTCATTGTGGTTGAGCGTTTTCTTTTTTTGTAATGCAGTAAAAAACAAAACAATTGGAGCTATTTCCTTTGTTGTGAGCGAATCTCCTTTAGATAAAATGTATAACATTTAAAAAGGCTTGCATTGCGAAACATTCGTGCAAACGCCGATTTGACGGTCATTAGAAAAGAGACGACACACGCCTTCTCTTTGGGTAAAATAATTTGACTTCCAGCACCTCCGCCAAGAGGAATCGCCGATTTGTAGTTCTTTCTGTATGTTTGTTTTATCATTAGGAGGAACAGTGACTGGTTTTTTAAATTTAATTATTATATTAATTATTATTCATTTCCACACCTAGACAGGGCCTCATTCGTATTGTTTTGTATGAATTGCGGATCGGAAACATCCCCAAACGATAATTTTAACCCTTTCACCGCCACTTATTTTTTAGCCCCCAAAATACCTCTGTGACATGTTTAACTTAGGCCTATCTGTTACCTCCCAAAATTAAGAAAATAGGGTCTTTTTTTAAATTTAATTATTGATTTGATGCCTTTCAGTGACATGGGTGTTAAACCATTGTGGTGCATAAATTGCGACATTGGCGGTGAAAGGGTTGAATGGGTGAAGGTTTAAAGTGTGTTTCTCTATATTGTTGATATAAGATTGAATTCGACATATTAATCACTCTGTGCTATGCAATGGTAGTAAAGTGAAGTTGTAACCATATGTTAAAGCAACTTGGATATCAGCGCTAAATGTTTACACCCATGATCAAACATGGCCTCAGGGTTGAATGGGTATTCAGGTTTATAGCATGAGACTTAGCATGTTGATAACTTTGAATTCTCATCCAATGTCTCTATGCTATGCAATGGTAGTTTTGGAAGTTGTAACCATATGTTAAAGCAACTTGCTATCAGCGCTAAATGCTATTACACCCATGATCAAACATGGCCTGGCTAAGGGCCTAGGGTTTGACCTAGCTACAAAACACACTTTGATAGCACTGCGTGAGATACAAATTTAAAACAAAACCCCACATATATCACAGATAGACATGCCGACAAGCCAGCAACAAGGCAACAACAATGCTCTAAAGTTTATGCTGACATATAGGCCTACTTTGTAGTGCAAACGTGTTAAACTTAAATGCATTTTACACCGACTCACCTTCCAAAGAAACCTGACACAACACAGGGTCTGACTAGGACAGACGTGGGGCTTGAAGTAGCCTGCGTGTCGCGTGCAAATTTGCAGCTCGTGCAAATTTGCAGCTCGCTACTATGAGAGTGTGTATCAAAACACTATCTGAACGATCTTAGACGGAAAAAGTGCTGTCTCTATAGGGGATTTGAAGAATGAAAATATCACTTTTTCCGTAACAAAAATCACCATGCGTCTCCTGCTCGTCGTATCTCTTTGCGCACAGTGTGGGGTGTACGGGCTATGTTCCGCTACAACACAATGACTTTGAAGAGTGCGAATGTCCTGTTAAAATGGAGTATTTGTTGCTTCTGTACCCTTACCGTCCTTTCAGTGCACAATGTTCTCAGGTCAGTATACTTGCCTGCCCTTTCAGAAACGAAGCCCAGACATTTGTTGCAAAGCTTTCCTACTTTGCGGACTATAATGTTGCTCAGATGTCCATCCACAAAAAATACCTTAAGTTGGATTTCTTTTTAAATTGAAGAAAAGCCAAAATTACTCTTTGTCCCGGTTCCATGCAACAATATGTTTTCCATAGACTCCATCACCGATTCTTGTTTTAACACGAAAAAACACACACCCATAAGTGCCAAAATTGGTATGTGTTTTTGTTTGGTATGGTTTATGTTTTGTGAGTTGTTGCCTCTAGAATAGTATATTTTTATATTTAACAGCAATCAGAAAGCATCAAACAAGCTGATGAGAAGCTGAATCGTCGCCGTTTGTAGCTTAAGGATTCAAGGCCTGCAAGAGAAAAGATATTCCCTTTCGTAGAGGGACAAGGAAAAGACAGAAGTTAGATAGGTTGTAAGAACTATTGACCGTCGCTGGTTAATTCAAGGTGTTGTTGCCCAGTCCAAGTCATACAAATCGACATAGGATGTTGAAATTTGGTATGAAGGTGGTTTGACTTATGCTCCTTCCGAATATTGTTGACCAATCTAGGTCAAGGATGAGCAACAAAAACAAACCTAGAATAGGTCAACTCGCATGTTGTAACGCCACCACCCGTAACCCCCCCTGCACTCAAGCACACAAAGACCCATCACAATTTTTCATTAGCATTTATTTTATTAAAAAAAAGAGATTAGGGGTAAAAGAGCTGTAAGAGAGCTCATCAACTCTGTCTGTCATTCTTCTTTTCACCCTGCACACCATGACATGACACTACGACCGAACAGAGTAGGAAGCCACATTTTATTTGTAGGCGTGTCAAGTTTTTGAGTCTCTCTCTCTCATCTCTCTCTTCTCTCTCTCTCTCTCTCTCTCTCTCTCTCTCTCTCTATCGCATCTCCTCTCTCTCTTCTCTCTCTCTCTCTCAGAAATGTTGTAGCCCATGCTTTCTGAAAAACACCTTTCCCTCCTATTCCCTTACACCCCTTTCGTATCTCAGTCCACACCCACTCCTCCCTGCCCGTTACGTTAGCTCGACGCAAGGAATGAGCAATAAAATGATCTAAGCTTTTCCAGGCAACTAATATGTCGTCTCAATGCTGAATCGGGCATTGCTTCCCTGCCTTGATTCGGGTGATTTTTTTGTGAGTGTGTGTGCGGCGGGCACGTTGCGTGGCACGCGGCCTGCGGTGTGGAAGAAAAGTAAGAAGCCTCATATCGTTTGAATGGGTAAGTGTAGGAGAGCGAAGTTTTTGTTTTGTTTTCGTAGACATGGAGGCGCACGGAAGACGAGGTTAAAAGCCCATAGGGCGGGTAGAAGTCAATTTGCCCATGAGACGAATGTAAAAACATTAACACTCGTCTAAAGGGCAAAAATGTGACTAAAAGTTGCTTCATGTCAACGAGATAATGGCATGGGATCTTACACCCGGCCCATGGGGATTTTTTTTAAACCCGTCTACCCTATAGGCTACACAAGGGTTGCGCGCGCAACACACACACTGTGAGCGCGCACGTGCGCGCACGCACAACTGCACGCACACGCACGCCACGCGCGCACGCACGCGCAGCAACACGCCACGCACGCGCGCACGCACACACACACACACACACAGCACACACACTGACACACACAACACACACACACCACACACACACACACACCCACACAACACACACGTGACTTGTGTCTAAAAATCCACCATGTGAATAGCCATTTAAATGAAGAACACCACACACATGCACACACACACACACAAACACCACACCACACACACACACACACACACACCACACAAAAACACAAAAACACACACACACACACACACACACCCACACTTTTCGAATAAGTTTAAATCGAATGGTTGGAATTGAAATGCTGCATCATAACACAGGATACAGAGAAGCGAGTGGGGAGACAACATATCAGATATGTGTTCCAGAAGTAAGTTTATAAAGAAAGGAATGCAGGCATCTAAGATGCATTGAGGCTAGATAAACGTATGGCATATCGGATGACATATGTCAAGGCTAGGACATGATACGGCCTACAGGAAATTTTTCATAGCGAATACATTGCTAACAAAGTCGGGGTGTGGTGGGGGTGTGTGTGTGTGTGGGTGTGTGTGTGTGGTGTGTTGTGTGTGTGTGTGTGTTTGAAGAGTGTGTGGAGTGGTGTAACATCCATTCCTAAGAGTATTCATCGTTAACCACTTATAATGTGACGAATGTGATGCATGATCCGTGGTGCTTTTTTCATTTGTTTAATAGTTTAGGTTGATAGGGTTATCAATCTTCTATTTACCACATATATTTATGATCAAAAAGAGATTCGGTAACAAAGTGACTGTACAAAACCAATGGCTTGTATAAAAATCGATTCTTTATTACATAATATGTATGCTCAAAGATTCGGTAAGAAACGTACGTGTGCAAAAACAATGACTGAACGAGATAGGTAGTAAATAAACAAACGAAAAAAAACCATAGCTGTTGATTTTATTCTGCCATAAAGTTTCGTTCTAGTATCGAGAACGACACGGCAAAAGCCTTATAATGTGACCTAGCACCGGGTTAGCTTATCACAACATAATCCTTACAAACTTAAATGCTCTTAACTCGCAACAAAAAAGGAACAATAATGGTTTTCACATTATTAGAAAGAGCATTGCCTGATAGATCCAACTGTACCATATTATCAGAATGGTCTTTTGACACTTATGTCCCCTTCGTGGTGCTGTTGTCACACATTATGAAACAATGAATTGTTGGACATTTGAAAGCTGTACAATGAAAGAAGGGGTGTGCGCGAATATGGTCGCATGAGTAGTATGGAAGTAAAAAGTAAAATGGAATCAACATAAATTTACTAATACTTTTAAAGCCCAGTGTCAACTTCGATGTTACTGGATTACATCAGTGCCAGGTTTATCATAATACTGCTTCTGATTATATAGATGTCAGATAATTAAGCAGGTGCAGTGCAGATCTGCGAAAGGGTGTTTAAAACATCACCATGTCCGACAGCCATCGATCGAGTTTACTGCATTCAAATTGCTCATTAACATGACTTTAAATAATTTGTCGGTTTGTTGTTGTTGTTATAGTCGGTAATCTTAGGTAAAACTTAAACCTGTATTAACAAATAACTTGTGCTGTTCGGTCAGTGTTGTAGAAATACATTCGGTGCCGTTGAAAAAGGTAATATTGAAGACTAGCAGCTGTTATGGTGGCAGTGATTTGGTTTCTTTAAAACAACGAAACAATAACCATATGCACGGTACAAGCTTCGAGCTTGTTGTTGCTTAATGTCTTTATGTTTTAGACTTTTTCACGTAATAAAGATTTGTTTAAACCACACAATAACTAGTAAGAACCATAAAATTGTGTCACGCTTCTTGCCGTTGCTAAGACATCAATAGTGAAATAATCCCATATATAAATTGTGAAAAGATTACGCATACTCCGAAGTGGAACACATAAACCCAAGAAAACTGACAAGTCGGTAGCATCACTACAATCCACCGCCAGGGGCCTGTTGCACATTGAGATAGTAAGGAACTTATCATCAGGAAATCTAGAACGTCTCTGAAGTCCTATTAAATCCTACTACTTTAGAAGGACTCTTAGCGATCATGATGATAAGTCTCCTACTCTTTTTTTTTTCTTGTTCAGGGTGGGGGGTGGGGGGGGGGGGGAAAAAAAATTTACAGACCCAGGTAAGGAACGCACGTTTGGAATGGCAACGAGCAAACACAGCCCCATCCCTCTATAATGCCCGCCAACTATATCTGCAAGTCTGTCACAATCTGTATAAATAAAATGTTGCCATGTTTTTTAATCCATAAATATTCATCTGTCTTTCAAAAGAAAAGCCCTTCTTTGATAACTTTCCCCATGTAGATGAATTCCAACACAAAAAGAGAAACAATACGCCCATGGCCCAAGGAACTCCCACACTCGTCCGATGTTTACGAGCTTTTGATTAAAATCTAAGCTGATTGGGGGTCCTAAGTTTATAGCTTTGAGCCTCCCTTGATTCGCTAGCTGCTGTGTCGAACACATTGCGCCTTGGTTGCCGGAGTCCGTCTCGGGAAGGACTCAAATTCCAGCTAGTAGCGGGGTCGGGGCGACAGCGGGATCATCTTCTGGACGTCAGCACATCTTCTCCACCAACCACCGTAATGATCCACGTGGTGACGTCGAAATCTAACAAGAAGCAAGGCACACAGCTCTTCGTTGAGGTATGGGTCGGGACCACCGACGACAATGGCGTCACGAACCCGGGACAAGCTTGTGCGGGATTCGATCAGGACGGGTTGTATAGTAAGATGTAGGGTCCTCTCATGATGGCGTCGCTTCCTCCTTCCGCTACGTAGGTGACCCTGTTCATCCAGACGGCCAAAGTCGCAGTACGGAAAAAAGCCGTCATTAAGTGAGGTAGTCACTGGGCTTGACAGCACCCAGATAACCAGATTAGTAAAAGGTCCTTTGATCAGGATGTTCTATTGGTTCACGGGAGAACATGTCTTCATTCCTGGCTGACGATAGCACAGCAACGTCAGGGCTGGAGGTCCTGTGGTCGTTGTCCACAAACGTTTAACTTGCCGTCCGACGTGTCCTGAAACGAAGGAAAAATCTGCCCTCCGTATGCAACAAAAGCAGGGCCAAGGACAGTTCTGTCACCACATACGTCGAGAGGGCCGCCTCAAGAATGAGAAGGTCTAAATATTATATTTGACTTTTATCCCGAATTTGATTTATTATATGTTCCTTGGCTAACTGGGCCAATTGGGAAGGACTACAGGAGGCCAGCAGGCTATGGTGCATTGTTCTTCTTTGGATCACCTTCCTAATAAATCCCGGCATGTCCTTTGGAATTCCCCCTGCTCGGACGTCCACACAGGACTTGGTTTGACCTGAACCAATCCTGTGCCAGGAAAATCACCCGCCAATCCAAGAGGGCAACATTAAAAGTGGTGATTCAAAGTTTCTACGGAACAGATTCCAAGGCGGGAAGTTTGCAATTGTTAGCAAGTATGCAGCATGGCTGTACGGAACAAGTTTGGAGGAATCCAGTGGTGCCTGAAGCGTGGAAGACCGTCAAAGATCTTCCGGTGATAGGTTATTCAGCTTTGAAACCAGGTTGAATTTTCAAGTGAGTGTATCAACTCATGCACCCCCTCCATCCCCAAGGCATGGTAAAGAAGACGTCCTTCAAGTCTTAAGAGTGGAGGATGTGACATTCTCTTTGTACAGAGTCATGTAGTTTTTCAGCACGCGAAAGTGACTGTTGTGACGTATCGAGACTCCACCAAGCTGCGAGGCACGCGAAACCCGAGGGTGGTTGAGGAGATCCGAGCTTCCGCCACGGCAGTGACCGTTGACGAGGCCGCTCCGGTCATCCAAGCCGGCCTACACAGCAATCTTCCGACTGTTGACAGCGTGTGACCACCCGCTGTCCACGCCCCAGCCCTTGCGTGCACCATTGCGCAAAACGATCCGTCCAGTGGGAGATGCTCCAGCTCAGCACGTAAGCGCCCATAGCCTGGGACCTGAAGATGGAAGGCTGGACTTGGCCCTGCTATGGCCCTCTGCTGCAGTTTGTCCACTGGGTCAGTGGCTAGCCCATAGCGAGGGAGGAAGGGGGAAAGGCGTCACTGGAAGTGGAAACGGCGTCTGATCAAAACAAAGAACAAGAAAAGTCGAGGCTAAGTCTGTGAAAAGAGTGCATTCAACTCAACACCCAACGGCAAGGAACTTATTATCTCAACAAAAAGAGAGGCGGGTCCAGCCAGTGCGAGTTGGCATTCGATTTTTGGTGATGATGAGGGGGGGTGGGGGTCCATTTTGACCAAATGACAATTATTTCGTGGCCACTGGGGTAACGGGTGCTGAAGGCTATGAGCACACGGGACATCGGGTTATCGTATATCCGGAAAAGACTCCACGTTCAGACGTAAGGTGCTAATGCAAAGTGAGAGGAAAAACCCCTGTACCAGGGTTCGAACTCGCAGTTACTTGACACGACAGTATTAATAAAATAAAAGTTTATGATAAGAATCGGGTTACGTCAATTGTTGACGGTGAGATGACAATACCTAAGCTTATAGCAAAGATGAAGACAAAAACGAATGGGAAAATAGTACGGACTCGGACACAGCAAGGAATTACCGGTAATAATACAATAACTAGTCACAGCCCCGTAAGTCACATCAAAAGGCCTGATAATTATGGCTTCTTGGGTCGCAACGAGAATAATTCGTTGAATACGCTGTGATGCTGTTCTATTTCTCCTGTTTGTTGTTTATCATACGAATATCAACACCTGGCAGCCTGGACCAGGGACTGTTTCGTTTCAAGATATATAATTTTATATTGTCCACACCTAGAACAGGGCCTCATTCGCTATGTTGTATGAATCAGGATGGAAACACTCCCAAACGATAATTGTAAAATGGGTGAAGGTTTAACGCCCGGTTTTTTTATATATGTTGACATAATATGAATTCGACTACAATCCCTCTGTGCTATGCAATGGGTAGTAAAGTGAAGTTGGACCATATGTAGAAGCAAACTTGGATATCGCGCAAATGTCAGTTTACACCACATGATCAAAATGGCCTGGCAAAGGGACTAGGGGGTGACCTATCTAAAAAAACAAAAACACGTTGTATATACATGTGAGCTAAAAAAAAATTCACACAATATAGACATGCCGACAACAGTACAAGGCAACCACAATGTTCTAAGTTTATGCGAACAATGGCCTATTGCAGTATAAACGTTGTGAATGGAATTGACCACTGACTTCACCTTCCAAGAACCCTAGTATAAATACAGGGTCTGACGGTCGGTTTGAGTAGGCTGCACACAGGTGGGGCTAACACTAAACTAAAACGGTCCCAGCTGGGTCGGAGTTTCCTAGAAACGGTTTCGCCGCGCAGACAAACAAACGGCCCCATGTAGAACTAGGATAAGCAAGGGTGTAATGCATGTTCCGCGCAACACATGAATTTGAAAGGCGAATGTCGGGAAATGGAGTTCCGTGATTCTGTACCTGACGTCCTTCCAATCAATCAATCAATCAATCAATCAATCAATCAATCAATATTTAGTTGATCTTCCAAAAAAAGGGCAACAAGTGTGCCAATCGACATACCCAAAGCACAAACAGAATCAACAATCGAGGCGAACCCTAATAGGGATGTCGTACACGGGAGCACCCCACCAACCACCGGCAACGGAAGAAGGGCAGTCACAAGTAACCTGCATCACCATGACACCATTGCGAAAGAGTGAGAACAGCCACATGCACCAGAGACCCAAAATATTAAAACCTTCAACACAACACACACTAACACAACAACACACACACACACACCACACACACACACACACACACACACTGACACCCCACACATACACACGACCAAAACACAAACACAACAAACACACACACAAACACAAACACACACACACACACACCAATTGTATCTATCAAAAAACAAATTTGTACAGTATGAAAGTAGAAGGAGAACAGTTTCTAAAACATAAAAATATTAATCAATAAAGTGATGATAAATTCATACACATACTCAAACTGGCGCGCACAAAGCACGCCAACAGAGACAAAGACGCACGCCACAAGGAGTACACAACACACACACACACAAAAACACACCACAAACACAACACCACATCAACACACAACACAAAGGCAAGTGCTGAAATATTGTCAACGGAAATAGCTCCAAAAAATAAAGATCCCCCCACACAGTTTACAGGATCACTTGCACCTAATTCATAACTTTCCAAAAGCAAGCCAATGCTTTGAATTTGTCACAACTTTATTCAAGCCTTTAGTGAACGAACACCCCATGCTCAATTTTATATCGTGTTCTGTACATTGATCAAAGTGTGTATTTATCTAAATTATTTCCAAAGTCATTGAAATCATACTGTACTGATCCCCAAATTCAGAATTCTTTTATCCTATGTCTTTCTTCAATATCTTTTTCCTTATTTTCATTTTTTTTAATAACTTTAATCCTCTCC
>CM065683.1:50073458-50086282 GCA_017654935.2 Phymorhynchus buccinoides | reverse complement strand
AGAACATTGATCGTCAGACAGACAGACATACACACACACGCACGCACGCACGCACGCACGCACGCACGCACACGCACACACACACACAATCTGCGTCGAATAAGCCCTCCTCTGGCAGGCTAATAATAGACGGATCTTTATACTTTAGTTAACCAGAATAAAGTTTTAGGTCGGAGGGTAAAAAAATGGAAGGGGTGGGGGTGGATATGCCAAAGTGATTTATTAAACGGGTGCCCACCGGTTCGCATAATGCGTTTCGCATAATCTTTTGATCAGAGCCGCGGGCGCAAGTCGAGTGCCTCTTCCAAAAACAAGCGCGGATTCGCAATCGTTTGTGGCATGCGACAATTTTGGACCGATCTACAGACCGACAGACCGACAAAGTGAGTTATAGGTTTGTGGCTTGTGCCACAAACAAAAAACTGGCAGTTCCCATAAACGGGTTTGCCATTTCGCATATTATGCACTCTTGCAGGTTCTAATGCACTCTACGTGACTTTCTGTTACTTTCTTACTATCCCTAACCCTATCCCTAACCTATCCCTAACCCTATCCCTAACCTATCCCTAACCCTATCCCTAACTTTCTGAGTTTTATGCGAAATGCCATGTCCATAAAGCTTTGTAAGCGAAGCGGCAGTATGTGAATCGGCTTTATGCGAAGCGGCAGTATGCGAAACAGCAATATGCGAACCGGGGCGCACCGTTTAAAACAGTTGGTACCGTTTGCTCTTTTTGTGTTATCCATACCCTCCAAAGCCGTGTGTGCTACCATCTGTTGCCATTGAGCTGCAGTGGTTTTTGTTAATACTTAGAAAGTACACAGTAAAAACTTAGGAAAGAAGAAAGGAGACAGCGGCCCGTACGAAAAGGTCATGCTTTGGTAAAGGTAGAATGGGTGTACTGCAGTATATAGGGGGGGGGGGGGGGGGGGGGGGGGGGGTAAAGGTCCTATTAGATAATGGGTAAAGGTAAAGATGGGTGTACTGCAATATATAGGGGGGGGGGGGGTCTATTAGATAATGGGTAAAGGTAAAGATGGTGTGTACTGCAGTATATAGGGGGGGTCCTATTAGATAATGGCCTTTATCATGACTGCAATTAATTATTGAACAAAGATAATTAGCTGAAAATTTTCATAAAATACAGCTTCGTGTTTGGTAAGAAAGGCAAAAACGGAAAAATGGAATTAACCGAGAAATGTAGGGGGGGGGGGTGGTATGGGGGCACATCTTGACCTCTTATAATCGATAAAGGTCAAGATGTGCCCCCCCCCCCTTACATTTCTCGGCTCTCCTCGCATTTTCACACTTGCCTTTCGCCTCCAGGATCGTCCCCACCATCTTTATATCTACTTAAATGTCCCATATATGTGTCTCTTCCAGACCGGAGGACGTTAAACAGATTTTCACTCACACATGCTGAACAAGTAGGGAAAAAAAACAATAACTAAAACTGAAATCACTTTGACTTAACAACGAATACACAGCTAGTCCACATTATTAGTCCGTCACCAAGACGGACTATTGCGATCGTCTGGTTTGTCTGTTATTTTTTGTTTGGTTGGTTGTTTTTTTTGTGGGTTTTTTTTTCTGTCTGTCCCAAGGATATCTCCCGAACCGCTGGACCGAATCGCGTCAAATTTTGTGTGAAGGTGTGCCTCCTTAATAGGAAGAGATCGGCGCAAACCATTTTGCCGTCGTGACCTTGACCTTGACGTACGACCTTGAAAACCGAAAATCTATTTTTAGCCATATCTCGGGCACCGATCAACATAGGATATTGAAACTTGGTATGAAGGTGGTTTGGCTTATGCCCGTTCTGATGGGGGCATATCGATCAAGGGTCAAGGTAAAAAAGATCGCTGGAGCCTGAAAATCGGAGGGTCATTTTTTTCTCCTTCTGTCTGTCCCAAGGATATCTTTCGAACGGGTTGACAGAATCACGTCAAATTGTGTGTGCTGGTGTGTCACCATGAGAGGAAGGCATCCGCGCAAACCATTTTGCCGTCGTGACCTTGACCTTGGCGTACGACCTTGAAAACCGAAAATCTTTCAGGGACCATAACTCCCACACCGTTAGTGTTAGAGTCTTCAAATTTGGCATGAAGGTACTTTGGCTTATGCCCGTTCTGATGGTGGCATACCGATCAAGGTCAAGGTCACGGACCGGGCGATCAGTAGGCCTTGAAAGTGGTAGGGGTCTACACATTGGGTTTTAAGCCATATTTTCCACATTGGTACTTGACAGAAGCGCTTCAGATTGTGTGTGGTACTGTATACCCTAGAGAAGAAAACATCCGAGCATAAATTATCACCATGCTGACCTTGACCTTGAAGTGTGACCTTGAAAACCGAAATTTCCTTCTTTGCGCTATATATTTCTTCTTCAAGCTGTATCTCGTGAACTAGAAGACAGAATCCCTTCCAATTTTGTGTCAGGATGTGACACTCTACGGGGTGTCGCAAGTGCGTGGCATTGCTGGTGACGGACATGTCTGCCGCTCGGCGACGCCCTTGTATGACATTGCTTCTTCCTTAAGTAATTGTTTTTGTTTTTAGGAATACCGTCCATAAGGGTCTCCGACCGATAGGACGCTAATCTCATCATCTCCTCAAGTAAGAACAGTCCTAAGTCATCGTTGAAAAGTTCCCCAGATCACGTCATGCTTTACCCTCACTAACTCTGCCCGTTTTGGGACGAGCAGAAAAGCCTCATTAAACGGTTTCAATTATATGAATGCCTACAGCTACAAGGATCCCATCCCTATTCCCACTACCCGCTTTACAAACCGCCAACACCTGTCTCTTTCTCTTCCAATCTTGCAGGGTTTTGTCTGCCTCAACTAAACCCATCAAACTAACACGCCTCTTTATTTTCCTGTCTGCCTTAATCGCCTTAATATCCCCAAGACGTTTCCCTCCCCACATCTCTCTCTCTCTCTCTCTCTCTCTCTCTCTCTCATCTCTCTCTCTCTCTCTCCTCTCTCTCTCTCTCTCTCTCTCTCTTTTGTCTCTCTTTCTGTCTCTGTCTCTGTCTGTCTGTATGTCCCTGTCTCTATCTCCGCTTTCCTTCTCTCTCTCTCTCTCTCTGTCTCTCTCTGTGTGTGTGTCCTCTCTCTCTCTCCTCTCTCTCTCTCTCTCTCTTCTCTCCTTCTCTCTCTCTCTCTCTCTCTCTCTCTCTCTCTCTCTCTCTCTCTCTCTCTCTCTCTTCTCTCTCTCTCTCTCTCTCTCTGGAACGGACCTCCCTGACTATCTAAAACAGAAAACTAGCGTATCTTCCTTTGGAAAATCTTATCACAAGTTCCTAATGGACAATCTTGTTCATCAGTAATGTTAATTAATGAGTTTTACAACAAACGGCACCAATGCCATCAACTTATGCCTAGATTCCTCTCTCTCTCTCTCTCTCTCTCTCTCTCTCTCTCTCTCTCTCTCTCTCTCTGTTAATTAATGAGTTTTACTCTCTCTCTCTCTCTCTCTCTCTCTCTCTCTCCTCTCTCTCTCTCTTGTATTCCATCTCTTATCTTTTTTTTTTTCACCGCCAGACATATTTCAGCCAAAAATGTCCATTAAGATTACCTGGGTAGAGAACAAAATCCATCTGCAGTATTGGGGATTCTTCTGTGACATATATAAAATAAGGTCTATCCCCAAAACTAAGACAATAGTGTCTTGGATAGTAGACCCCAATTTGATGCCTTTTAATAACATAGGTGTCAAATCACTGTGGTGCTAAAATGCGACTTTGGCGATGAAAGGGTTAAAAGTGGTATTATTCTGAAAAATTGTTATTGTCTCAGAATTAATTCCCTTTTTCGTACTCAATTTAAACCACCAATTCAAGTTCACCATTGTTTTAATCATTATCCATGTTTGCTTTTAATTCCCATTTGTGATTCTTTTTCAATTATTTCATGTGCCAAGTTTTGTTCCAATTTTTTGTTGTTGATTGTCTTATGTCAAATGTTCTTGCTTGATGCATGGTATGAATGTGTGAGTGAGAGGGCAAGGTACAAATAAGCTATTGTAGCTTATCCTTTTTACCCTCAATAAAACATTCGTATTTCGTATTTTCCCTCTCTCGCTCTCTTGTGTGTATGCAAGTTTTATAAATCCATATTTTAACCTATGTAATTTTGTATCATACACAATACCACCTGTTTTGTCACCTTTGTGTTCAGCTCTGTGTGTGCAATAGTAGGCCTACGCCTTGCCACGTTCATGTTCTATGTCAATATCAAGGACAGGTTGGAAGAATAGGCGCTGCCTAAAATCTTATATCCTTGGAAAATAAAGTTTAAGTTTTCAAGTTTACAAGTTGTCTCTCTCTCTCTCTCTCTCTCCTCTCTCTCTCTCTCTCTCTCTCTCTCTCTCTCTCTCTCTCTCTCTCTCTCTCTCTCCTGTTTTGCCTGAGGGCATGATGTAAAAAAAGCTGTCTCAGCTTATCCAATTTCCCTCATTAAAAAAACTTCGTATTCGTATCCCCCCCCCCCCCCCCCCCCCCCCCCCCCCCCACCAACCCCCCCCCCCCCCCCCCACCCCCCCCCCCCACCCCCCCCCCAGACAAATTTTAACTTAATACAGTACCCACGTATTACTTTTATTACCTCACGGTTTGAGGGCTAAATCCGATGAAGAACGGCGGGGGTGGGTGGGGACTGAAATCAATCGAGGACATTGTTTGCCGCTCGACAGCTTCTGACAATAAAACTTGGGTTGTCCAGGGTCACACTTTGGTCTACCGCAACATCTCCTCAAAATGTGTCAATAATTCTTCATATTCGATTTGTTCCACTTCGAGGCCAACAGTCTAAAATATAGTTTCTAACGTCCTACGCGGAAGTAATGAAAGAAACGTTTACGGTGACAATCCCATACACAACACACTGCTAGGCCTACAATAAAAAGATAGAGACACCGAGCTAGCTATCTCTGAATAGCCAAATAATTATAATCATTGTCATAGGGTGTTAGGGTGTATGTCGTTCCCGGCCCAGGGGACCTGGGAAAAGGAGGGGCAGAGGGTAGCACTAGCAGGTAGTGTAGACAAAGACACTCAGTAGAAAAATGCTAAGCTTTTTGGTGTAGAGGCAACACACACACACACACACACACACACAGAGCACAATTTTTTCAAACAAATTTTAGGGGTTCATAAAAAAAGCTATAAATTTAGCGGTTATTGGAGAGCTAGGTAGTTTTCCTGTTAGTTTAGCATCAATTTGTCAAATTATAAAATTCTGGCATCATATCTTAGAATCCAAACAAGACTCTTACATTAATGTCATTTACAACGAAATGTTAAAGAATGAAACTAGTCAGTCACCATGGGTTAAATTCGTCAAATCTATTTTAAACGCCCTTGGATTGACACATGTATGGAACAACCAACACACGTTTAACATAAATAAATTATGTCATGTAATACAAAATAAACTAAAAGAAGAATATATTTCATTTTGGAGAAAAAGAAAATCTGAGACAAAATCAAAGCTAAACTTTTATAACAAGATTACAAATGAATACAGAACTGAACCATATTTGACAAATCCTTTAATACACTTTACCAAAAAACAGACGTTATGCAAACTAAGAACTTCATGCCATGAGCTTAAAATAGAAAAAGGTAGACATTCTAATATGCCTAGAGAGAAAAGGCTATGTTTACAATGCAAGGAAATAGAAGATGAAACTCATTTTTTAGACAATTGTACAAAGCATACGGAAATAAGAACACAATTTATAAAACTTGTTGAAGAAAAATACGATATACATAATGTTACACCTAGCAAATTAATTACAAATGACGCCCTTGTAAGTGAGCTTGCAAAATATATACACAGTTGTCTCAATCAATAGCCTCAATTACCTGAAACAGTAACGCAACTAGCACAAAGAAAGAAGGGGGGAAAACCCCCAGAAGTATTTAGCAAAAAACAAAAAAAACAAAAAAAACTGAACTTTATAAATTGTTATTATTACGTTATTGTTATTTTATCAGTGTCATATAAAACCTTGTATTGGTTTTAAAGGACAATAAACTTTGAATAAACTTTGACTAAACTTTGAACACACACACACACACACACACACACACACACACACACACACACACACACACACACACACACACACGAATTGTGAATGATGATCGTGCATTTATAATATATATTCGCGTTTAACATAAGTAATTAGCCTAAGTTTGGGTGTTCAAAACTCTCTTTAGGACTTTACATTGATGAGTTCAAAATGAATCATATCTCTACAATAGAATGAGATTGTACTTAAGCCTCTGGAAAACAAACCTGCCAAGTATCAATAAAATCAATGGTAGACGCCCATGACCGTTGCTTGACTGTTCACTAATATTCTAGCGGTTAAGTTTACCGTCAGTTTAGAACATTAGCTAAAAGTACTAAAACGCAGCTTTGTCGTACAATGTATCAAGGTCAGTTTGTATACACTTCGCCTAAAATCTTCAACCTTGGAAAATGAATTTTTCAGTGTTCATTGTCGGCCTACATTTAAAACATGTGCTTTTAGAAATAACGGTATTTTATGTTAAAGCTTACAGTTTCCATCCAAAAAGCAATAATCATTATTGCTTTTTTATTATTATTGCATTATTATAATGCAGGTTATTAAAACTTATTAGCGTCTATGCGGTTTGCTCACTAAAATCGCGCACATTTAAAGTGTTAGGAAGTCAGGTAAGCCTAGATTATAAGCTATCATAATAGCATTCAGTGTATGTCTACTGGATAGTACACACTAGGCTACAACCGGTACAACCCTGCTCAACCAACCGAATCATAACCTTTCTTCAAACTTGTCACCGCCGTACAAAACACATAACATGTCCCATAATGGTCTACGTTTTATCAACAAACCTGTACACAAACTGGCCAAAACGGTCAGCAACAGTACGATCCGAATGTACTCCATAATGATCACTTTCGTCCACGCACACGCACCCCTCTCGACCACAACTGGTCCCGTCAAACAAGTGAAACAAATCAGCGAATTTCGCACACCCACTGGCCTAGCAAAGTTGCCGTCTGCTTCTACCTGTGTCAGTCAGTGACGTCACGGCGTGGGCTACCTACTTTTGTGTGTTGTCCTACTACTAGGCCTAGTATTGGGTCAACTAACTGCTCACTTCGGTCGTTGGCTCTAACCTTTTCAGTGTCACTGACACAAGCACAAGAGACTCTGACAAAGGGGACATTCGACAACTATTGGAATAAACTCAGAAACGAAAACAGTATTTTGTTATCATTAGGTGTTCTACAAACAAGCCCAACTAGGGTCTCTGTACTTTAGTTTGCTGTGCAAACGGTACAATCGACTTTCAACTAAAACTCACGCTCTTCGACTCGTGATAGTGGCACAGTTAGTGTGTGTGTGTAAAAAAAATAAAAAATAAAAAAAGACCAAAAAATAGTAAAGGTGGAGGGGGAAAAAAGTGTGTGTGTGTGTGTGTGTGTGTGTGCGTCACAGTGTGTGTGTGTGTGTGTGTGTGTGTGTGTGTGTGTGTGTGTGTGTCGGCCGCTGAAGAAGAAGTTAATTATGTATATCAGTTTTGCGAATCGTTTATCAGTCCTAAGATCCGAATGCACTCCATAATGCTCACTTTCTTCCACGCACACCCCCCCCCTCTCGACCAATACAATAATACAATAATAATAATGTAGGCCTATGTTGAAAAACAAAACACAGGATGACTAAGAAACAAACATCCGGATTCTTTAGCACATGGTCAGCTAAGAAAGGACTCAGTTGTGTGTCGCCAAGTAAGGCCAACACGGATAAGTAAATTTCATCTCTCTCTCTCTCTCTCTCTCTCTCTCTCTCTCTCTCTCTCTCTCTCTCTCTCTCTCTCTCTCTCTCTCTCTCTCTCTCTCTCTCTCTCTCTCTCTCTCTCTCTCTCTCTCTCTCTCTCTCTCTCTCTCTCTCTCTCTCTCTGTGAGGTAAGGTAAATTAGGTAACAAAATTAACCCCTTCAGGACTTCACTGCCTTAGGTAAACTCCTTACTGGCCTGGGGCTGCCTGAAAAAAAAGTTATAACAAATAAGAAGCGCAACAAAACTCACACTGATTCAGTGTTGACAACATCACTGATTGATCCAAGTTTATTTTTCGCTTTGTAATCGTGATGACTTGCATTAAAATCGGAATCATTAGTCTCCTTATTAATACTATCACTGTTAATGAAAATGTTTGGAGTATTTTCTGAAGCTCATGTAGGGCCGATTTTGTTTTAATTTACATTTTTTAACATTACAAATTAATATAGAAGTACCAAACATATTAAGTAAACCGAAAGCTGGAACAGTGATGAAGGGGTGTAACTCGAAAAACGTGGTTTGGATGAAAACAAAACATGGATTTGGACAGGTTTTAGACTAAAAAAATCGCTGTTGCGAGAATACTCGTTCTCCTGTTCCGAGTATACTCGTACTTTGTCTGGAATTATATGAACAAATTATATGAATTGGGTTTAGGTTTTGTGTGGTTAAATCAGGGTGTAGAAGATGTACCAACTTTTATGAAACTTCGTTCCAGACTAGTGGACTGCATATGGCAAGAATGGAACTCTCATATAAGTGAAATTCTGATCGCTTCTCGGCCTTTTGGCTAAGACAGTGATTCAGGAACATAAATTTTTCTTTATACCCTGGTTGGTTTGTTCAGCCCGTCGTACATGGCGAAAGCCGATACGCGACGTTAAACTGAACTTCCATCCTTGATTTTATATAGACATATTAATTCTTCACATTGTATTCCAACTTATTTGTCCATAAAAATGGATAAAGCGCTTAGAGCTTAAAGATTAGGCGCTATATTGTTACCAGATTTAGATTTGGATAATTATGTTAGTTCATCGTCTTCGTTACAGGCAACATTCTGAGATTGATCTCATTTGTCCGCTATATGCCAAAAAAAAGTCTGAAAAAGAAGTTCATTTTGTTATTCAGTTTTTACGTAATTTGAGACAGGAATTTATTGCTTATAAATAGTATAACCATACATTTGTGTTTACACTTGTTTTGTTTTTGTCTTCTACTCAATAAAACGTTGAGAAAAAGTTTGCCTTGTTCTTATGCAAAGCCTTTAAGCTTTGTCCTACATTGTTAATATAGCTAATACAAATCGGGACTTTCCTGGTGTTGCATTGCCTTCGAGCATTGCCTCCAGGATCGTTCCCACCATCTTTATCTCTAAAAATGTTCCATATGTGTCTGTGCCAGACCGGAGGACGTTAAATTAATTTTCATTCGTCCTACGACGAAACAAAATAAGATCACATTCTGGGACTCTCTTCATAGGCATATAAGTCCGTGGGATGCACTGGCCTCGCGTGTCCTTTTTGGGGGCTGTTGGATGCGTTCTGGTTTCTGAGAGGGTGTCTTTTGCCGGTGGGCTCTGCAGTCATGAACAATGGACTGGTACACCCATGGGAACATTTCGCAAGGACTCCTTTGTATCGTATCCGATGGTCACCAAGCCGCGAGTAGATATGTGCCTTGTATACTTAATGGAATGTCCCGTGTGTGCCTGCCCCCCAGTAACACAACACGGACTTCCAAGGCTGGGGCAGGGCTGCTCTCGCGTTGATAGGACGAGCGTGGCTGGTGCATCTCTGGGTCCTTCGGGTGTTTCTATTTCATTCAAAGCATTTAAGCTTCGTCCTACATTGTAAATACAGCTAATCAAAATCGGGACTTTCCTGGTGCTGCACTGCCTCCGGGCATTGCCTCCAGGATCGTTCCCACCATCTTTATCTCTATAAATGCTCCATATGTGTCTGTGCCAGACCGGAGGACGTTAAATGAATTTTCATTCGTCCTACATTGTGTTGTTGATTGTGATTTTCTTTCTTTGGATATATCAACGAGAATATGTCATTTCGTTTATTGTAAATCACCCCTTCATAAGGGGCCATGGCCTTTTATGAATACATCTTCTGGATCTCTCTCTCTCTCTCTCTCCCTCTCTCTCTCTCTCTTAACCAAGGACAGATTGGAAGAATAGGCTTCGCCTAAAATCTTAATTCCTTGTTAGATATAGTTTTTCAGTGTTCGGTGTTCTCTCTCTCTCTCTCTCTCTCTCTCTCTCTCTCTCTCTCTCTCTCTCTCTCTCTCTCTCTCTCTCTCTCTCTCTCTCTCTCTCTCTCTCTCTCTCTCTCTCTCTCTCTCTCTCTCTCTCTCTCTCTCTCTCTCTCTCTCTCTCTCTCTCTCTCTCTCTCTCTCTCTCTCTCTCTCTCTCTCTCTCTCTGTTGTTTCAAATGTTTCAAAATGTTTCTCTCTCTCTCTCTCTCTCTCTCTCTCTAGCCGGAGAGAGAGAATGTCTCTCTCTCTCTCTCTCTCTCTCTCTCTCTCTCTCTCTCTCTCTCTCTCTCTCTCTCTCTCTCTCTCTCTCTCTCTCTCTCTCTCTCTCTCTCTCTCTCTCTCTCTCTCTCTCTCTCTCTCTAGCCGGAGAGAGAAATCTCTCTCTCTCTCTCTCTCTCTCTCTCTCTCTCTCTCTCTCTCTCTCTCTCTCTCTCTCTCTCTCTCTCTCTCTCTCTCTCTCTCTCTCTCTCTCTCTCTCTCTCTCTCTCTCTCTCTCTCTCTCTCTCTCTCTCTCTCTCTCTCTCTCTCTCTCTCTCTCTCTCTAGCCCTCTAGCCGGATAGACAAATCTCTCTCTCTCTCTCTCTCTCTCTCTCTCTCTCTCTCTCTCTCTCTCTCTCTCTCTCTCTCTCTCTCTCTCTCTCTCTCTCTCTCTCTCTCTCTCTCTCTCTCTCTCTCTCTCTCTCTCTCTCTCTCTCACACACACACACACAACAACAACAGTGCTAATAAAGTTTGTCACGTAAAATTTTCTCAAATCAATACACTGCTTCCAGTATTGCATCTTTATTCTTTAGTATGTGGTGCAGGGAACTCTCTTGCATTCACAGACAGCATAATAATGTGTTCTATCAATGTAACATTGAATACATTATATTATTTCTGGACCCGTGCTCCGCACGGGTGTAACTAGTATACTTACTAGTACCATAGCGGCCTAGTAATCCATATCAAAATAATTAATTCTTATCATATAGTCTGGGAAAATCTTGCGAATCATGGCGAAAACATAGGACGCCGTGAACAAAACGGATAGTGATGAATTCTCAATATTCTTCTGTTCTTTCTGCATGCCACAAGACGCCTCTGAATGTATTTAGGGGCGAATCTTTCTCAAACAGCAAAACAATGTGAATGCAGAAAAGAATTTTTATTTTATGGGTAAAATATTGTATGCAACACCGGCCCAGACAGGAAGACTGATTGGCCGACCATCTCATCGTGACTTTTGCCGAGCATAGTGTCTGTATTTAGTGTTCTTTTTCTTTACCGTGACTCACCCAGTGGCCTTCACCGACAAGACCCCCAAAACCCGACTAAGGCCACTACTGCAGCAGATAGCACAAAAAGTAAGTAAACAAACGAAAATAAACGATGGTTGACTGATGTTTCCAGTTCTTTCCTGTAAACAACCAACCACTCCAGCCCTATCACTAGCTCCACACCTGTAGTAGTAGCAGCAGCAGCAGCAGCAGTAGTAGTAGTAGTAGTAGTAGTAGTAGTAGTAGTAGTAGTAGTAGTAGTAGTAGTAGTAGTAGTAGTAGTAGTAGTAGTAGTAGTAGTAGTAGTAGTAGTAGTAGTAGTAGCAGCAGCAGCAGCAGCAGTAGTAGGGGAAGACGGGGTACAAAGCGCATGGGCGGGTAAGAAGCCCACCCCAATTATCTCATGAAATAAAGAAAATTTCAGTCAAATTTGCCCATGAGACGAATGCTAGACATTAACGCTCGTCTCATGGGCAAAATGAGACTGAAATTTGCTTCATTTTATGAGATAATTGGGGTGGGCTTCTTACCCGCCCATACGCTTTTTACCTTGTCTTCCCCTAGTAGTAGTAGTAGCAGCAGCAGCAGCAGCAGCAGCAGCAGCAGCAGCAGCAGTAGTAGTAGTAGTAGTAGTAGTAGTAGTAGTAGTAGTAGTAGTAGTAGTAGTAGTAGTAGTAGTAGTAGTAGTAGTAGTAGTAGTAGTAGTAGTAGTAGTAGTAGTAGTAGCAGCAGCAGCAGCAGCAGCAGCAGCAGCAGCAGTAGTAGTAGTAGTAGTAGTAGTAGTAGTAGTAGTAGTAGTCCATCTTTCAAAAGCAAAAAAACGAGCAAGTAAACAGGGGTATTGGGACTGAGTAAGTCAAATAAATGAAGAAAACAACGTAATGAAGAAGAAAACAGAAATAACAGCTGGTCATTATGTTGTCGTGACACAGCGGCTTATTATGGTGTAGGGTGCATCGACAAACACGCACATACGTGACAAACGCATGCGCACACGCACACACAACAACAACAACATATAGTATTTAAACGGCGCTGAATCTTGATATAAATCAAATCAAAGCGCACACACACGTTAGCATTCAAATCGCATTCAAACAAAAACGCAATACAAAGCGAACACACACGGATAACATAAATGGAATATAGCAGAAACAGACCTAATGGCAAGAGAGAGAAGAGAAAGAGAGCGGATCTTTAATGACGGGGGAACAGGTGGGTTTTGAGGTTAGCTTTGAAAGCAGAGAGTCGGTCGCTGACGGAGGGAGAGAGGAAGTTTGTTCCAGGAGGTCGGTCCTGAGACAGCAAAAGAGCGCCGACCAACAGTTGAAAGCTTATACCTAGGGATCTGGAGAGAAAGAGGGTCAGAAACTGAACGTAAAGTGCGAGCTGGCGTATAGATGGAAATATTGTCGCAGAGGTAAGATAGAGCAGCTTTTGAATAGATTTAT
>CM065683.1:50065958-50068458 GCA_017654935.2 Phymorhynchus buccinoides | reverse complement strand
CGTTAATCAACACCGTGCTGATCTTGACCTTGAAGTTTGACCTTGAAAACCGAAATTTCCTTCTTTGGGCTATGTAATTTCCCCCCAGATTTATTTCGTGAACTAGTGAACAGAATCGCTTCAAATTGTGTGTGGTGGTGTACCATGGTGCAAGGAAGTTTGTATAAAAGTTCAGCTGTATCTCGTGAACTAGTGAACAGAATCGCTTCAAATTTTGGGCTATGTATTTTATGCGTTCTGTAAGGGTGGAAAGTGGTGTGTTTATTGGGGGGTGGGGGGGGGGGGGGAGAGGACATAACTCTGGCCGGGTTTGCATTGTCACAATACCTTGCTGCCGCTCAGCGATGCCCTTTTTTCTTTTTTTTTTTTTTTTGGGGGGGGGGGGTGTTTGGGGGGGTGTTTTGTCCCTTGCTTTCCGTGTAGGCATGTCACGCTTGGCCGAGTTCAAAAGTGAGAGCAGATGGTGCAAGACAGTACGGGTGTGGGGTGGGGGGAGTTTAGAAAGATTTAGAATGGAAGGCGGGGGCAGGTGTTGCGTGTAATGGAAATGTGTAGGCCTAGAGGATGAAGGTGTAGGGTAAGACGGGGTAAAAAGCCCATGAGACGAGTGTTAATGTTTAGCGTTCGTCTCATGGGCAAATTTGACTGAAATGTTCTTTATTTCATGAGATAATTGGCATGGGCTTCTTACCCGCCCATGGGCTTTTTACCCCGTCTTCCCCTACATAGCTGTAGTTACCCCTTCATCATGTTCTTTGTTTTCAATCTCAATCTATCGTTCTCTTCACTCCATGAAAATAACGTAACCGTCAAAGTCCTTCGGATGAGATTTTCAAAAACCGAGGTCCCGTGTGCGAACCCATGCACAAGATCTTGCGCACAATCCCACTATTCGGTACGCGTAGGCCGTGTGGGATGGATGACACGAATTCACATGTGCGCTATTAATGGTCTGAATGAAGACCGGTGAGCGCGGGGCAGGATAAATACCCCCAACTGGAAGAAAGGAAGAACCCTAATTCTTACGTGAGCGTAGCAAATAAAAAGCTGCTTCTTAAGCGGGAGACAGACTATGCGACTGCCTCATATGACTCGATCAGGTCGTGACGCTGACCAAATTTTGTTTCCCGCACACTGAGAAGAGGTCACAAGCCATATTTGACTCGATCAGACTCGATCAGTTAAATTTAGAATCCGCCCTATTCGGCCCTGTCACCTGACTGGGCCCGACTGAGTCAGACTGACTGATCGAGCAGGATGGTATGCAAATGAGGTGAAACGTCACGACCTGATCGAGTCACATGAGGCAGTCACATAGTCTGTCGCCCGCTTTACAGAGAGAGAGGAGTGAGTGAGAGAGAGAGAGAGAGAGAGAGAGAGAGAGAGAGAGAGAGAGAGAGAGAGAGAGAGAGAGGGGGGGGGGGAGGGGAGGGGGGGCAGAAAAGTTATTTTATTTTTCAATGAGAAAAGTTGGCGCTTGTGCAAAGGGGAGGGGCATACCGGGCGTAGTAGGTATTGAAATTACACCTGTGCCTAGAGGTTTGTTTAGGGGGGGGGGGGGGGGGGGGGGGGGGTTTGGTATGGCGGTTGTGGGGTGATAGTATATGAGTGAAGGCGTTGAGTTTGAATTTGAGGAAAGGGTGGATTATTCTACGATATTTGGCAATTGTTTTGTTTGCTTGTTTGATTTATGATCCCATTTGTTGTTTTTTAACCCTTTCACCGCCAGCCATATTTCAGCCAAAAATGTCTATTAAAATTACCTGGGTAGAGAACAAAATCCATCTGCAGTTCATTGTCGGATTCTAAGAATAAGACTGTGACAGGAACATATATAACATAAGGTCTATCCTTACTCCCCAAAACTAAGACAATATGGTCTTTGGATAATAGAGCCCAATTTGATGCCTTTTAGTGACATGGGTGTTAAATCACTGTGGTGCTAAAATGCGACTTTGGCGCTGAAAGGGTTAAAGCAAGTATTTCACGCTGAAAAAATCGAGGATGAAGATCTTTGCGCCCCTATTTTTGTGCCAGTTTTTGTCGCAGCTATGCCAGACTACTGGATTGTAGCGACGTGTTTGAAAGAAGAAGATAAAAGGAAAACGAGATGGCCAGCCCATGTAAAAGTAGTTCAGCAACAAAGAACAAATAAAAAGTAAGTTAAGTGAAGTAGCATTATCAGAAACCTCTATCGGAATATGGGAGACAAAGTGCCAGTCTTCATCATTATCAGTTCAGTAATGTAGGCTGTGGCTACTGGAAAACATCATTTTAACAAATCTGTTTTACTGGAAGTATGCATTAAAACGGCTTGCAATTTGGGTGAACTGGAATTCTTTGTTTTTCGTTCTTTTTAATCTGACCAATTTAAGGTGCGTTTACGTGGCTTGCCGTTTGGTAAAACTGTCATAACGGGCATCGACGGCAGGACACGGGATTCTGTCTGGTTTAGTTAAGATAAGTCCACTTTGTGTCAAGTAAACCCGAGTTCGAACCT
>CM065683.1:50053458-50058458 GCA_017654935.2 Phymorhynchus buccinoides | reverse complement strand
TTTTTTTTCAGAACACAGAACAAATCGTAAAGTTAAAATTAAAGTTGTATTGAAGCAAACTATATACATAAGAGGAAAGTTGAATGGTGTGGTTGTTTTTTCTTCTTCAATTCTTGTACGTTTATATATATATATATATATATATATATTACTGTATGTTGTGTCCCCGTCTCTGTGTGCCCCCATCTGTAGCTTCCCCTCAGATTAAGGTAGGGGTTAGGGTTACAGATAGGATATGAGGTTAAGTTTACTCTTTAGATTAGGGGATAATATTAGGGACAGGGTTATGGTTTGGAATAAACGAAGAGACGGAGGGGTGGAGGGGGAATAGAGGGGGGGGGGGGTATAAGACGGGGACACAAAGAGACGGGGGACAAAGAGACGGGGACACAAAGAGACGGGGACACAAAGAGACGGGGACACAAAGGGACAATGATTCGCAGAGAGACAGAAACATATATAGAGAACGGGGATACAGAGCTAGAGACGAAATTTGGGGGACGTGGAGACAGGCAGAGACGGGCTCACAATGCTAAGTAACTGAACCCAAACCATCGTTTGTCGATCGTTGATCGGTCATTACGTGTCGCAATATATTAGTTTTGATAAGGACTTCTTCTTCTTCTTCTTCTTCCGATTGGGGATGTTTATCCTGCCCCACGCCCACAGTCTTCGTTTAGACTGCTATTGGCGCACAGGATGCATGCTTTGTGAGTTCGTGTCATCCATTCCACCGGCACACACGGCCTACTCGTACCGAATAGTGGAATGGGCTTTAACGTGCGCGCAAGATCTTGTGCGTGCGTTCGCACACGGAACCTCGGTTTTAGGTCTCATCCGAAGGACTTATTCTGTTCCCCGGTTGAATGCTTATATACTTCGAATAAGGCCCCACTTTGTGAGAAGTGTGTGTGCCTGTGTACAAATAAAGGTGTTTGTACTGTGATTGTACTCCTATTTTCTGAGCTGGTCTATGTATGTATGTGTACTTTGAATGTAGACCCTATATGATTATGTCAGGTTTAAAAATGTTAGGTCTACTTCTCAAACACATCGCACTTAGTAAATACACAAGGGCGTACGCAAACAATCACACGTGATGTAGGCCTACACACAACACACACACACACACACACACACACACACACACACACAACACACACACACACACACACACACACACACACACACACACACACACACACACACACGCACTTACACACTTGCCACACACACACACACACACACACACACACTTGCACACATCACACCTTAGCATTCACACACACGACGCAGTCTCTGTCAAAATACCTGCTACTGTACTCAAACTGTATTAATGAAAGGTCAAAATGTCAAGTAAAGACAGGGCTTGCCTTTTCACAATGGATATTTTTTTTCGTGTCTTTTTTTTGTGGTGCTTACCTTTAGCATTCATATAAACGCCGGGCGTTTTCTATAACACACCCCCCCCCCCCCCCTTTGTGTCTCTGTCTCTGTCTCTCTCTCCCTCTCTCTCTCTCTCTCTATGTATTATGGTATGGTGGTGGAGCTGTGTGTTCTGTCGTGTTTCTCTGCTGTATGTCTGTCTCTCTATCTATGTGTATGTGTCAAAATCAAAAGTTGAAGTTTGAATTCACAGGCACGTAGGCCTATTTGGCAATGGGAGCAAAATGTCGGTATGGGGTCTGTTTGCCTTGCAGTCCCTTTCTTTTCTTTGCTTGTCATGACACAAGACACGGCGAAATGAGTTTCAAGTTTCATACACCTTTGCCTTTGAAAACTGTGGTGGGAAGAAAAGTAGAGAAACGAGAAAGGAGAAGAGAATGGCAAAGGGTAGGTTGAATGGAGAAGAGGAAAAAAAACCTCGTAGTTGATCTTTCAGAGAGAAAGAGTTCTTTGGTAAAAGTAAGCACATTTATAAGCTTTAAAGACCTACCAGATACACGTGTCAAAACCACCACAATTCACGTCTTCCCTCTTATAGCTGGTAAGAAATCTCTGTTTTGACGGGTTTGACTTTCTATACAAATGTCTCGAAAATTGAAAACGAAACGTGAGCAGCCTCATATGTCAAGTGTGGGGCGTGTGTTGTATGTGGGTCACAGCTGTGTGTGTGTGCGTGCGTGGGACTTAATCGTGTGTATTTTCAAGCGTTGATGCCATTATTCATCTTTGTATAAACTAGCGCAACGCCCCGTACTGGCGTATGCACCATACTGGTAACAACCTAGTAACGTAACGGCAAGTACTGGTAACGCTGAGAACACCAAAATTTGAAGCGATTCGGTTAAGAAAAACGGCGCGAGTTATAAGGCCTCGTTTCGCATAAACCTGCTCTGAGACAGACGCGTTCTCCCGATTGTCTTGAAATTTGCTGCTAGGCGTTGCACGGGCCATAGCAAGCCTGACAGCAAATGGGAATCAATTCGGTTAAAAACGTCGGTATGGGTGAAAAGTTGAAGCGGCGTATAGCAGCACGCTTTCTTTTCTTGCCAAACCATGACAAATGACACGGCCGCCTCGGTTGCGTTAGCCATCGCCCCATTAGGGCTCACACCAAATTTGAAGCGATTGGGTCGAAAAACGGCGGAGTTATAAGGTTGGTGTTTCAGACAGACAGTAGACAACACACACACACACACACACACACACACAGACACAACACAACCAGGAGACACACAACACACACACACACAACACACACACAACACACACAACACACAGACACACCTACAAACAAACACACGGACAGTTGGCTCTTTTACTATAGACTAAACCAGTAAAGTCACGATTTTTTGAATAATAGAGTGTAGCTCATTTATCGCCACTGCTTTAAAGCCCCCCCAGATCACCCATCCCCCCCACCCCCACCCCCCACCGGTTTGGCACAGGGTTCGTCGCCACCGTCCCTGGTCATCTACCTTCCAAATTCGAAGAAATCTTGTACCTGAACGAGACAGACAGACAGAAAGACATAGACAGAGAGAAAAGAGGACAACTGCTGTTCCGGTTAGATGAATGAAAATTTGTTTAACGTCCTCCGCCCGCGGAGCAGGCACAGAGACAGACACAGACAGACAGAGAGAGAGAGAGAGAGACAGAGATTACCCGAGAAATGTAGGGGGTTGGCACATTTTTAAACTTTGACCGCGCGCACCCCCCCCCCCCCCCCCCCCCCCCCCCCCCCCCCCCCCCTCCTATCCCCCTGCTAACATCACTTTTTTTCGACTCGGGCTATAGAGAGAGTTGTAGTTCTTCTTCTTCTTCTTCGTTATTCTTTTTCTTCGGTCGTTCAGACATGTTCCTGTCAATTATGAACGTAGATGCATGATGCTGCTGTTATGCACCTAAGTAATAATAATTAGGCCCAGCATGTCTGACTGGCAGTGAAAGATCTTTCCTTTGACCTTCTTTGAGCCAGTCTCAAACACACGAAAGTGAAACTTTCGGTTTTACATTTCCAAGAAGAAGGCAGCATTTCACCTTCCAAGAAAATGGATGGTGGTGTAAGGTTGTTCATTTCAGGGGGGGTTTCACTTTGACCTCACGCGCAGGCAGAGAGAGAGAGAGAGGAGAGAGAGAGAGAGAGAGAGTAGTACTTCTTCTTCTAAGTTCTTGTTCTTCGGTCGTTCAGGCATGTTTCTGTCAATTACGAACGTAGATGCATCATGCTGCTGTTATGCGCCTAAGTAAGAATAATAGGCCCAGCATGTCTGACTTCGGCTAGAGGAAATCTTTTTGAAAGTATTTCTTGAAAAAAGGCAGAAGAATTTCTGTTTTACGAACGTAGATGCAATCATGCTGCTGTTATGCACCTAAGTAAGAATAATTAGGCCAGCATGTCTGACTTTGGCTAGAGAAATCTTTTTGAAAGTATTTCTTGAAAAAAGGCAGGAAGAATGGACGGAAAGGCAGAACGATAGTAGATAACAGCATGCAAAGGGAAAAGGCAGAATCAAAGAGACTGACAGATTAGAGGTAGTTACACAGAACTTCCAAGAAGGTGGGGTAACTATTTTCGGAAGACATCCCCCCCTACCTGTATCCATGGGGGGGGGGGGGGGGGGGGGGTGTCTACCACCCCTATATTCGCTCTATGCGCTCAACAACAACAAAAATTAAAAATGAAGAATTCAACAAAAACAAATAATCGCTCACACACATGCAAATAGGCCTACACATACACACACCAGACCCCCACCCACGCAGTGGCAACGCACATATACATTATATACACATTTCACTCGCGCACGACACACACGCACAGTACACATACTCACACACACACACACACACACACACACACACACACATATCTCCTCCCTACACCTACCCCCTCCCCACATTTACCTGCTCGGGGACTTATCTGCAAGATGTGCCCCCCCCCCTACCTATCTCGGTTAATTCTATTTTTCCGTTTTTGCCTTTCCTACCATACATAAAGCTGTATTTTAGGAACATTTTTAGAAAAAACCTTTTTGGAATACTAATGCTATCCCTTAACCCTACCCCCCACCCTATAAGACGAAAAAACGCAACGAACCACAACTGTGAAAAATCGCGGTGTACTGCAGTACATAGTGGGGGGGTAGGGTTAGGTTTAGGGCTAGGGTTAGGGAGAAAAAGGTTATTAGCTAAGAATGTTCCTAAAATACAGATTTATGTATGGTAAGAAAGGCACAAACGGAAAAAATAGAATTAACCGAGAAATGCAGGGGGGGGGCACATCTTTACCTTTACCCGGTCTTTCTTTAGAGGGGGGGGGGGGGGGGGGGGGGGGGGGGGGGGGGGAGGGGCATACCATTCGCAGAGAGAGTGTTTCATAATCATAGTTCGGCCTTTCGGCATGTGGGGCATTTGTAAATACAAAGATGGTGGGAACAATTACTGGAGAATGCCCGGAGGCAGTGCTTAACCAGTAAAGTCCCGATTTTTTAATAATACAGATACGTGTAGTGTCATCCCCTAGTAATCTCCACTGCCCCCCCCCCACCATCCCT
>CM065683.1:50030958-50035958 GCA_017654935.2 Phymorhynchus buccinoides | reverse complement strand
TGATCCAGGGTGATCTGGAACTCGTCAGTGACCAGAACTAATGACTCTGTTGATGTGTCCATCATCCACAATGGTGACACCAGCCCTGGTGAGCAGCTTTGTGACCTGGAGTTAGCCTGAGACGCTATGTTGGGTGACGAGCGTAGAGCTGGATTTGGTGCAGGAGGCTTAACTCTGTCTGGAGTTGTTGGGGTCTACTGCTGTCCTTAGATGTCGCCTGATGTGGCTGGTCAGGGTTATTTGGTCAGCCAGGGCGTGTCTGGCAAGGTACTGGTTCACCCGTGTGGTGGTCTTTCTGGGTCTCCCTGACTGTTGCCTTTCCTGGGCGTGGCTGGTGGTCTGTTCCAGTCTGGTTATGTCTGGTGGGGGATTGTAAAGTCAGTGACCCACTTTCAGCACAGCTGCACCCTCCACCAGCCATGCCAGGGCTCTCCCTAGATTCGAAAGGTTCATTTTTCACTACACAACCATCGTGATTCAGCGATTAATTGCACCATGTCATTGGTTAAAATTTGGATATTTTGGGAGTTGTAGGTGAAGACCGGGTAAAACGCCCATGGGCGGGTAAGAAGCCCATGCCAATTATCTCATGAAATAAAGCAAATTTCAGTCAAATTTGCCCATGAGACGAATGCAAAACATTAACACTCGTCTCATGAACAAAATGTGACTGCAATTTTCTTTATTTTATTGCGATAATTGGCATGGGCTTCTTACCTGCCCATGGGCTTTTTACCCCGTCTTACCCTACTCATCAAAGTCCCTGACTACCATGTGCTGAGTACAGTTTAGCTCAATTCACTCTGTGGAAAAAATGCTGATGCGTTAAATCTGTGACACTTTGGGGGGATTTTGACGCCTTTTCAACGACGTTTCCATAGCAACAGCAAGCGCAAAACTTTTAAACAGTGAATGAATGAATCTTTAATTTAAAGTCTTTTCACATAGATCGTGATTTTAGACAGCATGCACACACACCAAAAAAAAAAAAAAAAAAAAAAAAAAAAAAGGTAAAAAAACATGCATAAGAACGACATATGAAAAAAAAAAAAAAAAAAAAAAAAAAAAAAAAAAAAAAAAAAGTAAAGAAAACCTCTACAGTAGTCTTCCAATAGTTGAGGACAGCATTGCTTTTGCAATTACAGTAATGTCAATTTCTGCGTCATTTAAAATATCCTTGGTATTATCATACTTACGAAAAAAGTCCATATTGATCATTCGATATTTAGAGATCAATACTGGGCATTCTAATAGTAAGTGATGAATTGATAATTTATCACTACAAAGACAGTTAGTATCCAAGTATTTAGTTTTCCATGAATTGAGTCGTATCTTGTACACTAAGCTAACTATCGGTCTACTGTGCATAAAAATGTTAGAACTAAAGTCAGATGAGTTGATGTAAGTAGCTTTTTCCAATAAACAGTAGATTTCATGTGTTGATAATGGCAATTTCTCATTAGAAACCAAGTTAGAGTTATTAAAAGCCCCTCTTTTGGCAGCTCTATCAGCAACTTCATTCCAAAAGAGTCCACAATGAGATGGCACCCAGCAAAAATCAATACCAATACCTTTTGCAACAATACAATGAATCAACTGTTTAATTTCAAAGACAATGTCGTTACGAGTTTTACTGTTACTTTGGTTTAGAGTTTGTAAAACTGATTTTGAATCCACACAAACTAAAATGTTATAAATTGAATATGGTAGATCATAAACAAATTCTAAAGCTCGCATTATTGCATATAATTCAGAAGTAAATATTGAAATGCCTTTGCCTAAATAGTATGACTTTTCTATTTTAAGTGATGGAATAACAAAACCTGCTCCACTGTCTGACGTTTCTAAGACTGAACCATCAGTGTAAATTTTTAGATGATTTGAATCTAAATGAAGTCTAAATGAATCTAAATGAAGTCGAACGTCAGAAACTAATTGATTAACTTCTTCATCTTTTTTGTAACTGGTATATTCTATATCAAATTTTGCCTTTCTTTGTTCCCATGGTGGCATTAGTGGTATAATAGGCATGGCTGAGATATTGTGGATATCTACCTTACTTCTACTTATAACGTCTTCAGTGAAATTCTTGATTGGCTGAAGAAACGTTATATTTTTTGCTCGCTTTGGATAATCTGTCTCTGAGTCTGTGAATATTTCCTCCTTTATATTGTTGTCAATAGAGAGACCTCTTACTATATATTTTGAGGCATATAACTTTCTATATTCAGCTAATGACAATATATTGCTCTCTTTATATGTTCTAAGAGTGTTAGAGTGCATAGGAATACCAAGTGCTAGTTTAATAGCTTTACTGTCTATGCTTTGCAACTTATTTAAAAGAGTGTTTGATGCACTGAAATAAACCTCTTGCCCATAGGATAGTACTGATCGAACTAAAGAATTTTTTTTAAACAGTCAGTGTAAGGCCATGCCACTTACGTACGTGACTGTAAAGTTTGGCATTCCAATTGCGAAGAGTTTTAAAGTTACAAGCGAATAAGTAAAGCATGTGCTTTTTACAAGTGTTCCCTAACTCTTTGTGGGCAGCTTATATATATCTCTCTCTTTCTTTCTTTTTTCCGTTCTCCCTCTTTGTCTCTTCATTCGTTTCGTTACTGCGTGCACTTGTGTCAGCGGTGTATGACTCTCTCTCTCTCTCTCTCTCTCTCTCTCTCTCTCTCTCTCTCTCTCTCTCTCTCTCTCTCGCTCTGTGTGCGCACGTGTGTGCGTGTGTGTGTGTGTGAGTGTGCGCGTGCATGCGTGCGTGTGTGTATGTGAATAGATGTGATTGTACATACGCGCGCACGGGCGCGCGCGGTGTGTGTGTGTGTGTGTGTGTGTGTGTGTGTGTGCAGGTTGAAAAGGCGTGGCGAGGGAGAAGGAAGATTTGCAGCAATAGACACAGATGCTCTCTGGCATTTCCCACGTTATCACCCCTTTATCAGCCACTGGTCGGAACTGGCCAGCTACCCCCACCACCCCGGCCCCACCTCTTTACGCACGTCTGCGCGTGAAACAAAAGTCATTAGTCTACAATAAGGGCAAGAGTCAAAGAGAGTATGCATACGAATGCTCCAGAACCGTGACTTTCGTTTTTAAAGAGCTTCACGACAATAATTTTCAGTTATTGTGTGGAGACAAAAACACAGCTGGATGGGCTATTTTGTGCAATGATGTAGTACGTAGGGAGGGGGGGGGGGGGTGCGGGGTCGGTGTGTGTGTGGTGGGGGGGGGGGGGGGGGAGGGGGGGGGGTGGGGGGGGGTAAGGCTAAACACAGAGACAGCACAACACGTTATGTTTTCCTGAGGTGTTTATATTTTGCATTGCTTGCACATTTTTATCTTTTCATGTTCTTTGTTCGATGATGTGTATAATATAATGTCCATAATTATGTTCTGCATAATTTTATGTTTGCTTGCAGGTGCATATGTGTATGCGTACGTGTGTGCGTGTGTGTGTGTGTGTGTGTGTTGTGTGTGTGTGTGTGTGTGTGTGTGCGTGTGTGTGTGCGTGCGTGCGTGCGCGTGTGCGTGCGTGTGCGTCTGCGTATGTGTGCATGTGCGCGCTCGCGCGCTCGCGTGTGTTTTTTCTACGCCTTTAATTCGTTTTTAACTTTCTAGTGATTTTGTAAAGCGCCTGTAAAAAAAAAGCTCTTAATAAATAAATAAATACATACATACATAAATAGCTACAGACAAGGCAACAGCAGGACAAACGATTCATACTCCCCGTATGAAAAAAAGAAAAGAAATGTAAGTAACAAGGAGCAGCACAGCACTCCAGGGGCGAGTTTCACAAGGGCTAACGTTTCGTCGCGCTCGCTGAAATCGGCAAAAACGGTCTAAGAAACACCCTTCGTTTGCCGATAGTTCGCATGGCGTTTTGCTCTCAGTCGAAAGGTGACAAGCGGCGAACTATCCGGAACTAGTAGGGGGTGAATACATTTCTTGTTGTTGATTGGTCCATTAAAGTTTGTTTAAAATAATACTTTTTTTTGGACCAATCAGACAAGAGCTTGTAATATTCTTCCGCAAACGTTTTCTAAAGTGTTTCTTAGGCCCCGGTTGCCGTGAGCGTTATTCGCGCGGCGACCGTTATCTAGAGAAACTCGCACCAGGTAACAATGGGTAAGGGTTACAACAAAGAATCCCCACTATCTAGTAGTTTATCACAGCTGGCAAACATGAAGGTCTAGGATTTCAGGCGCGCGCATCTCCGTTTGAAACCGTCCAGACCTAGATCGACTTGAATTACATAATGTACATAACACCACCACCCTTCTAACTAACATGTTCCTCTCTCTCTCTCTCTCTCTCTCTCTCTCTCTCTCTCTCTCTCTCTCTCTCTCTCTCTCTCTCTCATTCTCTCTCTCTCTCTCTCTCTCTCTCTCTCTCTCTCTCTCTCTCTCTCTCTCTCTCTCTCTCTTCTCTCTCTCTCTATCTCTCTCTCTCTCTGTGTGTGTGCGTGCGTGCGTGCGTGCGTGATACGTCAAAAAAAAAAAAGTATCAAAGAAATAAACAGCAACAACAACAGCAGCTAACAAAACAAACAAACAGACAAAAAACAACACCAAATTCGCGGCACGCAATTCTGCCTTCACCAACGGGCTGAACAGATGAAGCGCGCGACAAATGATAACTAATTAATAAGCAACTTGACAAAATAAAGGCGTCTATGCCAAAAGTGTACAAATTGCGTTTCGGATATGATTGTACTTGCGTGCCTAACGTGATATATGCCAGCCTATGTACTTGCGTGCCTAACGTGATATATGCCAGCCTATGTACTTGCGTGCCTAACGTGATATATGCCAGCCTATGTACTTGCGTGCCTAACGTGATATATGCCAGCCTATGTACTTGCGTGCCTAACGTGATATATGCCAGCCTGTGTACTTGCGTGCCTAACGTGATATATGCCAGCCTATGTACTTGCGTGCCTAACGTGATATATGCCAGCGTATGTACTTGCGTGCCTAACGTGATATATGCCAGCG
>CM065683.1:49995958-50013458 GCA_017654935.2 Phymorhynchus buccinoides | reverse complement strand
TTTACGGGAAAAAGGAGTAAAGGAGAGACTATGTCACTAAAAGGCATCAAAAAAGGGGTCTATTATCCAAAGACCCTATTGTCTTAGTTTTGGGAAGTAAGGATAGACCTTATTTTACCAATGTCACAGAAGAATCCCCAATACTGCAGATAGGATTTTGTTCTCTACCCAGATAAATTTTAATGGAAAATGTTTGGCTGAAATATGGCTGGCGGTGAAAGGGTTAATCAAGCTCTCATTATTAGACAAATGAAGCTGCTTTAGGGGTAATATTATGCAAGGGATTAATTAGGAGAACGAAGGCAGGGGCGAAGAAAAGGAAGGAGAGAACGAATAAGCATCACGACGAAGGATTGTTTTCCAGTGTGCGAACCCGTTTATTGTCCTTGCGCATCTCTTGTCAGATTCTATTTCCATCCAAAGTTGTTCCTTTTTTTGTTCCTTCAAAGTTTTACCTAATTGAAAGCAAAGAAAGATAACAAAAGAAAAGGCGACAAGCACTTAAAGCTACTTACTGTACATAACGTCTATGTGGAAAGTGACTCATGTTCTGCACAAACTTCAAAGCATGCACCTTATAGCTTCTTTGAGGAAAGCTGTTCTGGTTTAGTTAGCAACAAACATTGCATTGAACGTCTAAAGACACTATCTACCTTTCAGATTTTAACCCAAGACGTGTGTTAAGTCCTTTCGCGTACATTTGTCAACTCGCGGATACCATGACCTACAATAAGGCTAGGGTCTCCCGTAGCCATATATATTCGTTGATCAGCATGTCACAACCTATTCAGATCCTGAATTTTTAACCGCCAGTGCAAACCTCCGCCAAGAAATACTCACAAAACCAACATTTCCTCCCTTCATGTCCGAGCTGTATCTCATGAACCAGTGGGTAGAATGGCTTCAAATGTTGTGTGGTAATGTAACACGGCGAGTAATGAAATAAATACTTGCAATAAATACAAAAAAGCAGAAACAGGGTTATTTTAGACTAATAAGGACAAAAAGACCGCGAGAGGACTTAACATAGTTTCATCCTTAAGCAAAGGAAAGGTAAGAATGTCATCTCAAAGGCTATTGTAAGCAAACCCATATACAACAATATCTACCCTGTTAATGTCCCTTTGTAACCCTTGGTAACTCGTATTCCCTCTCCACGATGGAGTGAATCGTTCTTTGGATATCGAAAGCCATTCAGCCAATTTCCAATATAAAAAAGGTTCGATTTGGTTTTGGCGACAACAAAAGGAAAAGCGTGATAAAGCAACACGGTGAGCATGAGAGGGAGAGAGAGAGAGAGAGAGTGGGAGGAGAGACAGGAGGATAAAGACAAAGACAGTGACACAGAGAGAGAGAGAGATGAAAATAATTTGTGTCTCTTGCATCCACACAAAACCTTTCTTGTCATAGGTCAAAGAACACACCGGATTGAGAGTGAGAATGGGCAACTTTAATTAAGTGCCAAATAAAATGTTATTTTATGAGACATATCATTGTTTTCCATTGCATACCAATCAATAATTAGTGTTATAATGTGAACTTTTCGTTCAATTTTGACACGAAAAGTACACCATAGGCCTAAACCTGGTTGGGATGAATGACTAAGGAATAAGTGGTTATTCAATTTCAGGTGGTAATATGTAAAATTCGACCAATGAGAAACATAAGGAAGTAGATCCTTTTCTGATCAACCAATCAGAAAAAAACAGGAAGTCTGGCTTGATTATTAATTTTATTATTAATTAACTTAATTGCAGCAAATAATAATTGAATATACATTGGAATGTTCTCTTTATGTTGTTGATCAAGAAATAGACGAAAATTGTAGTTTAATTTTGACTATAAGGTGTTAAAGTTTACATGTGTTGGAGAATTGACCAATAGATAATCAGGTCATTACAAGTCTTTGTTTGGTAGGTTATATAGGTTATAACCCTAGGCCAAATCAGTCTCTCTGACCTGCTATCTCGATCACTACCTGTACATCCTCCTATGGGGAGCGATCATCCTTGTTGGGCTGTGAGTATCAGTATTTTTTTGACTTTGATTTATTTCATGATGGTGGTGTAGAACAAATTAAATTCGGATTTAGGATTGCAACTATTTCGCTGAGATGCTAATTCATTTAGAGCTTAGAGAGCTTGGGATGGCTTCTTTATAATTCATTATAAAACTAACGAAGTAAGTCTACAGAAATGATGAAATTGATCTAGGTGCATGATAGACTGAATCCTTGTGGAAAACAGTCCTAGTAAAAGAATGCGAGGAATTAGTGTGTTGATTTTACAAATCTATGTTACAAGTACGGGTTTTAAAGATTGGAAACGTCAGTAAAGAAATCTGAGCTTCGAATCTGTAATACATGTCGTAGAGGAACTTCGACTAAAATCGGTAACAAACGTCATAATTGGATGACCGGTTGAAACACGTGGCGGACCGAGATTTCTAGATTTGAATGAGTAGGTCGCAAGTCTAGCGCATCATTCAATCATTCTTTGGGTTAGCAAGACTATTGATTGTAAGACACGTGTAGCCAGTTCTCTCTCTCTCTCTCTCTCTCTCTCTCTCTTTGTGTGTAACGGTTTTCCTTAAGACTCAAACTATGGTTCGTTTTGTGGATCAAAAGTAGCATTTTGTTGTTGTTGTAGACAAGTAGATTTTATTATCGTTTTTGGGTTGGATATTTTGGTTTTGTCATGTTTGAGTTTTTCTGTCATGTGTCATGTGTAATGCTTGACATTTAAGTGACTTTCATTGGCTAATGAAAGTCCATGAGGGGCTTTCTCTTTCTTTGTCACATAGAAGTGATAAAGCTTAGAAGAGACTCTATGCTATTTTGTGTTGTGTATCATGTATGTTTCCATTTTAAATCTGATTTTCAATTCCTTTTTGTATTTCTGATTTTCAATCAGAAGTTTTCATCATTTTTATTTTCATCTTTGTTTATGTGTGTTGTGTATAAACACAAAGTTTCATTTACAAAAAAGGTTTATTTTGGTTTAATTGACTGGTGACTAGGATTGTACGAAAACACATATGCATGCTATGTCAAATCAATTCAATTCAGATTGGATTAAAGCAACAATTGCAGTTTGACATTGTATGTGGGGAAACTGGCTTTGGTTTAACTGGAATAGAATTAAACAGGTTTTGCTTACGCATCAGTTACCAGTTAAAGTCGAGTTTTCTGTCCATTATAAGGAATGCATTCTTATAATAAGGTTCTTGGGTAAGAATATGATCACGTCTTCGTTCTTCACTAATTACCAGTTAATGTCTAGTTTTATGTTATTTTGACACAAACATTTTTCCATTGTCATAAAATGACATTGACCACAAGACAGAGTGAGGGTGTGGTAACTCTCCAATTGTGTTCAGGTGTGGCTTGTCATTGTTGGTTGTGTTGGCTTGTTTAGCCAGTAAAGATTCCATGAGGGTTAAATGGAAGGAATGTGCATTGGAAGTGTTTAGTGTCAACTGTAAGACATGTAGTAGAAAGGCAAACATGATAATTGGTTCTATACCATACTTGTCATTGTGTAACTGGGAACTGGGTATTACAGTTTGTATGGATTAATAGTCCAGGAAAAGTTATGTTACCGTGGCAATGTTTTATGTTTGCAAGTTAGTTATTTGTTTCTTTTTATGTCTTACAGGTGTGTTCTGCTGAGCTTGAAATAAACACCAAATAAACCACTCCATGTGGCCCTGTGGTTAATTGGAGAGAAAGAGACCTCTAAGTTCCTTCCCCTCCTCTACAACCCTGCAAAACCCCCCTTACCCCCCTTTCTACCCTTTCAACATAGCATACAACTAATTCATAATCACATTCACAAGAAAATGATTTTTCTTGTAATGACGTAAGATTGAAGTTGTGTAACAATCATCAGATTATGACATTGACAACAGTGTTTAATTCAATGCATAAAAATAGACTTATTTGGTAAAGAATTAATTAGCTTAATAACATAATTGCAACAACTTAATACTTAGGATTTTACAGAAACACATTGGTACATTTTACATAATGCAAAAACAAAGCAAATTTGAAATGTTCCTATACTTGACAGCATTTTACTTTAAGAGTGTGGGGCTGACCGCCACAGCTGGCATACGCACACGCACACGCACGCGCACGCACGCACACACACGCACACGCACACGCACACACACACACACACACACACACACACACACTCACACACACACACACACACACACACACACACACACACAGAGGCCTACCACACTCGCAGGCGTGTACACAATAAGAGATGAAAATAATATCTTTGCTCTGGCTGCAAGGTACTCGTTTTCTTTCAGAACTTTGAAAAGGACCTTATGCGAACGACATAACCGTGTCCATGCGAGACAGGGTCAACAACAACTATACAATAGAGGCCTACGCTGACTCACTCAGGTACATGTTCGCAGAATAGTGGTTTTGTTTTAAGTTTTTGTTTGTTATTTGTTGTTGCTAGTGCTGTTGCTGCTGCTGTTGCTGCTGCTGATGCTGTTGTTGTTCTTCTTCTTCTTCCTCTTCCTCCTCCTCCTCCTCTTCTTCTTCCTCTATGTCGCACCGGCACACAAAAACCGCATACACACTACCATGCGCGCCCGTGTGTTATGCTCAAATGCACGCACACATGAATTAGACCTACTTAATCAGAATAGACACGTGCGTACACACACGCGTGCACACAGACAGGCACGTACACACACGCGCGCAACTCTTGCATGTGTACACGCACATTAGCGCGCGCGCACGCACACGCGCATACGCACACGCACACGCACGCGCACGCACACACACACACGCACACGCACACGCACACACACACACACACACACACACACACACTCACACACACACACACACACACACACACACACACACACACACACAGAGGCCTACCACACTCGCAGGCGTGTACGCACTCGCACAAACACATAACCATTTACAGCACTATATTATAAAAGCGACAAGAGCAGACATTAGCCCCTTGACTGCCGTAAACGTATCAGGTACTGGGACTTGATGACATCACTGATGACGTCGTCAGATGAAGAGGAATAACTGATATTCTGGTGTTTGCTCTAGCACAGTCAAGAGAGACCATTTTGCTAGATTGGCTCTATCAGTTGTCTTTTTCATGGTATGATTTGGACAATGATTTTTTCTTTAATTTTATCTGGCAGTCAAGGGGTTAAGAGCGGTGACAAACTGTATATTTATGACGTCTTTTGTCCGTTTTCGTCGGTCGTCGGGTGCAGAGAGTAACTGAGGTGGAGAGGACTTGGGTCAAACGTCATTGACTGATTAGGCTACATAGCTGAGGAACATCCACATCACGGGCTTCCCTGGCCCTTCCACCCTTAAGGACAGCCACACGTCAGATAAAATCGTACGACTGTATGATACGATTCGATCACGTGGTCTCCGAGAACAAAATGGGATTCGCGCTTCGAGATCGCGTGATCGAATCGTATCGTACAGTCGTGCGATTTTAACTGACGTGTGGCTGGCCCCTTTCGTTCGTAGCCCCCCCCCCACCCCCACCCCCCACCCCCACACCCACCCCCACCCTCACCCCCCCGCCTCTCCCCGACCCTTGTACATTTAGATATCGCTGTCCTCCTTCTCTCACCTTAAAGCACAAGTACGTACTTTACTTGAACAAAATGATTTCTACTTCCGTCCAACAGTTACGTTAATAATTATGCTCTAGTCTCTGCTGCTATGCTACACACCTCCGCCGAGAAGGCTATGTTTTTGTCTTTTGTTCCCCCTCTTTTAACAACATTATTAAAAAAAAATGTTGTTAATAAAATCTGGTGGGTTGTGGAGGGTAGGGGTATAGGGGTGGAGGTTGGTAAATTCAGTGACATTTTGGAATTATCCAGGACTGCCTTTTCCGGAGGTTGGTAAATTCAGTGACATTTTGGAATTATCCAGGACTGCCTTTTCCTTTCAAAGGTTCTTAATTGAACATCTAATCTAATAGCCCTACCGGCTGTTGTTGTTGTTGTTGTTGTTTTCATAAATACAGCACATTTAGTTCATTGGACTGACTTCGTTTCCAATACTAAACTCTTTTTAAAGACCCAGTGACGCGCCACGATTGCGTCCCTTGTTTTTTTCTGGGTTGCTATGACCCACATACAAATTTCCCCATATTCAAATTGAGGCTGCTCTTTAAACTGATGTGTCGGTTCGAATTTTGGGCCATTTATATGGGAGTCAGACTTGGTCAAAACAAGATTTATTTCCAGTTATAAGAGGGAAAACACGTGAAACCCGTGATTTTGACACGTGATCTGGTGGATCTTTTACAGGCGGAGCGGACCATCGTCGAGGCCATGCTGCTAAAGTTTCCACTACGACGCTGGTGGGCAGCAGGACCTGTCTCCAGGACGGAGGGTATGACCATCTGCCAAAGATCACCCCGAATGAGGGAGGGACTTTCCTTTGGCTACGGCGACAGAGAATTGCCAAAGATGCGCGTCGCCTGAATATGAAGCACGGAGAAGGAAAATCAGTTTTAAAAAAACAAAAAAACCTTCATCGCCACTGTCGCCTCTTGGCACCACAATGATTTAACACCCATGTTACTAAAAGGCATCAAATGAGGGTCTGGGGTCCAGTGACCTTGTGTTCTTAATTTTGAGAGGTAAGGACAGACTCTATTTTATGCATGTCACAGAGGAATCCCCAATATTGCAGACAGAATCTTTTCTCTGCCCAGGTAAATTTGATGGAAAGTTAACTGGCGTTAAAATGGTTAACGCCCTCCCACTTGGGACATTGATATGTAAAGATAGTGGATCGATCCTGGAGATACTGCAATGCCAGGTCGACCCATTTTAGTGGATATTATTGATATTAGTATTTGCCAAAAGTGGAAACAAAAAGAAAGAAAAACAAATTATTGGCCAAAATGACCCAGGCTTACGACACGGTGTTCATTTCTGGGCTCACTTTGTCCTCAGCCGCATCGTCTGCGTTTTCTCACCCGGGAGTAGCCTACCTCCTTGGCGGAGGTTTGTGGTGGAGGCACGTGAATGCACTTCCCTACACATTGCCTGGGTGATTCTGACAAAAACGTATTATGGTTATAGGGGTCTACGGCCAGTAGCTTTAGGACTTCGGCAAAGGGTTTCTCGCACGCACGCACACGCGCGCGCGCGCACACACACACACACACACACACACACACACACACACACACACACACACACACACACACACACACACACACGCACACGCACACACGCACACACACACACACACACACACACGTACACACGCACACACACGCACACACACACGCACACACACACGCGCGCGCTCGCGCGCGCGCACACATGGAAGATAAATTGAATTATATACGTTTATAAATGGAACTTGTACACAAAGACAGAACCATGTTCTTTTAAAAGTGTATATATTAAATACACACGCGCTCGCGTGCACACACATACACACACGTTCTCTCTCTCTCTCTCTCTCTCTCTCTCTCTCTCTCTCTCTCTCTCTCTCTCTCTCTCTCTCTCTCTCTCTCTCTCTCTGATGTGGTGGCAGGCACTGAAACTCTGTCCAAGAGTAACAGCTCCCCTCCCTCTCACAGAGTTCCAGACCACAACCCTCACAACCCACCCCCATCTCCTCTTTCTCACAACACGCCCCCCTCTTCTTTCTCCCACAGCCCACACCCTCCTCTCCCCACCATTACCTTTCTCTTGTTTCTAGTGACGTCACTGTAGAAACCCCACCCCAAGGTCTTGTCCAACAGGCTGCTAAAAATAGCAATGCTTGTGCTGCTGTGGCCCATGATGATAACAACAAGACGCCTGAATCACGTGCACGTAACAAGAATGGCTCAATGAATGAAATTAGCGGGCGTCGTGATAGTAGTAGTGGGGGTGGACAAAAACAGGTGGTGGGGCCACGTGCTGGGGGTGGTCTAACCTTAGGACAACAGGAGAAACAACAGGCTGGTTTGTCTAGCTACTTTAAAGGGCAGAGTGCCAAACTGAACAAACCACCTGCTGCGGGTAGTGGCAGTGGTAGTGGAGGTGGTGGTGGTCCTACGTTGCGCTCTCGCCCAGGTAGTTGTAAATAGGATTTGTCAGGTCATCAAGCCCCAGAGTTAACGTTTCTTAACTACAATGTTGAAAATCTGTATCCCAAACTCTCGGATGTTGCTTTTGTCGATTTTGTATGTAGTTTTGTATGTTTAACTGAAACATTTGTTGGCTCTTCTTTCGATTTCAATCATGTTTTCACTGACTATTCTAAATTTAGTGCCCCTGCAAGAAAATTGTCAGCTCATGGTAGACATTCTGGAGGAGTCTTAGTTTTGATCAGAAAGCAGTTTGCCCAGTTTGTAAAGGAAATTAAGGTTGATTGTGAAAATACGATTGTGGTTAAGTTTGGCAAATGTATGTTTGGGGTAGATAAAGATGTTGTTCTTGTTTGTTGCTATGTTGTCCCATAAGGAGGACCGGCTTATAATTTTACAGATTAAATGATGGCATTCTTATCTTAGAGGAAAGTATCCCGCAACCCTTAAATGTTGATGATGTTTATTTCATTGTATGTGGAGACGTGAATGCGAGAACAGGTGTGCTTCAGTCTACAGAAGAGAGAATGTTCAATTATGCTCCTAGTATAGACGATGACGAGGATGATTATGATCAATTAGAACGTTGCTCTAAAGACGCCGTAATTAATAATTTTGGACGATCTTTAATGGACTTTTGTTTCTTGTTAAATCTTGTCATTATGAATGGCTCCTGTGTTCTGACCGTGAAGGTGAATTTACTTTTGTCTCACCCAATGGGTCTAGTGTTATTGATTATTTTTTAGTTTCGAAAGAGATTTTTTCTAATTGTACTCTCCAAGTAAAGGACGCCCTTTTTTCATGGCATCTGCCTGTGCAGTTAGTATGGGATCAGTGTGTTGTTAAAGACGACACATCCGTGCCTCAGGTAAGTGAGGAAAAGAGTATATGGATGGAGGAGAATGCACAACCATATGAGGAAGAACTTAATTTTGACAAGTTTAAAGAATGTATGGAAACAGTAAATAATACTTTAGCTAATGATGTTAATCAGTCTGTCGATATATTTATTAATGCTGCTGTCTGTATGGTAAGAAATATTGGAGGGAAGAAAAAAACTAACAATGAATGGTTTGATGATGAATGTAATAATAAGAAGAAAGAAGTTAAGAGGTTGCTACAAATCTATGGAAGAGCTAAATCAGTCAAAACCAAAACAGAGAAAAGAATCAAATATGCTAAAGAAAGACAGAACTATATTGACCTTAGAAAAGAAAAAAAGAAAGCTTATGATGAACAAAAATTAGAAAAGCTTAAGAAATCCGTAAACGACTCTAAATTATTTTGGAAGACAATTAGATCTGTTAACAGGAAAGAAATTATTTATAATGATATCACATCAGAGCAGTGGCACAATCATTTTCATAGTGTGTTCAATTCGTTTGAACACACGAGTGAAGACACAGGCTAGGAGAGGTTGAATTTGAAGATGAGAAAGACGAACCATTATTTGATAGTCCTATTACAAATGAAGAAGTGCAGAGAAGTATTAAGCATTTACAAAGTAGTAAAAGCGCAGGACCTGACAAAATAGTAAGTGAGTTATTGAAACATGGAAATGAATCTGTCATTGAATATTTGGTTGCTTTATTCAACACACTATTTGATCGAGGCATTTTTCCAGCTGAGTGGGCGAAATCAATTATTGTACCAATTTATAAAAAGGGAGATAAGAATACCCCAGATAATTACAGGGGAATAGCCTTAACAAGTGTAGTCAGTAAAGCATATACATATATTCTAAACAAAAGGTTAACGAAATGGGCAGATATAGAGGGGAAAATAGTAGAAGAACAGGCTGGGTTTAGGGCAGGGTATAGCACTGTAGACCATATTTTTACATTGTATGCCATAGTTCAGAAATTTCTATCGAAAAACACAAGATTATATGTCGCCTTCGTTGACTTTAGAAAGGCATTTGATTCTGTAAACAGAAATGTATTATGGTATGTCTTGAGGAAATCTGGTGTTAGTGGAACATTATACATGGCTTTACGTGGCGTTTACAATACAGTTTTTGCATGTGTGCGAGATAAAGGTACATATACTGATTACTTCAACTGCCCTCGTGGCATAAAGCAAGGTTGTCTCTTAAGCCCTCAAATGTTTGCCTTCTTCATAAATGAACTTGCCATAGAGATGTCAACTAAAGGTAAACATGGAATACAGTTAATATCGGGTGCAGTTGAAATTTTTATGTTACTATTCGCGGATGATGTAATATTAATCTCTGATACCGTTGTTGGCCTACAGAATCAACTTAATGTACTAAAATGTGAAGCAGACAAATTACAGCTGACAGTTAACCGGGACAAGACAAACATTATTATTTTCCGTAATGGTGGTCATCTGTCACAGCATGAGAAATGGCTATATGGTAACGCAGAAATAAGTGTTTGTAATACATATAAATATTTAGGCATGATTTTCACGACAAAACTTAGCTTGACTGCAGGTTGGCTAGAAATGTGTAGAAAAGGGAAAAAAGGCATAATAGAAATTATGAGATGTATGAAAAAATTAAACACATCTGACTATTACTTGTTTTGGAAGCTATTCAACGTACAAATAGAACCAATGTTAACATATGCAGCGGAAGTGTGGGGCCTTGAAGAGAATATTCAAATGGAAAAATTGCATACTTGGGCTATTAAGCGATTTATGAATGTTCCATTACACTCATCTAACACAATGGCCTATGGTGATTCTGGTAGATATCCTCTATATATTAGAACATTTACTAAGTGTATTAGATACTGGCTAAAACTGACACAACTTCCCGGAAATAGATTATGTAAACAAGCCTATACTATGTTACCAAACATTTTGAATCAGGGCATCAAAACTGGGCAGGCAATGTTAAACGTATTCTCACAGTTAATGGTTTTGGCTTTGTTTGGCTTAACCAAGGAGTTGGAGATGTTAGATCATTCGTGTACGAATTTAAAGATCGGCTTACATCATGTTATAAACAAAATTGGCACTCTAAGATAGAAGAAAGTGATAAATATTCCTGGTTTCAATCATTTAAAAGTTTTTTTGCAACCAGAAAAATTCCTGTTGATAGTTCATAATAAGTGGCATAGGGGCTTGCTAGCTAGATTTAGAAATAGGTCATTGGGTTTTAGAAATAATAAAAGATGGTTTGAACGAGAAAATGCAGTAGATAATTTATGTGTTTTATGTACAGATGGTGTGAAAGAAAATGAAGAACATTTTGTATTTCAATGTACAGCATATAATGGAATTAGAGCTAAATCCCAACTGTTTACTTTGGATGTGGTGAGGCAGAAGAGCATATTTGCTATTTATTATCTTCGGAAGATTATGAATTAATATTGTTATTTGCAAAAATTGTAGCAGAAGCTTTCACATTACGAAAAAGAAAACTTCTCCAGCTGAATGGTTAGGAATAATTATAAATATCATTTGGCTTGATGATCTGTTGCTATTCTTTTAGTTTTTGTACCTTTTTACATTATTTGATTACTACCATTATTATTTGAGTAGTTCGAGAAACAATTATTGACCAGGATAAGTTGGTAGTCATGTATTACGATTGTGTTTACTATAATGGTTATGAGTTTCACTTTAGTTGATTTATTTGTTTGTATTCTTATTGTTTGTTACGATATAATGCATACGCTGCGGGAAAAAAAGAGGCCCCGTGACATTAGGGGTGTATTATTATGCCAATGTCAATTAAAACATTTTGAAGCGTTTGAAGCGTCTGAAAGCGTCTCTCTCTCTCTCTCTTTCATTCTCATTGTTTACCTCTCTCTCAACTATCTCATCTCTCTCTCTCTCTCTCTCTCTCTCTCTCTCTCTCTCTCTCTCTCTCTCTCTCTCTCTCTCTCTCTCTCTCTCTCTCTCCGTTTATGTTGTTTATTGTCTATCTATTTGATTCACCCAGTCTGAAAAGGTTCTAACGAATGTAATACCCCCCCCCCCCCCCCCCCCCCCCCCCCCTTCTCTTTGATATTGCGATAAAATGTACCCTAACATTAAGCGGGGTTTTCCCCACTCTTCCCACAACGTATGCCATAAAGGTATCAATGGTACATTTAGCCCGTATTTATTGATTCCAACCCCCTATTGCGGCTAAACTATCATGTGCTATAGTGATACATATATCTATATCTATATGATATAGAGATATAGAGAGAGAGAGCGTGGAGGTAAAGAGAGAGATAGAGAGAGAGAGAGAAAGAGAGAGAAGAGAAAGAGAGAGAGAGAGAGAGAGAGCAGAGAGAGAGGGCAGAGAGAGGAGAGAGAGAGAGAGAGAGAGAGAGAGAGCAGAGAGAGTGCACAGAGAGAGGGGTCTACCAGAGAGAGAGAGAGAGAGAGAGAGAGAGAGAGAGAGAGAGAGGGGGAGAGAGAGAGAGAGAGAGAGATGAGAGAGATGAGAGATGAGAGGAGAGAGAGAGAGAGAGAGAAGACTGAAGAACTGTATTACACAAGGATTAAGATTTTGGGCCAGGCCCATTCTTTCCAATCTGTCCTTGGGACGAAAAACGACGGGGGGGTGGGGGTGGTAGTGGTGTGGGAGGGGCAAAGAAGAGGGGGAGGGAAGGGGAAGACTAGACTAACACAAAACAACTAAGCAAATTGATATGGGCATGGATGATAATAGAGCTCTAATGAAAATAGAGCGTGAAAGCGATGGATCAAGCAGCTGCGCGGTGGCATTTTGGGCTACAATGACCTTGACCTTTGATCAATGACCTTCACCTTCGAACTGGGCTTGTATTTCGTAACTACCTATCCGCATGCAAAAGTTGAAGGTTCTAGGTCCCTCCGTTCAAACCCTATCGTGTTAACATAGTCAGTCAGATAGATCGATAGATAGTCCGTCAGTCAGTCACTCAGCCAGGAACAGACAGCCGCGGTGAAAGCATGAACCAGCCTTTGCTTCGCAGCTGCTCAAAGAAAGTAAATAATACGGGAACTAATGAAGGGATGAAGAGGAGGAGGAGGGGGGGGGGGGGGGGGCAGTCACTTAATCAGTTAAAGATCCACCAGATCACGTGTCAAAATCAAAACCCGTGGTTTTCCCTCTTATAGCTGGTAAGAAATCTTGTTTTGACCCAGGTTTGACTGCCATACAAATGCCCCCAAATTGAAAACGAAACCTCATTTCAAAGAGCAGCCTCAATTTCAAGTTGGGGGGCATTTGTATATGGGTCACAGCTACCCAGAAAATAACAAAGGAACTTAATCGTGGTGGATCAGTGCATCTTTAAAAAGCAACGGGGTATGGGGAGTGTGTGTGTGGGGGGGGGGGGGGGCAAGGCAGAAGCTTTTATTTCCCATAGAGACCTTAGAATGATACCTCGTGAGACCTTCAATGATACCTCGTGAGTTCCACATGCGCATGTTGCACGCTTTTATTGTTGTTTTCTGTGGTGATATCTCACTCTATGATGATGGGGCGATGAGGAGTATAATAATAATAGATGAATGCCCCGGGGAATCCCACAACATGGCCTAATTCCTTTTTGTTAGCCTATCATAGGCATCGCGTGCTCGATACTAATCATGGTGATCGCCTGGTATCTATTCTAATGTGGGAGGCCATTTGCATTCTCCATCCAATTATGAAGAGAAATACCAAGCAAAAACTAAAACAAAATGGGAGAGAAAACAAAAGCACAGCGATGGGTGAAAACTAAACATAGGGTGGTCGGCTAGAAGCTTTCTGCTAATATTCATGCACCACAGCCACAGGCATATAACAACAAAACTTACACAAAGGCGTTATATACAAAGGGCATTGTATATTATGCGTATTTTTTATAGGTCCTACCTGACCGCTGATTCTATAATGCACCCAGATGCACGGACACACGCATGCAAACACATGCACAAATGACACAGGCACGCATAAGCATAAAGACTCGCTAGCACACACAGCGCACACACACGCACGCGCGCGCATGCACACACATGCACGCGCGCGCGCGCACACACATACAAATACACACGTACACACATGCATATGTACAAACACACACGCACGCGCACATCACACACACACACACACACACACGCACGCATATACACACACACACACACATACACACACACACACACACACATACACACACACGTCCCCCCCCACACACACACACCACACACACAAACATCCACTTAGAGAGAGGGGGGTGGGGCAACAAACACGGTTTGCCACTTGGTCACAACACACGTCGCTATTTTTCACTCTTTCCCCATGGCAACGCAGTGATATGCCAGTCATATTATCACTAGTATATCACTGTGGCGCCATGAGACAAGAGCGAAAAATAGTAACGTGTATTTCGACCATTAAATGATCCGTTATCGTGGTGGTTGGCCGATTATTTGCATTGCTCATGACTATGCTCGCCCGCCATTATGCAAAGCAGACCACTTTTCATCCACGCCAACACATCTCAAAGGCACGATCGGGAGTTGATTGGAAATACTGGTTACCATTGTGTGCATGCTTAGTGTATTATAAATTCCCTATCGGACATTTATTTTGGGGGAAAATTTGATGATGCACACACACACATATACATACAGAGAGAGCGAGAGAGAGAGAGAGAGAGAGAGAGAGAGAGAGAGAGAGAGAGAGAGAGAGAGAGAGAGAGAGAGAGACATACACACACACACACACACACACACGCACGCACGCACGCACGCACGCACGCACGCACGCACGCACACACACACACACACACACACACACACACACACATACACACACACTTGCCATTTCACTTCGTGCCCCTATACAGTTGGTCACAACTATAGTCCAGCACAACCAGTATTCCCAGCAGTAACCAGCAATAATGATCAGAATTGCTTGAAGTGTCGGGGCAGTGGGTGGATACCTCGTGCCTCCATACGGGGAGCTGGACGACCCCGCCCCTTCCACGAGTCTCTCTCCCCCGTGGGGATACCGGGGGGTCTTTGGTAAAAAATAGTTCACCCACCTTCTGGAAGTTCTGTGCTTGTAACTTCCTCTAATCTGTCACTCTCTTTGACTCTGCCTTTTCCATTTACTCTCTATCATCTACTATCTTTTTGACTTATTATTGGCCCAATCTCCTGCCTTTTGGTTTTCTAAAAAAAAATCTTCAAAATATTATTTTCTCCTTTGAGCTCCTCCGAAATCGGAATGTTTCGGCTGTACGCAGCGGGGAGACCAGTGAAAACTGAAAACTGGACACATTTGTACCATAGCCATTATGGCCATATGGCCTGGGAAAGCAGAAGAAGAAGAAGAAGAAGAAGAAGTTTGAAGTGTCATGCAAGGGTCATTGAAAAGCTACGATAAGGCTGCTGACCTTTATTGACGCATGTGAAACAAACCCTGATTGTTTTTCAACAATAGGAAATCATTTTGTCACTGTGATAAAATGGGGGCACTGTACGTTTTACTCCAGCACCTCAATTTTGAAAAATCAACCTTGTCGAGGCTTATCAAAATCTACCTTGATTAAAATAATGTTTAAGAAAAAACCCGGAAAAAAAACATGGAGGCAAAACAAAAAAAATGCATTATACAGTGATGCACCGAGGATCGAAAAGTGATAGGACAAACTGTCCTGAGACAAGATAAATCAATAGGACATGTTCTGGCTCTTGCAGAAATCAGTAAGACAAAGCGTGCCAGGGTTAAACAATTAATCAAACATTTGTCCTGGCAATAGAGAACCAAATAATAGGACATTTTCGAATTCAATCGGTCAATGGCCTATGACCAGGGCCTCGGGACATCACTGTTATAGCTACCTTCAGACACTGTGTGATAGAAGTCTGTGCAGACTACTAGAGCACATCAATAATATATGTTCATATTGTAGTAAGCTTATAATGAATACTATACTATACTACGCCTATGTTACACACACTATAACGTATCAAGTTTTATAAAGCACAGCTATGAAATCAAGCACCACAAAATTTAATAAGAATACTACAGACTCCACCAAATTTTGAAATGTTTTTTCACACGTTTTCGGTTTGGGACAGAATCGCGTTTAAGGACACGATCGGGGACTTTCAAAGAATCATGGCTCAACAAGCCTACATGAGGGATCCTCAAGATCTGACGTAGTCATAGACGGAAGATTTGTGACGTTGGATGGAGTTGTTATCAGTATCAAATTGTTTGAAGACGTACTCTCTCTCTCTCTCTCTCTCTCTCTCTCTCTCTCTCTCTCTCTCTCTCTCATCCTCTCTCTCTCTCTCTCTCTCTCTCTCTCTCTCTCTCTCTCTCTCTCTCTCTCTCTCTCTCTCTCTCAAACACATGTTTGATTGTTTGCATATCTCTCTCTCTGTCTGTCTGTCTCTACCTCTCTGTCTATCTCTCTATTTCTTTCTCTCTCTCTCTCTTCTCTCTCTCTCTCTCTCTCTCTCTCTCTCTCTCTCTCTCTCTCTCTCTCTCTCTCTCTCTCTCTCTCTCTCTCTCTCTCTCTCTCTCTCTCTCTCTCTCTCTCTCTCTCTCTCCCTCTCTCTCTCTCTCCCTCCTCTCTCTCGCTCCCCTCTCCCTCCCTCTCTCCCTCAACATTTTCACTTTTTACATGATATTCATGGTCGTTTATTATTATATTCTTTCATTGGATGTTGTTGTTTTTAATTGTTGTTTATTTCGATATTTTCGTTTACCACAGGGCTGGGTGTAAAAAAAAGTATGTATACTTATCTCATTACCCTGTATAAATAAAATGTCGTTCGTTCGTTCGTTCGTTCGTTCGTTCGTTCGTTCTCTCTCTCAATGAGATGAACAAGCAGAAAAACGTGATTGAAAAACCAAGGGAGCAAACTATTGCACATCAGTGGTCCTTGGTGAGGACTGGTTAATTCCCTTTAACCTTTTTGTTACCTGAAAAAAAATGCACATGAAGTAACACAAGCATCAGACAGCGCACTAACTTGCGTTTGAGTAAATGCACGTGTACATGCGTGCACGTGTTTGTGTTGGTAACCTTAGTATGTGTTTGCAAACATCATGCTTGAGCTTTCTAACGTACGTGTGTGTGTGTGTGTGTGTGTGTGTGTGTGCGTGCGTGTGCGTGTGTGTGTGCGTGTGTGTGTGTGCGTGCGTGCGTGTGTGTGTGCGTGTGCGTGCGCGCACGCATGAGTGTGTATATGTGTGTGTTAGAGATCTATATTATTTATTTGATTAGCTAATTGACTCTTTTTTGTATGTGTCCCACAGTCGGCATTATGCATTCGTTCTTTCGACATTGTGTACATCTTTTCTTGTCTTTTTTTAAATATTTATTTAAAGGCTATAACTCTCCGTGAATCCCTTCAACTGTATGGGCAAAGTAGGGTTAAAAAACCCGATTTTAACGACACAACTCCGAAAATAGTGTGATGTGCCC
>CM065683.1:49985958-49990958 GCA_017654935.2 Phymorhynchus buccinoides | reverse complement strand
TCCGTGGTTAGGGATAGGGTTAGGGTTAGGGTTAGGGATAGGGTTAGGATTAGTTGGGTACAGTTCGCATGCGAGAGGTAGATATTTAATGACAGGTACTTATTTATCATAACACCGGCCCTGTGTTTGTTTGTTTCTTTCTTTCTTTCTTTCTTTTCCCTTCCTCACTGTGGCTGTCCATTGCCTATGATAATAGATCTTATTACAGTAGCCTTTTCTTCGTTTCATCCTAGAAACAATGCACAGAGCTTAGGCCTGTTCTATTTGTTTTCAATGCAAAAAGCTAGATTGCAAAACAAGAAAAAAAGAGCATGGAAAGGAAAGAAACGAAGTAAGAAAGAAAGAAACAATGACATAAACCATGAAAGAAAGAACCAGATCACTGATCTGAACTTCTGAAAGTTTTATGACATGTTTTGTAAGGTTTATTGTATCCTGTGCGTTTCTATATATATAGATTAGTTTTACGACTTGCAAAATGATGATTGTCGATATTCTTCTTTTTTTTCTTTCTAATTCACACATGTATGCGTTTGGTCTTTCATAGATTGACAGTCTCTGTTTCTCTGTCTCTGTCTCTGTCTCTGTCTCTCTCTCTCTCTCTCTCTCTCTCTCTCTCTCTCTCTCTCTCTCTCTCTCTCTCTCTCTTTCTCTAATTACTCTGTGTGTGTGTGTGTGTGTGTGTGAGTGTGTGTGTGTGTGTGTGTGTGTGTGTGTGTGTGTGTGTGTGTGTGTGTGTGTGTGTGTGTGTGTGAAGTCAAGTCAAGTCAAGTCAAAATGATCTTTATTGAGGATAAAGGAGTAAGCTTGATAGCTTTTTTTCATCCTGTCCTCAGAATGAAAAGTAATACGAAAGCAACTCGAAAAATAACTCAACATGCAAAACAAAACATTACTCTGTGTGTGTGTGTGTGTGTGTGTGTGTGTGTGTGTGTGTGTGTGTGTGTGTGTGTTTGATTTGATTGATTTAATTTAAAGTCTGTTCACACAATGGTGATATTAGACTGTGGGAGGAAAAAAAATGTGTGTGTGCGTACGCGCGCGCGTGTGAATGTATGTGTATGTGAATATGAGTGCGTGTGTAACAAATCCCTAACAAATTAATAGCAACAAATAAATAAATAAGTGAAAAAGAAAACAAAAATAAAGTTAATTAACTCATGAACTAAAGTAGTCTTGCAATTCCAGAGCTGGATATGACTAGCAATTTTGATCATTTCATGACTGTAAACTACATCTTTTAAAGTTCCAATTTGTGCAACTTGTATCCCAGATAGTTTGTATAACAATGATAATAATGGATGTAACAAGGTGACCCGCGCATCTCCACTTTCTCAACTACACCCCCCCCCCCCCTTTTCTTTCTACTCAAAGCACGAAAACTCGTGGCAAATGTCCTATTACAATTCAACATCAAACAGGTCGCCGAATCCGAAGCGCTATCTGTTTGATCCCTGGGTTTTCATCTGATGACACCCACAATCGGCATCTCTTTCATCCATGTATTTCCCTTCCTATCACGCGCTCTTGACACGCGGCGTCAGGCAGGATTGGAATTTTAGGCATTTGAGGATGACATAACAGGCGCGTGATCGATCTGTACTAATATGCATAATATTATAGCGTCATCTCGTGACTTGTCGACTGCTATGAACCAATCATAGGCCCTCGGGTGTTTAAAATTAAAGGGAGATGGGTAGTGGAAAGACAAAAACGGCCTAAACATTCTCTTTCTCACTAGATTTTTTATCTAGATCCTATGTTCAATGATGAATAAGGAGTAGATGTGTCAGTGAAAAGAATTGACAAACATGCTGTTCTAATTATGTGCACTGATTATTTGTGTGTGTGTTTTTGACTTTTATTCTTTTAGGACCAGAACCGGATTCTAGGCCTAATAACCCTTTTGTATATTTTTAGTAGGAAGCCTGTGAGTTGCAACCTTGCACTTTATGATAACATTCCTTTCCAGGTGTTGGATGGAGAGTGATGTTGGCTTGATCATTGACTTTGATCTAGCCGGTTACTGAATCATACCAGTTGATTCCAGTACCCCTTTTATGTTTTACTGATTTCGGTTTGACAACTGAAATTCAGGTTACTTGTCTTAGTGCTATTGTAGGGCCTACAAGGGCAGCCTTCTAGCCGGTTGGGATCCACTAATTCCCTGCCGGTTAAAAGGTTCGCGCTGTACATCTAAGCTTTTGTTTCGGACAGGAGCCACTTGGCTTATCCCCACTCTTGATCTGGAAAACTTCTTTTTCACATCCTGCACGCACTTGGCCATTGCTGCACTGCACACTGTGGGATCCTTTGCTTTAAGATCGTTGAGCCCCACGTGTAACACGATACATTCAGGTTCTGGCTTCAAGTGGTCCTTAACGTCTTGGAAAACTGTGCTGCATTCCTCAATCGTGTATGCTTTTTGTTTGGCGATTTGAAGGCCGTATGACAGCCCCTAAACGATTTCCGTCAACCTTTGACATGACTGAATCTCCGATAAGAACAATGGCTGGTACCCACGTGTCGTCATATCCGGTCACAAGGAGCGCCATATTATGGGAGACCGCCATCTTAGTCCTTACCTTTTTTTGAAAAATGCCAGATCGATGCTGCGTATTTGGCTGTTCCAATTCGAAACTTATCTAAACTGTATTTATGACATCTGGATGTTTTCTTTACACATTTAGATAACATTTTCACTTTGTTTACACACAAATAAGGACTAAGATGGCGACACTTCCGTTGGAATGGTCGAGCTGCGCACGCAGGTGGGTTGGAGCCATACGGGTGTTATGATAAATAAGTACCTGTCATTAAATATCTACCTCTCGCATGCGAACTGTACCCATCTAACCCTAACCCTAACCCTAACCCTATCCCTAACCCTAACCCTAACCACAGAAAGAACCAAGAAATAGAGCAGAAGGGTGTAAATCTACATATTTGCCGAGAAATCGATGTACAAATCCATGCACTTAGTTTCGTAAAAATTCACAATGGCGGACAAACAAACGATTCTGATTGGCTACGCTAGGACTACTTCCGGCTAGGACTACTTATCTCATAGAGGTAAAAATACACCGCCCACACGGGGATTGTCGTCGAGTTTGGAAAACTAGAGCAGTCTTCCTCTGGTTGGATTTGACGTCCACGTTGAGTTCTTTTTCCTTCCAGAATGACGTCAATGTTGATGTTGCGTGCTTCTCAGGGATTGCGTCATTTGTTCTTGATGGCTTGGATTCGTTCTTTTTAGATGATTGTTCATCTTTTTCAAGGTTTTCTGTTGCTTTCTTGGTTTGTGAAGCCACAGGAGAAGGGTTTCTTGGATGGTATGCAAATGAGGTGAAACGTCACGACCTGATAGAGTCATATGAGGCAGTCATATAGTCTGTCTCCAATGATTCAATGTTCTTAGATTGGTGACGTTCTTTATTTGGAGCTATTCTGTTGGCTAAGTCTTCGATCAGCTTCGTTTGAATTTGATGCTTTACGAGTTCTTCCAATGACTCAACTCGTTCAGCTAGATTTTCGATTGTCGTATTTAATTTTCTAGCCTTCTTCCGCATGGTGAGACTCTTGGAAACGTCTTGAAACGTTGATTCGTACTGCTGTCCAGAGGGGTTTCTATGGACGTGCTGGTGGTACTTTGAACCCTTTCTGTCGGTTCAGAAACTGCGTCATCTTTTTCTGGGGATTCTGCATGATGACTTTTACCTCCAGACTTAGATTCAGCCGTCGTGGAATCTGAAGATCCGTATTTCCTAGCCTTTAGTCGTGCAGATTGTCTCATAGTAGTAGTTTGATCCCAAAGCCTAGCTGACCAAAATTGTCCAACTAACAGTTTCCACCATGACACATTGAGACAGGGGAATGTGTGTGTGTGTGTGTGTGTGTGTGTGTGCACGGCACGCGCGTGCGCACATGCGAGATATTATGCTGTGTGGTTAACTACAGCGCCCTTCTTCTTTTTTTAATGGTGTTTGCCTGTTGCCAACCTGCTGTGAGTGAATGTGACTTACCTAAGTGCCGCCAACTGCCAATTCCTTTGGCAAGGAAGAAGTGAGGGCAAGGAGGGGGGATTAGATGGGAGGGGAAGCCCTACAACAACAGTATTGACCAAAGCTTACTCCCCTGATTCTTGAGGGAAAGAAAGAAAAAAAGACTATGGAATATTAGACAGGACATGTGCTTACGCCAATGATCTCATAATTGTGACCCAGCACCACGAAAGGGACATTAAGTCGCCGGGCTAGTTTCTCACAACAGGCTTGCAAAGATCATTTTTGGTCAATTTTGAGATACGGGTATTTTTATGTTCTCTAACATCTAATCTATCATAGTTATAAAGGATAATCTTTAATATGGTCTCTAAATGGTCCTGTAAGTGCTTTAAAACGAGCAAGTCAGTGCATTTTCTTCAGCTAGGCTAGACTTTAGACTGTTTTCTCAAAATGGCCGATGTTCACCCTACTAACTTTACATGCTCGTAACTCTGGTACGAAACAAGATGCAAGAATGGTTCTTTTATCGTTAGAAAGAGAATTGTCTGACGTTTCCAAGCGTATAATGTTCTCAGAATGGTCAGTTTGACACTTAATGTCCATTTCGTGCTGATAGGTCACATATTGCTGAACCAATATTGTTTTCGATTACTGTTTCACCAGTGCTGTTTCTATGAAACCCTTCTACCAGCATTGTGGGGTTTTTTTCTTTCAAAAATCTTTTCACTGATCTTACTTCCCTTACACTTTGTCACCACATTATTTTCCCCAGGTACTGTTTCGCTTTAGCTCAAGAGTAAAGTTATTGTTTGTTAAACCTATATTTATCATTACCACTACAGTCGACATAGGATGTTGAAACTTGGTATGAAGGTGGTTTGGCTTATGCTCCTTCCGAATATTGTTGCCCAATCAAGGTCGAGGTCAAGGTCAAGGAGATCGCTGGTCCCTGAAAATCGGGGGGTCGGAAAAATGGAGTTCCCAAGATAACAGCAT
>CM065683.1:49963458-49978458 GCA_017654935.2 Phymorhynchus buccinoides | reverse complement strand
TACTACTACTACTACTACTACTACTACTACTACTACTACTACTACTACTACTACTACTACTACTACTACTACTACTACTACTACTACTACTGCTACTGCTGCTGCTACTACTACTACTACTACTACTACTACTACTACTACTACTACTACTACTACTACTACTACTACTACTACTACTACTACTACTACTACTACTACTACTACTACTACTACTACTACTACTACTACTACTACTGCTACTACTACTACTACTACTACTACTACTACTACTACTACTACTACTACTACTACTACTACTACTACTACTACTACTACTACTACTACTACTAACTACTAACAATAATAATAATAATAATAATAATAATAATTGGTCTACAGACAATATACTTTATTTTTATTATTTTACTAAACACCCAGAAATGTTTATCCTATTTTTTGTCATGAGCGCTTTTACTGGTACGCTGCAAAAGTACGAGAGAGCTTGGTTGTTAATTAAAAACAAAATAAAATCTAAACTTTTGCTGGAGCGTGACCGTTTTATTGTCAACAAAAATGAAATGTTAATCCGCTCGTAATTTAGAAGCGATTTTGCCCAAATGTAAGAAAAGAAAGGGAGAGGATGGGGGTTCAAATCATTGTGCGTCTAAAATATGCATGTATTCCAGACAAACTCTGAAATGCAATGGAATAATAATGATAATCCATACAGATGAATGCCAAATGTGGTGTTTTCGATTTATGTAATCTGAAAGTTTTTAGTATTGTTTATCGAGCCTGGGATTGCACAATTTAATTTCCACAAGGATGAATAAAGTTGTATTGAATTGAATCCTCACCAAATTGTATTACTTTTATCACCTTTGCTTAATGTGTTTTCAGACAGTCGAAGATAAACGATTAAAAAAAACCAAAAAAAACAACCCCACTCTAATCAAGTTACATATCATGGGAAGGAAATTATGGTAACTGGGCAATGGTCCAAGCTAAAGCTTTTCTTCTTCTTTTATTTTCGTGTGAAGCTGACCAACTGCGCAAACCCAGAGCATTGGTGGTGCTCCTTTTAGTTATGGCTAGGGGCAGACCCATTAATTCAGGTGGTCATTGGGAGGGCCTTGTGCACAGTCCCGCTGGTTGGCAATGACGCTTGGCTAAGTGATCGATACAGTCTGTCACAGAAGAGAAAGGGACGTTAGTTCTACTCTAGTACGATAGCGTACAGCGGTGTCGAAATCTTTCTACACCAACTGGTTTGTCTTTGATTTTTAGCTCTTTAGTAAACACGTTCTCTTGATCCTTTCTTTCTCTCTCTATAAATATATCTACAGACACGCAGGCGCGAGCACTGTGACTTACTAATTTACATACACGCACGCATGCGCATGATTATGCACACACACGCGCACACGCACTGACGCACGCACGCACGCGCACACACACACATAGAAGGGAAAAAAAGCGTGTTTGCTTTTTCAATGTCGATCTTTATTTAATTAGATTTTGACTTTGACACACGTTTTGCGTGCGCACGGAAGTATGGGAAGCAGTACGAAAGGAGAACAATTAATCATTTCTGTATCCCAACAATGACTCCAATGTGATTGTACATTTTGATGGGAGATTCTTAGAGATTATTTATCTAATAGGCTTTCCTCGCTGAACTATGACGGGGCTGAAAAAAGGCCCGTGATAGAACCACAACAAAAAGTCGACAACATCCTTGATAGACCTACTCTTTTAACAAATCATGTGACCCCAACCCCAGGTGATAATCACAAAATAAAATGTCAAAGTCCCTTTTTATACACATTGAGTCTACAATTTCTAAGACTGTGATAACATCTACTGTAATATTTGTTCCCCAAATCATTCGTTCGTATACAACAACAGACAAACTGACAAAATAAAGTAAACATAACCTTCGCGTTGAAAATAAAGCAGTCAGTTGAATAAAAACGCTGGAGATCTTTTTTTCTTCTTTTTTTTAAAGCCAGGATTCATTTTTAAGCCAGTGTGTGCGCCAGTCAATCGTGTGTCGTGTCCAACCATGACTCGGGATAACAGAAGACAGAGGATTGCTATTCTTGAAGGCAGGGGTAGAATTTGTCTCCCGCGCTCCTGGTAAAGCCTTGCATTGCCCAGGAGGCATTCCCACTCTAAGCTTTAAAAACAAAACCACCAACATTCTACAAACTGAACGTTTATTTAATATTCCCAACTTCTGCTTATGGCCATGTTTCAGATAAGTGTTCATAAAAGAGGAATACGCCGCACGAAGACCAGCATTCTACATAATCTTGAGAAAAAGAGGAGTGAGTGGAAGAAAAAAGGGAGGCCAGAAGTGACCAGTGGTGTGAGGAACTTGACCACTCTACATTGAGGAGAAGGGGTCAGACAGTGTAGCTGGTCATCATGTGTTGCACTGCAGTCAGCTGTGTGGCCGGCTGTGTGGCCAAGGTCATCATGGGCATCATCAACACATTCCTCTTTGTGAGTTTAAATCTCCGAGTCTCTCTCTCTCTCTCTCTCTCTCTCTCTCTCTCTCTCTCTCTCTCTCTCTCTCTCTCTCTCTCTCTCTCTCTCTCTCTCTCTCTCTCTCTCTCTCTCTCTCTCTCTCTCTCTCTCTCTCTCTCTCTGTGTGCGTGCGTGCGTGCGCGCGTGTGTATGTATATATATATATATGTGTGTGTGTATGTGTGTGAGCATGCTTGTGTGTGCGTGTGTGTTGTGTATGTATGTACGTGCGTGCACGCCTAAGTGTGTATGCGTGTGTGTCTGTGTCTGTGTACCTGAGTTGAATTACTCACTTAGGGAGAGTCAAGTATGTATGTTTTATTTAAAATTAATAGCATTTCAGTATCAAAGACAGCTCGTATTTTGTGACTGGCCGTGTTAAGGTCTTTGTTGCAGCTGTATATGAAAATGTTTTAATCAAAGCAACAAAAACAAAAACAACATTAATGTTCTCATGACCCTCCCCCCCCCCCCACCTCCTCGCAAATCCTCGTTGGCTGCATATTGTATGTCAATGCTGTTGTTGTGTTGCTGTTATAACTGTTCTTCTTCTTGTTCTTCTTCTTCTTCTTCTTCTTCTTCTTCTTCTTCTTCTTCTTCTTCTTCGTCGTCGTCGTCGTCGTCGTCGTCGTCGTCGTCGTCGTCGTCGTCGTCGTCGTCGTCGTCTTCTTCTTCTTCTTCTTCTTCTTCTTCTTCTTCTTCTTCTTCTTCTTCTTCTTTTTTTTTCTTCTTCTTCTAGGTGTCTACTCTAAAAAAAATATTTTTAATACCAGCCTAAGTAAACGCAAGCCTAAAATTAATAGCACTGATATAATCAAAAAGGTATTTAGAACATAAGCAATAGCATTTGCCCTGAGGGGGTGGTGGTGGTGGGGGACTATTTAAAGACCCACCAGATCACGTGTCAAAATCACGGGTTTCACGTGTTTTCCCTCTTATGGCTGGTAACAAATCTTGTTTTGATCAGGTTTGACTCCCATACTAATGTCCCCAAATTGAAAACGAAAACATCATTTTAAAGAGCAGCCTCAATTTGAAGTTGGGGACATTTGTATGTGGGTCTCAGCTACCCAGAAAAACAACAACAAGGGACCTAATCGTGTTGCGTCAGTGTGACTTTATGGTCTCTGTACACGAGAACAATGTTCATTCTGTCCAACACAGTGATAGGCCAGTCATAAGACGACTTGCATAATATTAATGTGTTGCCACAGTCAAAAAAGAGTGAAACATTTTCACGTGCAACAAGAGACCTTTACCTTCATCTATATATCACCTTTTTGGCTGCATTGTGTGTGTGTGTGTGTGTTTGCGTGGGTATCCTACAGCTGATCGGGCTGGCCATGTTCTCGCTGGGCGTGGTGCTCCAGACCTTTACCTTCATCTATATATCACCTTTATGTTGCATGGTGTGTGTGTGTGTGTGTGTGTGTGTGTGTGTGTGTGTGTGTGTGTGTGCGTGCGTGTGTGCGTGTGCGTGCGCGTGCGTGTGTGTGCGTAGTGCGTGTGTGTGCGTGTGCGTGGCGCGGCGCTGCGAGTGCGTGTGTGTGTGTGTGTGTGCGTGTGCGTGCGTGTGCGTGCGTGTGTGTGTGTGTGTGTGTGTTTTTGCCGTGGGTATCCTACAGCTGATCGGGCTGGCCATGTTCTCGCTGGGCGTGGCGATCCAGACCCAGCCTAGCCTGTCCAAGGACGCCTTCTCGGGCCTGCTGGACAATCTGGAGTCCTCGGCCACCTCGGCCGGGGTCAGCCTGGACACGTCAGACTTCAGCGTGGCGGAGGTGGCCTTCGCCTTCACCGTCATGCTCATCGTCATGGGCGTGCTGCTCGGGGGCATCTCCCTGCTGGGACTGATCGGCACCAAGTACAGCCTCAAGCCCCTGCTCATCGTGGTGAGGGTTGTAGCTGTATTTAACGTTGACGTAGTATTGAACATATTGTGAAAACAAATAACTTGTTTTTAAAAACAAGCGCGAAAATCGCAATAGTTTGTGGCACGCGGTCTATTTTTACCACTCCAATCATGAGTTACCTCCCCTGGATTTTCAATAATTTTAATCTGTAAACCAGGGACGGTATTCATGTCGAGATATGCATGAGACTCTAGCATATAGGATTGCTAAGTTAGCATCATTAGAAGCTATTGGAAGAGCTTCTAAGTTAGCATCATGCTAAGTCTCATGCTATCTCGACATGAATACCGTCCCAGAATGTTATCTCTGCACCATTTCGTAACTTTTTATATCTTTTGGAAAACATTTAAAACTATGTATCCTACTTATGCTCATTGAAAGAAGCACCGCATACTCGTCGTGTCTGTTGCAGTGTCTGTATTACGCATGTTTATTATTTTGTACGCTTTTAAAATACATCATTTTAAAGAGCGGCCTCAATTAATTTTGAAGTGTAGCCTCGATTTGAAGTGCGACAATTTTGGAACGACAGACAGACCGACCGACCGACAAAGTGAGTTATAGGTTTGTGGCTTGAGCCACAAACAAAAAAGGACTGCAGAAATATAGAAAGCACAATCCCCATTTTATATTATTTGCAGTCTTTTTTAATACACGATGGCTTGGAGTCAAAAATCTTTAGATAGTCCATTGACATATTGTGAAAACTAATAACTTTTTTCAAAAACAGACTGCAGAAATATAAAAAGCATAATCCTCATGTTATATTATTTGCAGTCTTTTTTAAATACAAGTTCTTAGTTTTTTTCAATAACATCAATAATATGTCAATGGACTATCTAAAGATAGTCCGTTTTGATTCTAAGCCAGCGAAGTTCTAGTGGTAGGGTGGAGATCAATCAGAAAGAGGGGAAAGAGAGAGAGAGAGAGAGAGAGAGAGAGAGAGAGAGAGAGAGAGAGAGAGAGAGAGAGAGAGAGAGAGAGAGAGAGAGAGAGGGAGAGGGAGGAGAGAGAGAGAGAGAAAAAAAGAGAAAGAGAAAGGGTATCTTTTTAGGTGTATATTTTTAAAGTATGCATATTCTTAAAGCAGTTTTTGTTTTTAATCTTAAAGTATATAATATTATGTAAAATGTTACACTTCTGAAGCCTATCATTTCTGAGAAAACAAATCATGATCCAAACACTAGTATGTCTACCCTGCTGTATGAATAGACATTAAACTCGTCTCACGGTGAAATAATGTAGCCTCAGTTGTCTCTCACATTTTACTGGATGACCACCGGCATTCTGTAGGCTAAAATTAAGAAATCTAAGTCGAATTTATTAGCGCGTTCACACTAGCACTTTTTTCCAGTCTCAGAGCGGTTTTGTGCATTTATATTACACGTTAAACCGCTTTATCGAAAGCGCTCTCGGACCTGCTAGCGACCAGGTCTGAGACCGGTTTCGGTCTGTTTGGATGCCAGACATCTCTGGAATGTGCCCCCTCCCATACCGCTTCGCTGCAAATTTCTCAGAGCAATGCAGGCCTACATTCTTTTTTTTTCCCCCTTTTCTTTTCTCTCACGAAAGACGAAGCTTCAAGAGGGTGTGTTTGGAGTTCTGATGAAACAAGTTTGTTGATTGATGTGTGGTCGGATGACCAAATAGGCCTACAAGTCGAATTGAATGTACCGAAAAGAAACATTTTAGTTTTTGCGCGTATTGCAAGGAAATAAAAATAAAAATAAAACAATAACAGAGGAATGAGGAAAAGAGTATTTATTTCATGGGTAAAATATGTTATGCAACACAGGTAAGCTGGATGACACGAATTCACATAGCACGCATCCTGTGTCGCTATTAATGGTCTGAATGAAGACCGGTGAGCATGGGGCAGGATAAACATCCCCAACTGGAGGAAGAAGAAGAAGAACAACAACAACCAGGAACACAGCGAAACAAATTGTTGCTTCTTATGCGCCCGTGGTGCATTCCAGGCATTCATGTCAGGCTGCCTTTAGGGTCATTCAGGGTTCAGTATGAGGTCAGAGCGGTTCTGTAGTTTCCTAGTGTAAATGCAATGAAACCAAACGCGCCGAATGCGGATTCAATCCGCATTCAGAGACCGGTTTATATGTGAACGTGCTGTATTTTATAGGCGAGAGTTTCCACCCGGTTTGTGCTTTCTCTTGTTCCAGAAGTGTTCCTCACAAAATTGTTCCCGGTAAGGTTTTTGTGGCGCAAAATGTAATGGCAGTATGGCAGAGTTATATGTTGACTGTTGTTATCATAAAAAAACACTGAACCAGACTGCAACGTCACTGGAACATACAACAAACAAACAACTAACACACACAAGTGTAAAGTGACGTTATTTTATTCACAAGAGACAAAACACAAAACTACTGGATATTTCGGCGAATGCGCCTTTATCAACATAGACAAACAATAAAACAGCAAACAGCAAAAGGAGCAAAAAGCAGGCAACAAAGGGAACCAAAAAAACCAAGATCATTTACGTATTGGACTGTGGAGGGGAAGTGTTTTTTAGTTTATTTTGATCTTGTTGTTTTGCTCCTTTTGTTGCCTGCTTTTTGCTCCTTTTGCTATATTTGCTGTTTACTGTTTTCTTGTTTGTCTATGTTGTTGATAAAGGCGCATTCGCCGAAATATCCAGTAGTTTTTTGTTTTGCCTCTTGTGAATAAAATAACGTCACTTTACACTTGTCATGTAGTTGTTTGTTTGTTGACTGTTGTTATTATAATTTTTCAGTATTTCGTCATCGTGCTGGTCCTGTTTTTGCCTCAAGTGATCCTTGTGCTGATCATCGTCATTAACCGAGATGTAGTAAGTTGGAATTCACACATTGTTTTACAAGGATAGTTTTAACAGCATTCCGTTGAAGTTTGTCATTTAAAAAGTCTATCAACAAGTGCCAGATTATTCTACTCTTTAGTCAGCGGCCCTCAATCTCTACCCCTGTCTTCGAGTGCGTGCGTGCGCCTGTGCGTGCGCTCTTGTGTTTGTTGTTGTTTGCATGTGCGCGTGTGTGTAGGTGTGTGTGTGTGCGCGCGTGTGTGTATGTGTGTGCGCGTGGTGTTCGTGTGGCTGTGTGTGTGAGATTGTGTGTGTGTGTGTTTTGTGTGTGTTGTGAGGTGTGTATTAGAGTACGTCTGATCTGTCTAATTTCTATGTCTATGTCTGTCTGTCTGTTTGTCTGTCTCGCTCTCTCTCACTCTTCTCTCTCTCCCTCTGTATCTCTCTCTCTCTCTACTCTCTCTCTCTTCTCATCTCTTTATCTGTGTGACAAGTGTGTTTAATAGCACTTCTAATATTAAGTTATTTCCCCCTCTAAAATGTCAGAATGTTTTTGTCTGTGTGTCTATCTTTCTTCTCTTTTGCACTCACTCACAGCGCGCGCGCTGCGCGCACAATACACACAACACACACCACACACAAACACACAAATCACACACACAACACACACACACGACTACACTAATTCATAAACAGTAACTACACACACACACACACACTACTGTCCAAGAGCGATATCTTTTTAAGAACATCTGGCATTGACTGGTTGTCTGATGGATCGACTCTATCTTCTTTATCAAACATGTTAAATAATTCTTGTTTTCGTATCTTAATTTGTAACTGTTTATTGAAACGTTCAACTTGTCCTTTATCTTTAATGCTATTCAATGTTTGGTTACAGTATTTTTTTTATCTTATTTTAAGATTAAGTTTCATACGTTTTAGAAACTTGTATTATTTGTTGGGGGGGGGGGGGGGGGGGGGACCGATTTGTTATTGGGGGGTTGGGGGGGGGGGGGGGGGGGGGGGAGGGGGGGGGGGGGGGGGGAGGGGGGGGTGGGTGGGGGGGGTGGGGGGGGGGGGGGGGGGGTACACACAGGTTTGAACATTTTCAATATACAAATCCCGGTAACATACACACACTCATAAAAAAGGGGTCACTATCCAGTACACCACAAAAGAGTAATTTTTTAAGAAATGGGGTGAGAGGGAGAGAGGGGGAGGGTGGAAGGAGACGGGGACTGGTAGAAAGCACTAATTTTTACAAAATGTACATTCGGGGGGGGGCCGCAAGTGGGGGAGGGGGAGGGCGGGGTGACAAAATGGGGGCACAGGAAGAAAACTGGGTGGGGAGGGGGGGGGAGAGAGATGGGAGAGGGGACGACTGGGTGCATCTCCTGGTGTTGCGGGGGGGGGAGGTGATTGACGGTGGGGGGGGTAAAGAGGGATGGGGGGTGAGAGGGAGAGAAATAAGACTGGGGTAGGGGGGGAGACGGCATGGGGTGGGGGGGGGGGGTGGGGGGACTCTATACAAAAGGGGGGGAAAGGGTAAAAAATTCTTGGGGATTTGACCCATTCGTATAGGGGAGATTGTGTGTCATGTGGGGGGGAAACGGGGGGGGGGGTTAGTTTTATCTTGTAATGGACAATTCAAGGGTCCTTGGGGTACGGGGTATTATATTTTTTATTTTTTAAGACGGGTAAGGGGCCGATAAAGTCTGGGGGGGGGGGGGAATTCGATGTGGGGGGGTTGGGGGGGGGGGGGGGGGGGGGGTGGGGAGGAGGGGGTTTTCGGTTATTAGGGGTAAAGGTTATTTTTACATATACAACTCCATACATTACACACTCATTAAAATTAAAAATCCAATCCACACCCACAACATAATTTTTTGTCTGAATCAGTTTTAGTGGAAGGACGCAAAAATCCCCGATAAGAGCACACACAAACGCCGCGCGCGCTTGGTCACGTCGTGCAGAAATACAGGAAGAAACGGGTGTGTACAAATGGTACCTCTCTCTTGTGCGTTTCAGTTGAACGGTGTAATTAAACCCCATCTGAGAGGCACCATCAGAGACGACTTCTTTCACAGGGCTGGAAGGGACTGACGTCAACAACATCATGTATCGGGGTCATTATGAAAGTAAGGAGGGGGATCCTAGAAGAACATTATATTTTTTTAAATAAAGGAGGAGGGGGGGGCAACCCTGACGGATTAGTTTTTTTGCAAGAAACACGTCGAGATCACAGGGAAAACACAGCCTTTTGAAGGATCGGAACACTCACTTTGCTCTGGTTTCCTAGAAATTAAACCGTTCAAAAAAAAAAAAAAAAACGGCAATTCCTCCTTGGAGGAGATGCAGCAGAGAACAAGCCATTTTGGATGGGGTGGGTGGAGGACACTCATTGTGGTTGAAGCGTTTTTCTTTTTTTGTAGTGCAGTAAAAATAAAAAAATTGGAGGTATTTTCCTTTGTTGTGAGCGAAACTCCTTTAAGTATAAACTGTATAAAATGAAATGAAATTTAAAATAAAAAGGCTTGTATTGCAAAAATTTCGTGCAAACGATTTTTGTCTAAACTCAGGCGGCCATTAGAAAAGAGACGGCACACGCCTTCTCTTTTGGGTGAAAGAATTTGACTTCCAGCAACTCCGCCAAGGAGGAATCGCCGATTTGACGGTTTGATTTCTAGGAAACCAGAGCAAAGTGAGTGTTGCGATCTCTGTAAAGGGTGTTTTCCTGGTGACCTCGACGTGTTTCTTACAAAAACTCATCCGTCAGGGTGCCCCTTTAAAATATGTTTGAGAGTTCGTTGTTTTGCCGCGTGGCGTGCGTGTATGCGTGTTGTGTGTGTGTGTGTTGTGTGTGTGTGTGTGGTGTGTGTTTGTGTGTGTGTGTTTGTGTGTGTATATGTGTGTGAATGTGTGGTGTGTGCGTGTGTGTGTGTGTGTGTGTGTGTTTGTGTATATAATGTGTGTGTGTGTGTGTGTGTCACGCTTTTGCTGTCTCAGGACCGACATCTTGGAACAAACTTCCTCTTTCCCTCCGTCAGCGACCACCGACCCTCTCTGCTTTCAAAGCTAGTCTCAAGACTAGTCTTTCTTTCTTTTCTCTCTCTTGCCATTAGGTCTGTTTCTGCTATATTCCATTTATGTCATCCGCGTGTGGTGTGTCGCTTTGTATTGCGTTTTTGTTTGAATGTGTTATGAATATTAACGTGTGTTTGCGCTTTGATTTGATTTATATCAAGAATCAGCGCCGTATAAATACCGTATGTTGTTGTTGTTGTTTGTTGTGTGTGTGTGCTTTGCCTTTGGTGGTGTCTTTACATAGGAAATTTGTGTGTGTACCCCCCCCCCTTGTGTACTCTATTGTCGTGCTTCTACTTGTCCCTCCTTGCCCCCCCCCCCCTCTGGGTCCTGTTTAAATAACTCTTTTTCTCCGTCCCTCTCTCTATCATCTCCCCTCTCTCGTCTGTACTCCCTCCTCTCCTCTACTTCTCACATGTGGTTTATAAAGTGTGCTCTATCTCTCATTGCTGATGTCTATTCTTTCCCGCTCCTCTTCTCTCTTCTCCCCTTCTCTCCTCTTTATCTCTCTCTCTCTCTCCCTTCTCCCCCCGTCCTCTTTTTTGTGTTCCTCCCTTTTTTATCATATTGTCAACTGTCAGCCCACCATCACTCACTCCTCACTCACCACCCCTAATAATTAACTGACCTCCTCGTAGCAGCTGCAATGTTGGCGGGGTGGACAGCTACTACGATTTCGACGGGGCCACCTCGTGGACCAAGACCATCAACTTCGGTGAGCTATTCCCCCCCCCTGGTCACTCCCGTGGCCTGCTGCTCGAGTCCTTACTCCACCAACTACAACTGCGCCACCTCGCCTTCTGTCGCCACCAGCAACTATGAAACGGTGAGGCCGAGAACAACGCGGAAACATAACATCATAGCCTACTATAAGTCATACGGTTCCTTTATTGGTCCGTGTGTGTGTGTGTGTGTGTGTGTGTGTGGGGGGGTGTGTGTTTGGGGGGGGTTGTTGTGTGTTGTTTGTGTGTGTGTGTGTGTGTTGTTTTGTGTGGGTGTCAGTGAAAGAGAGAGAAGTATGACCGTGATTGGGGGCGAACTGAAAAAAAAAAAAGGATTTGGGGCAAAACTGTGAAAAGAAAATTAATATTTAACTAACGTATCAAATTAAATAGTAATCCTTGGATTGCGCCTTCCAGAGCTTGATATGACAGAAGCTATTTTGAATCAAATTTCATGGCTGTAAAACCACAATCTTGTAAGGGCACCTATGTTTGCCTACTTGAATCCCAGACAACTGTGCCCAGTTTAAAAATGAGGCACTGTGACTTTCGAAAAGAAATGTGTTGAACTTTGATGATTGGGTTGACCCGACAAGTCGCATTCTGTAACATCCTTTTTAGAAAATTTGGGTCCTTTCGCCCATGAATTTAATAACTCGAATTTTTGTAAATCAGGCTAGACAAAGATCTTGAACCATGACAATATTTTTTCAGATTTCAGTGTGTGTATGTGTGTGTGTTTTTTTGTGGGTGTGGTGTGTGGGTGTGTGGTGGGGGTTTGTGTGTGTGGGCCGTGTGTGTGGTTGTGTGGTGTGTGGGTGTGTGTGTGTGTGTTTGTGTGTGTGTGTGTTGTGTGTGTGGTGTGTATGTGTGTGATGTGCGTGTTGTGCGTCCGTGCATGTGGGTGGGTGTGTGTGCATGCATGTGCGCATGTATGTGTGTGTGCGTGTGGTGCGTGTGTGTGCATGCATGATGTGGGTGTGTTTGGGTGTTGTGTGTGTGCGTGTGTGGTGTGTGTTGTGTGTGTGCCCTTTTTTTGCATTCGATGTCTGTGTTTTTGCTCCCCCAGCGCGAGCGTGTCTATTTCAAGCACTGTCTTCAAATTCATTTCTCTTTTTTTTAGAGTCTTCACTTGACCTCTAAAGGAATTATTAACGGGAAAGCTCTTTTTCTAACTGTGATTTATGCAGGGATGATTACGACAAAATGTGGGGAAATTACATCACCCCCAATGATTCTGGCAAAGCATCGTAACCAGCCCAGTCTAGCTGCACCAGTCCCCCCTGTTGACCTTCCAGGTAAACACCTGCACACAACTGCTGGCTGCTCCACTGGAATATAATTTGCGCATTGCGCTTGCAGGACACCCAGTACACGCCTTTCGGTTTAGTTTAGGCAGCTAAGCAAAACATACATCAGAATAAATAATTAATTTTCCCATATCTCGTTCAGTATCTTTCTCGTCAATGTTTATTTTGGCTATTAATTTTTGTCTACATGTTTTCAATTTTTGTTTTTTTTGCTTTTTTGTTTGTTGTTTTTTGTTGAAGGTTTTTTGTCTGTCTAATTTATTGTTTTTTTGTCGTTGGGTTTTTTTATTTTTAATTGTTTGCATTTTTTTTTTTTCTAAGGGGGGGGGCTTTTTGGAAAGAAAAACCTTTGAAACATTTTTGAAACCTTCTCTCCTCCCTCCCTCCCTCTCTCTCTCTCCTCTCTCTCTCTCTCTCTCTCTCATCTCTCTCTCTCTCTCTTTTCTCTCTGGTCTCTCCCTCTCTCCTCTCCCTCCCTCTCTCTCTCTCTCTCCCTCTCTCTTTCTGTCTCCCTCCTCCCTCTCTCTCTCTCTCTCCTCTCTCTCTCCTCTCTCCTCCCTCTCTCTTCTCCCTCTCTCTCTCCCTCCCTCCCTCTCTCTTCTCCTCTCTCCCTCTCTCCCTCTCGCTCACAGCTCCCTCTCTCTCTGTCTCTCCCTCCCTCCCCTCTCTCTCTCCTCTCCTCCCTCCACTCTCCCTCTCCCCCTCCTCCTCTCACATCTCCTCCCTCCTCTCTCTCTCTCTCCCTCCCACCCTCCAATCCTCTCTCTCTCCTCTCCGTTCTCTCCCCCTCTCTCCCTCTCTCTCTCCTCTTCTCCCCCCTCTCCCTCTCTGCCCTCTCTCCTCCGACTCCCCTCTCTTTTCTCTCTCCCCCCCTCTCTCTCCCTCTCTCTCTCTCCCTCTCTCCTCTCTCTCGCTCTCTCCTTCTCTCCTCTCTCTCCCGTCTCTCCCTCCCCAGACCCTCTCTCTCTCTTCCTCTTCTCTCTCCTCTCTCCCTCGTCAATTGTCTCCTCCCTCTCTCTCTCTCTCTTCGCACTCTCCTCTCTCCTCATCCATCTCTCTCCCCCTCTCTCTTCTCATTCTCTCTCTCTCTCTCTTCTCTCTCTCTCTCTCTCTCTCTCTCTCTCTCCTCTCTCTCTCGTCTCTCTCTCCCCTCTCTCTCTCCTCCTCCCTCTCTCTCTCTCCGCTCTCTCTCCTCTCTCCTCTCATCTCTCTCTCTCTCTCTCTCTCTTCTCTCTCGTCTCTCTCTCTCTCTCCTCTCCCTCTCCTTCCTCTCTCTCTCTCTCTCTCTCCAGGCTCTCTCTCTCTCTCTCTCTCTCTTCCTCTCTCTCCTTCCTCTCCTCTCCCTCTCTCTCTCTCCCCTCTCTCTCTCTCTCCTCTCTCTCCTCTCTCTCTCCTCTCTCATCTCTCCTCTCTCTCTCTCCCGTCTCTCATCCTCTCCCTCTCTCTCTCTCTCTCTCCCTATCTCTCTCCCCCCTCTCTCTCCCCCCACTCTCTCTCACCCCTCACTCTCTCTCCTCTCTCTCTCTCCCTGTCACACACTCTCTCTCTCTCTCTCTGTCCCTCTCCTCCTCTCTCTCTCTCCCACTCTCTCTCTCTCTCCTCTCTCTCTCTCCCTCTCTCAGTCCCCCCCTCTCTCTCTCTTCTCTCTCCCCTCTCTCTCCCCTCCTCTCTCTCTCTCTCTCTCTCTCTCCGCTCCTCTCTCTCCTCTCCTATCTCTCCCACCCTCTCTCTTCTCCCCTACTCTCTCTTCACTCTCCTCTCTCGTTCCTCTCCATCTCAATTTCTCCCTTCTCCTGCTCTCTCTCTCTCCTCTCATCTCCTCTCTCCCTCTCTCTCATCTCTCTCTCTCGTCCATCGTTCCTTTCTCCCTTTGCCCTTCTTTTATCTCTCCCCATGGGATAACATTTTTTTTAAAAATGACTGCAGGATTTCACAAAGTCTCAGGAAAATTTAAAAATAAAGTGGTGGGTTGGGGAAATCCAAAACACTAAACAAGAAAAATAAAAACAAAAACAAAACCGACGTTTCGAATATTCAGACGAAGGAGTTATGATCGGAAACGTCGGTTTTGTTCTTGTTGTTGTTGTTCATTGTTCTGGATTTCCCCAACCCACCACGGGTTTTTTTAAACTCTCCCCATCGGACTTCAGACGACCAGGGCAGTAAGGAAATGGAATAAATCAAAATGTTACGGCTGAAGAATCTTTTTTTTGGCCTAAAATCTAATGCGCAGAATAATGAATTAATTATCCCGACAAATTTCATTTCAGAATTCAGAATAATATAGAGGTCTCTTGCTTTGCAAAGATGTGACGGGCAACTAGGCTATACGTAGAGAATTAATAATGAATTGCGGTTGAAAAGTTTACTTTGGTATGTGCCACCGTCCATATTTAAATGCAATAAATGTTCTTTACATTTGAACAAACAAATGCGAAGTAGGCCTACGCCAGTAATATTAATATGCTTTTTGTTGCTGTCTTTTTCAGTTAGCTGTGCTGATTTTGACCATCATCATCCTCAAGTCGATGACTATCATTGTGTCGTCTAAAGCTGATAGATGTCCATGTTTTTAGTCGCTACTCGTTTAGATTCATAATAGTTTTCCTGCTGGAATCCTTCGCCTTTTGGGTCCATGCTATTCGAGATTAAAAATTAAT
>CM065683.1:49949353-49962958 GCA_017654935.2 Phymorhynchus buccinoides | reverse complement strand
GACTTTAACCCTTTCACCGCCAAAGTCGCATTTTAGCACCACAGTGATTTACCACCTATGTCACTAAAAGACATCAAATTGGGGTCTATTATCCAAACACCCTATTGTCTTAGTTTTGGGGAAGTAAGGATAGACCTTATTTTACCAATGTCACAGAAGAATCCCCAATACTGCAGATGGATTTTGTTCTCTACCCAGACAAATTTAATGGAAATGTTTGGCTGAAATATGGCTGGCGGTGAAAGGGTTAACAAGCTCTCATTATTAGACAAATGAAGCTGCTTTAGGGGTAATATTATGCAAGGGATTAATTAGGAGAACGAAGGCAGGGGCGAAGAAAAGGAAGGAGAGAACGAATAAGCATCACGACGAAGGATTGTTTTCCAGTGTGCGAACCCGTTTATTGTCCTTGCGCATCTCTTGTCAGATTCTATTTCCATCCAAAGTTGTTCCTTTTTTTGTTCCTTCAAAGTTTTACCTAATTGAAAGCAAAGAAAGATAACAAAAGAAAAGGCGACAAGCACTTAAAGCTACTTACTGTACATAACGTCTATGTGGAAAGTGACTCATGTTCTGCACAAACTTCAAAGCATGCACCTTATAGCTTCTTTGAGGAAAGCTGTTCTGGTTTAGTTAGCAGCAAACATTGCATTGAACGTCTAAAGACACTATCTACCTTTCAGATTTTAACCCAAGACGTGTGTTAAGTCCTTTCGCGTACATTTGTCAACTCGCGGATACCATGACCTACAATAAGGCTAGGGTCTCCCGTAGCCATATATATTCGTTGATCAGCATGTCACAACCTATTCAGATCCTGAATTTTGAACCGCCAGTGCAAACCTCCGCCAAGAAATACTCACAAAACCAACATTTCCTTCCTTCATGTCCGAGCTGTATCTCATGAACCAGTGGGTAGAATGGCTTCAAATGTTGTGTGGTAATGTAACACGGCGAGTAATGAAATAAATACTTGCAATAAATAAAAAAAGCAGAAACAGGGTTATTTTAGACTAATAAGGACAAAAAGACCGCGAGAGGACTTAACATAGTTTCATCCTTAAGCAAAGGAAAGGTAAGAATGTCATCTCAAAGGCTATTGTAAGCAAACCCATATACAACAATATCTACCCTATTAATGTCCCTTTGTAACCCTTGGTAACTCGTATTCCCTCTCCACGATGGAGTGAATCGTTCTTTGGATATCGAAAGTCATTCAGCCAATTTCCAATATAAAAAAGGTTCGATTTGGTTTTGACGACAACAAAAGGAAAAGCGTGATAAAGCAACACGGTGAGCATGAGAGGGAGAGAGAGAGAGAGAGTGGGAGGAGAGACAGGAGGATAAAGACAAAGACAGTGACACAGAGAGAGAGAGAGATGAAAATAATTTGTGTCTCTTGCATCCACACAAAACCTTTCTTGTCATAGGTCAAAGAACACACCGGATTGAGAGTGAGAATGGGCATTTTTAATTAAGTGCCAAATAAATTGTTATTTTATGAGACATATCATTGTTTTCCATTGCATACCAATCAATAATTAGCATACAACTAATTCATAATCACATTCACAAGAAAATGATTTTTCTTGTAATGACGTAAGATTGAAGTTGTGTAACAATAATTAGATCATGACATTGACAGAGTGTTTAAATCAATGCATAAAAATATACTTATTTGGTAAATAATTAATTAGCTTAATAACATAATTGCAACAACTTCATACTTAGAATTGTACAGAAACACATTGGTACATTTTACATAATGCAAAAACAAAGCCAAATTGAAATGTTCCTATACTTGACAGCATTTCACTTTAAGAGTGTGGGGCTGACCGCCACAGCTGGCAGCAGCCCCACACAATAAGAGATGAAAATAATATCTTTGCTCTGGCTGCAAGGTACTCGTTTTCTTTCAAAACTCTGAAAAGGACCTTAACCCTTTTACCGCCAACGTCGCATTTTAGCACCACAGTGATTTAACACCTATGTCACTAAAAGGCATCAAAATGGGGTCTATTATCCAAACACCCTATTGTCTTAGTTTTGGGAAGTAAGGATATACCTTATTTTATATATGTCACAGAAGAATCCCCAATACTGCTGATGGATTTTGTTCTCTACCCAGGTACATTTAACAGCAATTTTTGGCTGAAATGTGGCTGGCGGTGAAAGGGTTAATATACGAACGACATAACCGTGTCCATGCGAGACAGGGTCAACAACAGCTATACAATAGAGGCCTACGCTGACTCACTCAGGTACATGTTCGCAGAATAGTGGTTTTGTTTTTAGTTTTTGTTTGTTATTTGTTGTTGCTAGTGCTGTTGCTGCTGTTGTTGCTGCTGCTGATGCTGTTGTTGTTGTTGTTCTTCTTCCTCCTCTTCCTCCTCCTCCTCCTCCTCTTCTTCTTCCTCTATGTCGCACCGGCACACACAAAAACGCATACACACTATACCATGCGCGCCCGTGTGTTATGCTCAGATGCACGCACACATGAATTAGACCTACTTAATCAGAATAGACACGTGCGTACACATTCGCGTGCACACAGACAGGCACGTACACACACGCACAGAGAGAGAGAGAGAGAGAGAGAGAGAGAGAGAGAGAGAGAGAGAGGGGGGGGGGGGCTACCAAACGCACTCGCACAAACGCATAACCATTTACAGCATTATATTATGAAAGCGACAAAAGCAGACATTAAGAGCTGTGACAAACTGTACATTTATGACGTCTTCTGTCCGTTTCGGCGGTCGGCGGAGACGGAGGGTGAGGAGGAGAGGACTGGGGTCAACCGCCATTGACTGATTAGGCTACATGGCTGAAGAACATCCACATCACGTGCTTCCCTGGCCCTTCCACCCTTAAGGGCCAGCCACACGTCAGATAAAATCGCACGACTGTACGATACGATTCCATCACGTGGTCTCCAAGAACAAAATGTGATTCGCGCTTCGAGATCGCGTGATCGAATCGTATCGTACAGTCGTGCGATTTTAGCTGACGTGTGGCTGGCCATATAGTTCGTAGCACCACCACCACCACCACCACCACCACCACCACCACCACCACCCCTCTCCCCGACCCTTGTACATTTAGATATCGCTGTCCTCCTCCTCTCACCTTAAGCACAAGTAGGTACTTTACTTGAACAGAATGATTTCTACTTCCGTCCAACAATTACGTTAATAATTATAATAATAATAATAATAATAGTGAATCATTTATATAGCGCATTCCTCCACCAATGTGGAGCTCTATGCGCTTAACAACAACAAAAATTAAGAAGCAACAAATTCAACAACAACACGAAATAATCGCTCACGCACATGCAAATAGGCATACACATACACACCCCACCCACACATACACGCACGTACCGGCACATACACACACACACAAACACACACACACACACACATACACACACACACACACACACACACACACACACACACACACACACACACACTCACACACACACACACACACACACACACACACACACACACACACTCACACACACACACACACACACACACACACACACCGTTACCATCACCACCACTCACCCCACCCAAAAAACACAATACAAAATACAATCAGTTGAACAAAGCATCAACACACACACACACACTCTCTCTCTCTCTCTCTCTCTCTCTCTCTCTCTCTCTCTCTCTCTCTCTCTCTCTCTCTCGTCTCTCTCTCTCTCTCTCTCTCTCTCTCTCTCTCTCTCTCTCTCTCTCTCTCTCTCTCTCTCAACAAAGCTGACGTAGACAAAAAGTCATTGCAGTCAACACACAGTGAAACTAATATGGGGGGAGGGGAGTGTGTGTGTGAGAATAGAGTCCAGAAGTAATGTGGCCTAAAGGTTGTGATGTAGCTTGAACAGGTGGGTCTTGAGAGCTGATTTGAAACATTGCAAGGACTGGATATGGCGGATTTCGCGTGGTAAGGAGTTCCAAACTGATGGGGCCGAAAAGGAAAAGGAGCGCTCACCAAACATTTTTGTTCGTGTACTAGGAACACAGAGAATGTTGGAATCTGAAGATGACCGCAATTGCCTTGATGGAGTATAGACAGAAAGCATGTCAGAAATGTAGCTAGGGGCATTTCCAGAGAAATAAGAATGACATAGAGTGGAAATTTTGTAGTCAATACGTGCTTTGATGGAAAGCCAATGAAGGGATATCAGGAGTGGTTGAACATGATGATACTTAGAGACCTTGAGGACAAGTCTGGCAGCAGAGTTCTGGACTTTTTGAAGCTTGTCAATGAGGTGTTGGGGGCAGCCATACAAGAGTGAATTACAATAATCTAGTTTAGAGAGAACAAAAGCGCAGACTAGTATTTTAGTAGTATCTATAGACAGGAGATGGCGAATCGTACCAATGCGACGCAGCTCACAGTATGCTGACCGACAGATAGTTTGAACTTGTGAGTCAACACTCATATCTTGAGAGATGTGGAAGCCAAGATTTCTAGCAGAAGGAGAAAAGGGTATTTGAGTGTCACAGACAGAGATGGAATCAGGCTTTGGGTACGAAAGTTTTCTAGATGGAGAGTGGATGAACAAGGCCTCCGTTTTGTCGTCATTCAGCTTCAGTTTGTTTTGTAGCATCCATGATTTGATGTTGCGAATGCAGAATTCAAGTGAAGATATAGAAGGAAGAATGGTAGATGGGGATACAGGCTTGTGGAGTTGTGTATCATCAGCAAAAGACTGAGAATCAACTGAATGAGAAGTGATCAACTCGGACAGGGGTTTAGTGTACATGATGAAGAGGACTGGTCCAAGTACTGAGCCTTGAGGAACCCCACATGTGAGGCCAACCATTGCAGAAGATGAGTCATTGATGGAGACAGACTGAGTTCGACCAGAAAGGTAAGACGAGAACCATGACAGAGCAGTGCCTGATATTCCATAGGTGATTTGAAGCCTCTTAAGGAGTATATGGTGGTCAATAGTATCAAAAGCAGCTGAAAGATCCAAAAGAGTTAATATAGATGCGTCACCAGAGTCAAGAGCTAAGAGAATGTCATTAGTTACTTTCAACAGTGCCGTTTCAGTGCTGTGAAATGGCCTGTACGCTGATTGTGAACGACTGATGAGTTGATGTTCATTGAGATAGCCTAGGAGTTGATGAAGAACTAATTTCTCAATGATTTTTGATATGAAAGAGAGGTTGGATATAGGCCTATAGTTCTTGAGAGTGTTTGGGTCAAGGGATGATTTCTTTAGAAGTGGTTTGACAATGGCAGTTTTGAACACAGATGGAAAGGAGCCAGATGTTAGAGAGTTGTTGACAATATGGGTGAGAGTAGGGAGTAGTTCATCAAGATACTCTATGAAAAGTGGCGTCGGTATAGGGTCAAGAGGACAGGAAGTGGGTTTAGCTTTTAGAATGATCTTCTTCAATTCAAAGGCAGTAACTGGCTGAAATTCCAAGAACGTGGATGTTGTTCCTATTTGGTCTAAGAGGGTGGTAGGCCTAGGTGTGGAAGAAGCCTGATCAAGTTCGTTTCTGATCAGCTGGATTTTCTGAACAAAGTAGTCAGACATCAGGAAGGTCACTGACAGGGTGGGTGGTAGGGAGAGGGGTGCTTTTTTCACGCCCCAGTAGTTTGCTGCAGATAGAAAACAGCCGACTAGAGGTCACTGCATTGTTTATTTGGTCAGTGTAAAAGGAGGATCTTGCTGTCAACACTATGTTCGCTATTTTTCGTTTCGCAGCGTTGAAGATTTGTTTCGTAACGGTAAGGGGGGTCTTAAGCCATGCTCTTTCAGCTACACGCTTTTCTGACTTCGCCGAGTTCAGTTCAGTGCTAACTAAAGGGTACCACGGCTCCAGTCTATCGGCACGCTCTTGGCGGTGACGTAACGGCGCGTGTGTGTCGATAACGCGAGTGAGAGCGCTGTTTAGGTTGTTGACCGTGGGGCATGATTCAGGGCAGATAGTCGCGCGCAACTCTGCTTGAAATGCTGATCTGTCCATGCCGCGTACATTACGAGACTGTCTGTACGATGGGGTGTCAGACGGGACAGACAAACATAGTTCACAAACAATACAGAAATGGTCAGAAGCAAGAGATTGAGTGACATGAGTAGAGCGTAGCAAATCATCATCTGGTCTATAAATTACCCAGTCCAGAATGTGGCCACGTTCATGAGTTGGCTCGGTAACAGATTGACTAAAGTGAAACATATCCAAAGCATTAATCGTCTTAGTAGTTACAGGGTTATGCTGAGTATCAAAATGAACATTAATGTCTCCTAATATAATACACTTTCCAGAAAGGTTATTACAGTACTCTAAAAGGTCAGGGAATTCACTGAGAAACATAGCGTCTGTCAGTTTATTTTTGCGGCTTGGTGGAGGTCGGTATACGCAGATGAAGTGGACAGGAGAAGACGACGTTGCCAGGGTAACGCGAACTGCTTCAAAGCTGAGGTGTTGGAAGGGAAAGGCAGTGGAGGTAGAAAGATGCTTGGCCAGAGAGTTCTTAGAGATGAACGCAATCCCCCCACCGCGTGAAGGGCTGGGGAAGGAAGAGAGTGTGTAGCCAGATGGTGTCAGGTCAGCACACTTTGCTTCATCGCCTTGTTTTTGAAGCCAGGATTCTGTTATTACGAAAACATCACAGTCATTGTCCGTAATGAAAGAGTGGATCTCTGCTCGTTTCAGTGGGTCGCTAACAGATCTTGCGTTAAAGAGAGCCAGTTGTAGACTGTTGGAATCGTTACGTTGTGTTGTACTGGAGGGCCCATTGCTAATTGGAATACGTATCAGGTTGTCAGGGGAACGATTGGTTGTACAGCTAGTATTTGTACAGTTCAGGGATTGTTCCACAGGATGGCAGTGAGAGGGAGGTAAGGGGTAGACAGGCAAGGCGTGTGGACCGACCCAGTGTTGGTTGATGTCAGGCGTTGGCAGCTTAGTGGTGGCCGAATCAGGTCTGTTACCACACACTGTGCTGATCTTTCTCTGTTTCCGCCGTCCACCACGGTGTTTCTGGACCCGAGGAAGATGGTATCCAATTCCCACTCCTTTGATGGCCTCTATTACAGAGGGGTCCAGTGGTGCAGGGGCAACAGACAGCAGTTGTTCTCGACCGTAGGAGATTCGAGAAAGAGGCGCGGTGGGGGAGTATGGCATTCCAAACGTCAAACAATTATTTGCTCGATTTTTAGTGGTAAAATGAGGCACTTTCCTCATTCTGTGCACACAATTCATTCTGTGGTGCACACAATTCATTCTGTAGGACAGAATTCATTCTGTAGGACAGAATTCATTCTGTAGGACAGAATTCATTCTGTGGCACACACAATTCATTCTGTAGGACAGAATTCATTCTGTAGGACAGAATTCATTCTGTGGCACACACAATTCATTCTGTAGGACAGAATTCATTCTGTAGGACAGAATTCATTCTGTGCACAAAATGTATTCTGTGGGATACACATTTCATTTTGTGCGCAGAATGAATTCTGTGTCCCGAAGAATAAATTTTGTGCACAGAATGAATTCTGTTATCCCACAGAATGAATTCTGATGACAGAATGAATTCTGTCCGACAGAATAAATTCTGTCCAGACAGAATAAATTATGTCCTATAGAATGAATTCTGTCCTATAGAATGAGTTCTGTGGGAAAACACAATTCATTCTATGGAGAACGAGGCTCATTTGCATATGACAGGTGATTGTAGGTGCCTTGGGAGTGTTCATTTGTTTAGAAATGTGTTGTTGGAAATGTCTTATCTGTCTTAAAACTTAAAATAAACTCAAAACTTTACTATATTGTAAAACCAGTGACGGAGTGTATGATTTTGTAATTAAGACACTCGACACACAATCTACAATCGCCTACAAGAAGAAGGTAGGCAGTTTCCCCCCACCCCCTCGCCTCCACACACACACACACAGTGACGTCATATGCAAATGAGCCTCATTCTCCATAGAATGAATTGTGTTTCCCACAGAACTCATTCTATAGGACAGAATTCATTCTATAGGACAGAATTCATTCTGTCGGACAGAATTCATTCTGTGGGATAACAGAATTCATTCTGTGCACAAAATGTATTCTGTGGGACACAGAATTCATTCTGCGCAGCAAAATGAAATGTGTATCCCACAGAATACATTTTGTGCACAGAATGAATTCTGTCCTACAGAATGAATTGTGTGTGCCACAGAATGAATTCTGTCCTACAGAATGAATTATGTCCTACAGAATGAATTGTGTGTGCCACAGAATGAATTATGTCCTACAGAATGAATTATGTCCTACAGAATGAATTGTGTGTCCCACAGAATGAATTCTGTCCTACAGAATGAATTCTGTCCTACAGAATGAATTGTGTTCGCCACAGAATGAATTGTGTGCACCACAGAATGAATTCTGTGCACAGAATGAGGAAAGTGCCTCATTTTACCACTAAAAATCGTGTAAATAATTGTTTGACGTTTGGAATGCCTTAGGGGAGTGGTGAGGGGCTTGTCGGAATGGAGTAGGGTCAACAAGTGGAGGGAGAGGCCCGTACAATAATGGGGGAGAGGAGGGGTGAGGAGGATGGGGGATGGAAGAAATGGGTTCCACATGTTGGCAAGCAGGCTGGTAGGGGGAATGACGTTTCTTGGTTAGCATGAGAGTTGGACAGTTGAAACAAAAAAGCAGTCCAAATAACTAGCAAATCAGGCGGAAGAACTGCACAAAACAAGCACCAATACACGCACCACTCCATCATGCTACACTTGTACACTTTTCACAACAAAAAACGATCTAGGTACAACACTACAGTGGAACACTTACTACTATTTATGCTCTAGTCTCTGCCGCTATGCTACACACCTCCGCCGAGAAGGCTATGTTTTTGTCTTTTGTTCACCCTCTTTTAACAACCTTATTAAAAGAAATGTACAACATTATTAAAACAAATGTACAACATTATTAAAACCCTTTCATCGCCACTGTCGCCTCTTGGCACTACAATGATTTAACACCCATGTCACTGAAAGGCATCAGATGAGGGTCTGGTATCCAGTGACCTTATGCTCTTAATTTTAGGAGGTAATGATAGGCCCTATTTTATGCATGTCACAGAGGAATCTCCAATACTGCTGACAGAATCTTTTCTCAGCCCAGGTAAATTTGATGGAAAGTTTTAGCTGAAAAATGGCTGGCGTTGAAAGGGTTAACGCCCTCCCACTTGGGACATACATTGATATGTAAAGATAGTGGATCGATCCTGGAGATACTGCAATGCCAGGTCGACCCATGTTAGTGGATATTATTGATTATTAGTATTTGCCAACAGTGAAAAAAAAAATGTATTTACCAAAGTGACGCAGGCTTACAACACGATGTACATTTGTGGGCTCAATTTGCCCGCAGCCGCATCCGTCTGCGTTCGATTTTCTCACCCGGGAGTAGCCTACCTCCTTGGCGGAGGTTTGTGGTGGAGGCACGTGAATGTACCTCCCTACACATTGCCTGGGTGATTCTGACAAAAGAAGTATTATGGTTATAGGGGTCTACGGCCAGTAGCTTTAGGACTTCGGCAAAGGGTTTTTTCGCACACGCGCACGCACACACGCACACGCACACACACACAGACACACACACCACACACACACACACACACACATAATACACACACACACAATATTCCAGACTCGCAAAAATTTATACATAGCACACACACACACACACACATACGCCTACACACACACGCACTACACGCACACACACACACGCACACACACACGCACGCACGCACGCAACGCACGCACGCGCACACACACACACACACACACACACACACACACACACACACACACACACACACACTCACACACACACACACGCACACACACACACACGCACACGCACACACGCACACACACACACACACACACACTACACACACACGTAACACGCGCGCACACACACACACGCACACACACACACACACACACACACACACACATACACATCACGCACGCCACACGCACACACACACACACACACATACACACACACGCGCGCGCACACAACACATACACATACACACACTACACACACGTGCGCGCGCACGCACGCACACACACACACACACACACACACACACACACACACACCACACAAACACACACACTTCCCCCCCACCCCACCCCACACACACACACACACACACACTGGAGTTCTAAACACTTTTTGCAAGCTTGGTTTTTATTTTAATTGTCTTGTCTACTTAATCAAAAGTCCAATAAAGACGCCGTACAACACAAGTCCACTAGTTTTGCGTTGTTAATCTATACGGTGTTTTATTGTTTATCTGCCTGCCAGTTATTGCTCCGAACTCTCTCTCTCTCTCTCTCTCTCTCTCTCTCTCTGGCTCTCCTCTCTCTCTCTCTCTCTCTCTCTCTCTCTCTCTCTCTCTCTCTCTCTCTCTCTCTCTCTCTCTCTCTCTCCGTTTATGTTGTTTATTGTCTGTCTATTTGATTCACCCAGTCTTGAAATGTTCTAACGAATTTAATATTCCTTTTCCCACCCTTCTCTTTCATATTGTAATACAAATGTACCCTAACATTAAGCGGTTTTCCCCCTCTTCCCACAACGTATGCCATAAAGGTATCAATAGTACATTTAGCCCGTATTATAGATCCCATCCCCACATTGCGGCTAAACTATCATGAAAATAGAGCGTTTTGGCCTACAGTGACCTTGACCTTTGATCAATGACCTTCATCTTCGAACTGGGCCTGGATGTCGTCGTAACTATCTATCCACATGCAAATTGTGAGGGTCATAGGTCCCTCCGTTCAAACGCTATCGTGTTAACGCACCAGCGGCAAGTCATTCAGATAGATAGTCAGTCAGTCAGTCAGTCAGTCAGCCAGGTACAGACAGCGATGAAAACATGAACCAGACTTCGCTTCGCAGCTGCTCAAAGAAAGTAAATACTACGGGATCTAATGAAGGGATGAAGAAGGAGGAGTGGGGGGGGGGGGGGGGGAGGAGGGCAGTCACTTAATCAGTTAAAGATTCACCAGATCACGTGTCAAAACCACGGGTTTCACGTGTTTTCCCTCTTATAGCTGGTAAGAAATCTTGTTTTGACCAGGTTTTACTGCCATACAAATGCCCCCAAATTGAAAACGAAACATCATTTTAAAGAGCAGCCTCAATTTCAACTTGGGGGCATTTGTATGTGGGTCACAGCTACCCAGAAAATAACAAAGGAACTTAATCGTGGTGGGTCAGTGTATCTTTAAAAAGCAACGGGGATGGGGAGTGGGGGGCAGAAGCTTTTATTTCCCATAGAGACCTTCAATGATACCTCGTGAGTTCCACATGCGCATGTTGCACGCTTTTATTGTTGTTTTCTGTGGTGATATCTCACTCTATGATGATGGGGCGATGAGGAGTATAATAATAATAATAGATGAATGCCCCCGGGGAATCCCACAACATGCCCTAATTCCTTTTGTTAGCCTATCACAGGCATCGCGTGCTCGATACTAATCATGGTGATCGCCTGGTATCTATTCTAATGTGGGAGGCCATTTGCATTCTCCATCCAATTATGAAGAGAAATACCAAGCAAAAACTAAAACAAAATGGGAGAGAAAACAAAAGCACAGCGATGGGTGAAAACTAAACATAGGGTGGTCGGCTAGAAGCTTTCTGCTAATATTCATGCACCACAGCCACAGGCATATAACAACAAAACTTACACAAAGGCGTTATATACAAAGGGCATTGTATATTATGCGTATTTTTTATAGGTCCTACCTGACCGCTGATTCTATAATGCACCCAGATGCACGGACACACGCATGCAAACACATGCACAAATGACACAGGCACGCATAAGCATAAAGACTCGCTAGCACACACAGCGCACACACACGCACGCGCGCGCATGCACACATGCATGCGCGCGCGCGCGGTATACGCACACACATACAAAAACACACGTACACACATACATATGTACAAACACACACGCACGCGCACATCACATCACACACACACACACACACACACACACACGCACGCATATACACACACACACACACACACACATACACACACACACACACACACATACACACACACGTCCCCCCCCACACACACACACACAAACATCCACTTAGAGAGAGGGGGGTGGGGCAACAAACACGGTTTTGCCACTTGGTCACAACACACGTCGCTATTTTTCACTCTTTCCCCATGGCAACGCAGTGATATGCCAGTCATATTATCACTAGTATATCACTGTGGCGCCATGAGACAAGAGCGAAAAATAGTAACGTGTATTTCGACCATTAAATGATCCGTTATCGTGGTGGTTGGCAGATTATTTGCATTGCTCATGACTATGCTCGCCCGCCATTATGCAAAGCAGACCACTTTTCATCCACGCCAACACATCTCAAAGGCACGATCGGGAGTTGATTGGAAATACTGATTCTGGTTACCATTGTGTGCATGCTTAGTGTATTATAAATTCCCTATCGGACATTTATTTTGGGGGAAAATTTGATGATGCACACACACACATATACATACAGAGAGAGCGAGAGAGAGAGAGAGAGAGAGAGAAGAGAGAGAGAGAGAGAGAGAGAGAGAGAGAGAGAGAGAGAGAAGAGAGAGAAAGAGAGAGAGAGAGAAAGAGAGAGGAGAGAGAGAGAGAGAGAGAGAGAGAGACATACACACACACACACACACACACACATACACACGCGCACGCACGCACCCACGCACGCACGCACGCACGCACGCACGCACGCACGCACGCACGCACGCACGCACGCACACACACACACACACACACATACACACACACTTGCCATTTCACTTCGTGCCCCTATACAGTTGGTCACAACTAAGAACTATAGTCCAGCACAACCAGTATTCCCAGCAGTAACCAGCAATAATGGTCAGAATTGCTTGAAGTGTCGGGGCAGTGGGTGGATACCTCGTGCCTCCATACGGGGAGCCGGACGACCCCGCCCCTTCCACGAGTCTCTCCCCCGTGGGGATACCTGGGAGTCTTTGGTAAAAAATAGTTCACCCACCTTCTGGAAGTTCTGTGCTTGTAACTTCCTCTAATCTGTCACTCTCTTTGACTCTGCCTTTTCCATTTACTGTCTATCATCTACTATCTTTCTGACTTATTATTGGCCCATTCTCCTGCCTTTTGTTTTTCTCAAAATAAATCTTCAAAATATTATTTTCTCCTTTGAGCTCCTCCGAAATCGGAATGTTTCGGCTGTACGCAGCGGGGAGACCAGTGAAAACTGAAAACTGGACACATTTGTACCATAGCCATTATGGCCATATGGCATGGGAAAGCAGAAGAAGAAGAAGAAGAAGAAGTTTGAAGTGTCATGCAAGGGTCGTTGAAAAGCTACGATAAGGCTGCTGACCTTTATTGACGCATGTGAAACAAACCCTGACTGTTTTTCAACAATAGGAAATCATTTTGTCACTGTGATATCATGGGGGCACTGTACGTTTTACTCCAGCACCTCAATTTTGAAAAATCAACCTTGTCGAATCTTATCAAAATCTACCTTGATTAAAATAA
>CM065683.1:49936853-49944353 GCA_017654935.2 Phymorhynchus buccinoides | reverse complement strand
ACCGAACAACTTCTAGAATCTTTGATTCATCACAAAGAATGTCTTCATAGGCTGTCATTGATGGTTCCGTGTCCAACAACCAAGCAGGTAAATAGTTTTTCAGATGTTCACAAAGAAACATCACATGGAAAGGTGTAATATGATGGCCACAAATGCAGGTTACATTTTTACAGAATTTTGTTTTCAGCGCATCAAGCCTGAATTTAAAAACTAAACTAACTTTTTAGAATCCGCCCTTGATGAAGACTTTGGCCTGTTTTATAATCTATTAGCTTTTTAAAGAATTTTCCTTTTTTGTTCTTTTTTTTTTATAGAGGGTAAGGTCTCAGTTTGTCTTCTGAACACAGAATCCCAGGAAGCTTTTTCTAAAAGACTAATTTTCATGTAGCGATAAAGGAATATGAACTTTTGCTAAACTGTTTTCAGTGGCTGCGATATGTTTTGCTAACCGATCAACTCTTTGATTTGCAGATAATCCACAATGTGATGGGATCCAACACAAGTCAATAGAAGAACCACGCAAAGACAAAAAATGAATTAAATGGTGAATTTCTTATATACTCTTGTATGGGAATATTTTAAAGCTTGTAAAACATTTTGAATCAACACAAAATAATATCTGAAATCTGCAAAATGGAAAACTAAGAAGATAATTTAATGCTATAATAATGGCAACAAGTTCTGCGGTAAATATAGAAAAATTATTTCCTATGTGATATGATTTCTCTATTTTTAATGATGGAATGACGAATGCAGCACCTGCTAAATGATTGTCAAGTGCAGAGCCATCTGTATATATTTTGAGATGATTTACATAAGTTTCATTTATATGTGTCTTAACATATGTTGGTAGCAAAGGCCCATCACATTTTCTTAAATCTGTGTATTCAATATCATAAGAAGCATTACCAAGCTCCCATTTAGGAATTGTGCTATAAGTTATCTGGGGGGCTACTTTTCTGGGTTCAACACCCGCATCTGTAAACAAATCAGACGTATATGAGCCAATTGTTTTCAGAGAATCACTTTTCTGTGCCCGCTTAGGAAAGTCTATTTCTGATTTTAATTGAGTTTCCTTTGCACACGAATTTTGTGTTGTATGACTTCTTAGAATATATTTTGCTGACGTAAGTTTCATATTTTCTTCAAATGGTAATATTCCAATTTCTGTGTAAGTTCTTAATGTTGAGGCATGAACAGAAACACCCAGAGCTAACTTGTAAGCTTTACTGTCAATGCTCTGCAACTTTTTGATTAAACATTTGGGCGCTGAAAATTTGTTTTCCTGAGCGTAAGATAATTTAGATCTTACAAGTGCAGTTTTATCTTTTCGCCATGGCTGTTTACTTACCATTTGTGTGTGTGTGTGTGTGTGTGTGTGTGTGTGTGTGTGTGTGTGTGTGTGTGTGTGTGTGTATGTGCGTGTGTGTGTGTGCGCGCATGCGTGCGTGCGTGCGTGCGCGTGTGTGTGTGTATTTTAATTTTAATTTTATTTGTTAATCAAAGAAACCACGCGCGCGCGCGTATGCGTGCGTGTGTGTCTGTGTGTTTGTGTATGTGTGTGAACTCCTATCCGACTATGGCCCACAGATAGGAATGGGGCTCACTGCTATTCTGGAAACATGGGATGAGAATAACCCATACTACCTTACCAAAGCTGTAAACCTACCCCCCACCGTGTTGAAAAATGTCCGGACCAAATGTCTAGGGCGTTGGGCCCAGAACAGGTGTATCGGTCAAGGCTGTAGGAAAGAAAAGTTGTGCAATACCTCCTAGTTTGAGACTCTTTTTCGTGTTTGCTTCAGGGCCGGACTAAGTGATTCCTAACGGGGGGGTTTCTGCCGGGGGGGTCCATGGAGCTGCATAGGGTCTGGGTTAAGGGGCAATGCCTTGTCATGGGCCCAGGAGGCGAATCCCCCGGAACATTTTTAATTCAAGTTTTCTAGTGGGTTTTTTAAAGCTCATAGAGCTCAAAGGTATACGCTATAGAAATATTCTTAATAAATAAATACATAAATCGAGCCATTTTCTTACTTTTCGCTCTTGTATGAGGTACAGGCTTGGGCCATACAAGGGCGAAAATTGGCTCGATTTTCCGGACACCAGGACTCCCCCACTAGATCCGGTGTGGCGGTGTGTTTTTACCTCTATGAGATAAGTAGTCCTAGCCGGAAGTAGTCCTAGCGTAGCCAATCAGAATCGTTTGTTTGTCCGCCATTGTGAATTTTACGAAACTAAGTGCATGGATTTGTACATCGATTTCTCGGCAAATATGTAGATTTACACCCTCCTGCTCTATTTCTTGGTTCTTTCCGTGGTTAGGGATAGGGTTAGGGTTAGGGATAGGGTTAGGGTTAGTTGGGTACAGTTGGCATGCGAGAGGTAGATATTTAATGACAGGTACTTATTTATCATAACACCGGCCCTGTGTTTGTTTCTTTCTTTCTTTCTTTCTTTCTTTCTTTCTTTCTTTCCCCTCCTCACTGTGGCTGTCCATTGCCTATGATAATAGATCTTATTACAGTAGCCTTTTCTTCGTTTCATCCTAGAAACAATGCACAGAGCTTAGGTCTGTTCTATTTGTTTTCAATGCAAGATCACTTGGGAAAAGCTAGATTGCAAAACAAGAAAAAAAGAGCATGGAAAGGAAAGAAACGAAGTAAGAAAGAAAGAAACAATGACATAAACCATGAAAGAAAGAACCAGATCACTGATCTGAACTTCTGAAAGTTTTATGACATGTTTTGTAAGGTTTATTGTATCCTGTGCGTTTCTATATTATATATAGATTAGTTTTACGACTTGCAAAATGATGATTGTCGATATTCTTCTTCTTTTTTTCTTTCTAATTCACACATGTATGCGTTTGGTCTTTCATAGATTGACAGTCTCTGTTTCTCTGTCTCTGTCTCACTCTCTCTCTCTCTCTCTCTCTCTCTCTCTCTGTCTCTCTCTCTCTCTCTCTCTCTCTCTCTCTCTCTCCTCTCTCTCTCTCTCTCTCTCTCTCTCTCTCTCTCTCTCTCTCTCTCTCTCTCTCTCTCTCTCTTCTTTCTCTAATTACTCTGTGTGTGTGTGTGTGTGTGTGTGTGTGTGTGTGTGTGTGTGTGTGTGTGTGTGTGTGTGTTTTGATTTGATTGATTTAATTTAAAGTCTGTTCACACAATGGTGATATTAGACTGTGGGAGGAAAAGAAATGTGTGTGTGCGTACGCGCGCGCGTGTGAATGTATGTGTATGTGAATATGAGTGCGTGTGTCACAAATCCCTAACAAATTAATAGCAACAAATAAATACAAAAGTGAAAAAGAAAACAAAATTAAATTTAATTAACTCATGAACTAAAGTAGTCTTGCAATTCCAGAGCTGGATATGACTGTAGCAATTTTGATCATTTCATGACTGTAAACTACATCTTTTAAAGTTCCAATTTGTGCAACTTGTATCCCAGATAGTTTGTATAACAATGATAATAATGGATGTAACAAGGTGACCCGCGCATCTCCACTTTCTCAACTACACCCCCCCCCCCCCCCCTTTTTTCTTTCTACTCAAAGCACGAAAACTCGTGGCAAATGTCCTATTACAATTCAACATCAAACAGGTCGCCGATTCCGAAGCGCTATCTGTTTGATCCCTGGTTTTCCCTCTGGTGACACCCACAATCGGCATCTCTTTCATCCATGTATTTCCCTTCCTATCACGCGCTCTTGACACGCGGCATCAGGCAGGATTGGAATTTTAGGCATGTGAGGATGACATAACAGGCGCGTGATCGCTCTGTACTAATATGCATAATATTATAGCGTCATCTCGTGACTTCTCGACTGCTATGAACCAATCATAGGCCCTCGGGTGTTTAAAATTAAAGGGAGATGGGTAGTGGAAAGACAAAAACGGCCTAAACATTCTCTTTCTCACTAGACTCTAAAACCTGGCTGAAACAACAGGGTAGAATCAATCTCTCCCAGCCAGTCCTAATAGCCCAACTAGTGAGTATTATTGATGGCTGGGATGTAACATAAGTGATTGAGATTTGTTTTTGTTTGATTCTATTTTTGATCTAGATCCTATGTTCAATGATGAATAAGGAGTAGATGTGTCAGTGAAAAGAATTGACAAACATGCTGTTCTAATTATGTGCACTGATTATTTGTGTGTGTGTTTTTGACTTTAATTCTTTTAGGAGCAGAACCGGATTCTAGGCCTAATAACCCTTTTGTATATTTTTAGTAGGAAGCCTGTGGGTTGCAACCTTGCACTTTATGATAACATTCCTTTCCAGGTGTTGGATGGAGAGTGATGTTGGTTTGATCATAGACTTTGATCTAGCCGGTTACTGAATCATACCAGTTGATTCCAGTACCCCTTTTATGTTTTACTGATTTCGGTTTGACAACTGAAATTCAGGTTATTTGTCTTAGTGCTATTGTACAAGGGCAGCCTTCTAGCCGGTTGGGATCCACTAATTCCCTGCCGGTTAAAAAGTTCGCGCTGTACATCTAAGCTTTTGTTTCGGACAGGAGCCACTTGGCTTATCCCCACTCTTGATCTGGAAAACTTCTTTTTCACATCCTGCACGCACTTGGCCATTGCTGCACTGCACACTGTGGGATCCTTTGCTTTAACTTTAAGATCGTTGAGCCCCACGTGTAACACGATACATTCAGGTTCTGGCTTCAAGTGACCCTTAACCTCTTGGAAAACTGTGCTGCATTCCTCAATCGTGTATGCTTTTTGTTTGGCGATTTGAAGGCCGTATGACAGCCCTAAACGATTTCCGTCAACCTTTGACATGACTGAATCTCCAATGAGAACAATATGGGGATTGTCGTCGAGTTTGGAAAACTTTAGAGCAGTCTTCCTCTGGTTGTATTTGACGTCCACTGTGGCAGTAGTGTATTTTTACCTCTATGAGATTTTTACCTCTAGCCGCGTAGCCAATCAGAATCGTTTGTTTGTCCGCCATTGTGAATAATTACGAAACTAAGTGCATGGCTTTGTACATCGATTTCTCTGCAAATATGTAGCTTTACACCCTCCTGCTCTTTTTCTTGGTTCTTTCCGTTGTTTCAACTTCGTTAGGGATAGGTTTAGGGTTAGGGATAGGGTTAGGGTTAGTAGTAATCACGGGAGATAAGTAACTGGTCTAATGCGCATGCGCAGAGGTAAATATTTCATACGACTACTTATTCATTATGACACCACGTTGAGTTCTTTTTCCTTCCAGAATGACGTCAATGTTGATGTTGCGTGCTTCTCAGGGATTGCGTCATTTGTTCTTGATGGCTTGGATTCGTTCTTTTTAGACGATTGTTCATCTTTTTCAAGGTTTTCTGTTGCTTTCTTGGTTTGTGAAGCCACAGGAGAAGGGTTTCTTGGATGGTATGCAAATGAGGTGAAACGTCACGACCTGATAGAGTCATATGAAGCAGTCACATAGTCTGTCTCCAGCTATAGCTTGCAGGTTATCTGTCTCAGTGTCTGGATCAGTGGATGCCAATGATTCAATGCTCTTACTAAGAGTCTTAGATTGGTGACGTTCTTTATTTGGAGCTTTTCCGTTGGCTAAGTCTTCAATCAGCTTCGTTTGATGCTTTACGAGTTCTTCCAATGACTCAACTCGTTCAGCTAGATTTTCGATTGTCGTATTTAATTTTCTAGCCTTCTTCCGCATGGTGAGACTCTTGGAAACGTCTTGAAACGTTGATTCGTACTGCTGTCCAGCGGGGTTTCTATGGCCGTGCTGGTGGTACTTTGAACCCTTTCTGTCGGTTCAGAAACTGCGTCATCTTTTTCTGGGGATTCTGCATGATGACTTTTACCTCCAGACTTAGATTCAGGCGTCGTGGAATCTGAAGAACCGTATTTCCTAGCCTTTAGTCGTGCAGATTGTCTCATAGTAGTAGTTTGATCCCAAAGCCTAGCTGACCAAAATTGTCCAACAAACAGTTTCCGCCATGACACATTGAGACAGGGGAATGTGTGTGTGTGTGTGTGTGTGTGTGTGTGTGCACGGCACGCGCGTGCGCACATGCGAGATATTATGCTGTGTGGTTAACTACAGCGCTCTTCTTCGTTTTTTTAATGGTGTTTGCCTGTTGCCAACCTGCTGTGAGTGAATGTGACTTACCTAAGTGCCGCCAACTGCCAATTCCTTTGGCAAGGAAGGAGTGAGGGCAAGGAGGTGGGGTGGGTGGGGGGGGGCAAGGAGGGGGGGGATGGGGGGGGGGGGGGGGGGAGGGGGGGGGGGGGGGGGAGGGGAAGCCCTACAACAACAGTATTGACCAAAGCTTACTCCCCTGATTCTTGAGGGAAAGAAAGAAAAAAAGGCTATGGAATATTAGACAGGACATGTGCTTACGCCAATGATCTCATAATTGTGACCCAGCACCACGGGCTAGTTTCTCACAACAGGCTTGCAAAGATCATTTTTGGTCAATTTTTGAGATACGGGTATTTTTATGTTCTCTAACATCTTATCTATCATAGTTATACAGGATAATCTTTAATATGGTCTCTAAATGGTCTTATAAGTGCTTTAAAACGAGCAGGTCAGTGCATTTTCTTCAGCTAGGCTAGACTTTAGACTGTTTTCTCAAAATGGCCGATGTTCACCCTACTAACTTTACATGCTCGTAACTCTGGTACAAAAAAAGATGCAAGAATGGTTCTTGTATCGTTAGAAAGAGAATTGTCTGAAGTTTTCATTCGTATAATTTTCTCAGAATGGTCAGTTTGGCACTTAATGTCCATTTCGTGCTGATAGGTCACATATTGTTAAACCAAGCCCAATGCTTTGTTCTCAGTCCATACAATTAATAATTAAGTATACCTTGTTTATCAGGACGGACATTCATTTCAGATAAAGTGAACACTTCGATCAATACACATAATTTGCGAAACATTATTATACAGATAATAAAGTAACTGACATATTGCTTGTCTTCCACATACCTCTTCTCGTAAATCTTTCCCCCCTAATTGCTCATGTTATTCTTTCAAACTTTTTAAAAAATCTCTCAATAATATTGTTTGGTCAACACTTTTCAATATTGTTTTCGATTACTGTTTCACCAGTGCTGTTTCTATGAAACCCTTCTACCAGCATTGTGGGGTTTTTTTTCTTTCAAAAATATTTTCACTGATCTTGCTTCCCTTACACTTTGTCGCCACATTATTTCCCCCAGGTACTGTTTCGCTTTAGCTCAAGAGTAAAGTTATTGTTTGTTAAACCTATATTTATCATTACCACTACAGTCGACATAGGATGTTGAAACTTGGTATGAAGGGGGTTTGGCTTATGCTCCTTCCGAATATTGTTGACCAATCAAGGTCAAGGTCAAGGTCAAGGAGATCGCTGGACCCTGAAAATCGGGAGGGGGGGGGGGGTCGGAAAAATGGAGTTCCCAAGATAACAGCTTATTACCGTGAAGGAATAAGGATAGGAAGATGAAACTTGAGGTGCATGTAGGCTAGGTACTGTAGATGCGCGTCTTGGTGT
>CM065683.1:49931853-49934353 GCA_017654935.2 Phymorhynchus buccinoides | reverse complement strand
GTGTGCATTAATTTTGGTATGATGATGAGACGTGTTCTGTTTAGATAATGTGTGTATTTGGTATGACGGTGAGACGTGTTCTGCTTAGATAATGTGTGTGTTTGATATGATGTGTGCTGTTTAGATATTGTGTATATTTGGTAGTGCTTAAAAGAAACGAACTTTGTTTGCATAAGGCGTCAGCTTCGTGATCTGAATCGATTGCTTGGTTTTTATTTTTAAAAAAACACATTACAACGACAATATATTTTACTAAAGGTAAAGATGTGCCCCCCCCCCCCCTTCATTTCTCGGCTAATTGCAATTTTATTTTTCCGTTTTTGCCTTTCTTACCAAAAGCATTAAGGTGTATTTTATTAACCTTTAAATGTAATTATCTGTTTGGAATAATAACCCTAACCCTAACCACCACCACCCCACCCCCTATAAGACGGAAAAACGTAATGAACCACGACTGTGACAAATGCCGCGGTGTACTGCACTATAGGGCGTGGGGGGGGGGGGGTGGGGGGGGGGGGGGGTTCCCTATTATCCTATTAGATAATGGCCCTTTATCATGACTGCAATTAGTACTTATTGAACAAAGATAGCTGAAAATGTTCATAAAATACAGCTTTATGTTTGTTAAGAAAGGCAAAAACAGAAAAATGGAATTAACAGAGAAAATGTAGGGGGGTGGGGGTGGGGGGGTGGGGGGGGGGGGGGGAGGGCACATCTTGACCATTTACCGAATTCTAGTTTTTTAGGGTATGTGAAACGACTTCATTCTCCTCTTCGACTTTGTTTCTTTTCTTTTGTTCAAATGTAATCGATGTTTTGTGATACAGAGCTGTGCACAAATTATTTTCCCCAATCAGCTTTTGAGAAAAGTCAATCCTGTTTGTTTGTGATATCATTGTTTTTCTTCTCAAGGTGTGTGTGTTATGTGTGTGTGTGGTGTGTGTGTGTGTGTGTGGTGTGTGTGTGTGTGTGTGCTGTCGTGTGTCGTGCGTGTCCGCGTACGTGCAATACACCTTTTCAACAAAACGCGAGAAATAAGACAGGTGATATACTGTTAGGACTGAGCTGACCATGCCACCTAGTGACGAGTCAGGGACAGATAATTTTCTGACTATATACCACTACTATGTGACATGCAAGGGCGATACTATTATGTAGGTGGCGCACGCGTCTCATTGCATAAGACAGGGGCAGAGACTGTACAGTTTACTGTGTTTAATTGATGGAGTAAAGGGGGAGATAAAGTTGATTAATTATGGTGTTAACAGTGTTTAATTGATGGAGTAAAGGGGGAGATAAAGTTGATCCATTATGGTGTTTACTGTGTTTAATTGATGGAGTAAGGGGGAGATAAAGTTGATTCATTATGGTGTTTACTGTGTAAAGAAAATGACGTCATTAGCTACGCGTTGTTGTAAACCTTTCGAGTAAACTATTTTTACGTCATGCGTAACCGTGTCATGTTTAGGGTGGATTGGCGCAAATCGCGACACGTCTAGACCCGTCTTTTTCTTCTTCATCCGCCTTTATCATTAAATTTTGAAGATTATGTCAATCTGATGATTTCGTAACTACTCCCTAGCCCTTCTACCTCTGATGACACACTAAAATTAATGACTGGTTACATTACTATGTCATTATATCTAGGAAGAGAGAGGCTACACTAAGTATTGAGATAAAGTAATAGGGGAGGTGTGGGTAATTTGCTGCAAAAGCAGTGTTTTTGATTGCCTACAAAATGAGGTGAAGTAAGGGAAGAGTGGATAATTTTCTTCAATGTTTTAGATTGATGCAAAGTAAGGGAAATGTGGGTGATTTGCTATTACTGTAATGGAAGTGTCTTAGAAAAGCTAAATTGCGATAAAGTAAGGGAAGTGTGGGTAATTTGCTATAACAGCACTGCTTTAGACTACATAGAAATTGAGATAAAGTAAGAACAGTAGGGGTAATTTGCTACAAGGGTAGTGGTTTGGTTAAGTACAAAACGTGATAAAGTAAGGCGGGGGCTGGGGGGGACCCACTACGTTAGAAATTCAAAATGATATAACCTTTTCCCTGCATGTTCTCAGGAATGATGTGGAGTTATAGATGCGTCATAACCTTATTTCTTCATGTTTTAAGAATTGTGAGGAGTTATAATAATGACATAACTTTTTTCTTCGTGCTTTTTAGAATGGTACAGAGTTATAGACACGATATTACTCTTTTCTCTCCTGGATCTTAGGGACAGTGAAGATATATAGGCTATATATTATAGGCATGACATAACTAATGTAAACAGTAGAACAGCTATAGTAGAAATTATAATTACGTAACATTTTTTTCTGCAAGTTTTCAGGAACGGGTGCTGGGTTACATACATGATATTAAGCTTTCAAAACAATAGAAAAAACAACAAGTGGGAAGACTGTGGTTTAAATTTATTAAGCAAATAGTTCGGGCTACTGTCCATGATATTAAGCTTACATTTTTTTTCTCCTGAATTTTAGGAACAGTGAAG
>CM065683.1:49921853-49926853 GCA_017654935.2 Phymorhynchus buccinoides | reverse complement strand
AAAAAAAAAAAAAAAAAAAAAAAAAAAAAAAAAAAAAAAAAAAAAAAAAAAAAAAAAAAAAAAAAAAAAAAAAAAAAAAAAAAAAAAAAAAAAAAAAAAAAAAAAAAAAAAAAAAAAAAAAAAAAAAAAAAAAAAAAAAAAAAAAAAAAAAAAAAAAAAAAAAAAAAAAAAAAAAAAAAAAAAAAAAAAAAAAAAAAAAAAAAAAAAAAAAAAAAAAAAAAAAAAAAAAAAAAAAAAAAAAAAAAAAAAAAAAAAAAAAAAAAAAAAAAAAAAAAAAAAAAAAAAAAAAAAAAAAAAAAAAAAAAAAAAAAAAAAAAAAAAAAAAAAAAAAAAAAAAAAAAAAAAAAAAAAAAAAAAAAAAAAAAAAAAAAAAAAAAAAAAAAAAAAAAAAAAAAAAAAAAAAAAAAAAAAAAAAAAAAAAAAAAAAAAAAAAAAAAAAAAAAAAAAAAAAAAAAAAAAAAAAAAAAAAAAAAAAAAAAAAAAAAAAAAAAAAAAAAAAAAAAAAAAAAAAAAAAAAAAAAAAAAAAAAAAAAAAAAAAAAAAAAAAAAAAAAAAAAAAAAAAAAAAAAAAAAAAAAAAAAAAAAAAAAAAAAAAAAAAAAAAAAAAAAAAAAAAAAAAAAAAAAAAAAAAAAAAAAAAAAAAAAAAAAAAAAAAAAAAAAAAAAAAAAAAAAAAAAAAAAAAAAAAAAAAAAAAAAAAAAAAAAAAAAAAAAAAAAAAAAAAAAAAAAAAAAAAAAAAAAAAAAAAAAAAAAAAAAAAAAAAAAAAAAAAAAAAAAAAAAAAAAAAAAAAAAAAAAAAAAAAAAAAAAAAAAAAAAAAAAAAAAAAAAAAAAAAAAAAAAAAAAAAAAAAAAAAAAAAAAAAAAAAAAAAAAAAAAAAAAAAAAAAAAAAAAAAAAAAAAAAAAAAAAAAAAAAAAAAAAAAAAAAAAAAAAAAAAAAAAAAAAAAAAAAAAAAAAAAAAAAAAAAAAAAAAAAAAAAAAAAAAAAAAAAAAAAAAAAAAAAAAAAAAAAAAAAAAAAAAAAAAAAAAAAAAAAAAAAAAAAAAAAAAAAAAAAAAAAAAAAAAAAAAAAAAAAAAAAAAAAAAAAAAAAAAAAAAAAAAAAAAAAAAAAAAAAAAAAAAAAAAAAAAAAAAAAAAAAAAAAAAAAAAAAAAAAAAAAAAAAAAAAAAAAAAAAAAAAAAAAAAAAAAAAAAAAAAAAAAAAAAAAAAAAAAAAAAAAAAAAAAAAAAAAAAAAAAAAAAAAAAAAAAAAAAAAAAAAAAAAAAAAAAAAAAAAAAAAAAAAAAAAAAAAAAAAAAAAAAAAAAAAAAAAAAAAAAAAAAAAAAAAAAAAAAAAAAAAAAAAAAAAAAAAAAAAAAAAAAAAAAAAAAAAAAAAAAAAAAAAAAAAAAAAAAAAAAAAAAAAAAAAAAAAAAAAAAAAAAAAAAAAAAAAAAAAAAAAAAAAAAAAAAAAAAAAAAAAAAAAAAAAAAAAAAAAAAAAAAAAAAAAAAAAAAAAAAAAAAAAAAAAAAAAAAAAAAAAAAAAAAAAAAAAAAAAAAAAAAAAAAAAAAAAAAAAAAAAAAAAAAAAAAAAAAAAAAAAAAAAAAAAAAAAAAAAAAAAAAAAAAAAAAAAAAAAAAAAAAAAAAAAAAAAAAAAAAAAAAAAAAAAAAAAAAAAAAAAAAAAAAAAAAAAAAAAAAAAAAAAAAAAAAAAAAAAAAAAAAAAAAAAAAAAAAAAAAAAAAAAAAAAAAAAAAAAAAAAAAAAAAAAAAAAAAAAAAAAAAAAAAAAAAAAAAAAAAAAAAAAAAAAAAAAAAAAAAAAAAAAAAAAAAAAAAAAAAAAAAAAAAAAAAAAAAAAAAAAAAAAAAAAAAAAAAAAAAAAAAAAAAAAAAAAAAAAAAAAAAAAAAAAAAAAAAAAAAAAAAAAAAAAAAAAAAAAAAAAAAAAAAAAAAAAAAAAAAAAAAAAAAAAAAAAAAAAAAAAAAAAAAAAAAAAAAAAAAAAAAAAAAAAAAAAAAAAAAAAAAAAAAAAAAAAAAAAAAAAAAAAAAAAAAAAAAAAAAAAAAAAAAAAAAAAAAAAAAAAAAAAAAAAAAAAAAAAAAAAAAAAAAAAAAAAAAAAAAAAAAAAAAAAAAAAAAAAAAAAAAAAAAAAAAAAAAAAAAAAAAAAAAAAAAAAAAAAAAAAAAAAAAAAAAAAAAAAAAAAAAAAAAAAAAAAAAAAAAAAAAAAAAAAAAAAAAAAAAAAAAAAAAAAAAAAAAAAAAAAAAAAAAAAAAAAAAAAAAAAAAAAAAAAAAAAAAAAAAAAAAAAAAAAAAAAAAAAAAAAAAAAAAAAAAAAAAAAAAAAAAAAAAAAAAAAAAAAAAAAAAAAAAAAAAAAAAAAAAAAAAAAAAAAAAAAAAAAAAAAAAAAAAAAAAAAAAAAAAAAAAAAAAAAAAAAAAAAAAAAAAAAAAAAAAAAAAAAAAAAAAAAAAAAAAAAAAAAAAAAAAAAAAAAAAAAAAAAAAAAAAAAAAAAAAAAAAAAAAAAAAAAAAAAAAAAAAAAAAAAAAAAAAAAAAAAAAAAAAAAAAAAAAAAAAAAAAAAAAAAAAAAAAAAAAAAAAAAAAAAAAAAAAAAAAAAAAAAAAAAAAAAAAAAAAAAAAAAAAAAAAAAAAAAAAAAAAAAAAAAAAAAAAAAAAAAAAAAAAAAAAAAAAAAAAAAAAAAAAAAAAAAAAAAAAAAAAAAAAAAAAAAAAAAAAAAAAAAAAAAAAAAAAAAAAAAAAAAAAAAAAAAAAAAAAAAAAAAAAAAAAAAAAAAAAAAAAAAAAAAAAAAAAAAAAAAAAAAAAAAAAAAAAAAAAAAAAAAAAAAAAAAAAAAAAAAAAAAAAAAAAAAAAAAAAAAAAAAAAAAAAAAAAAAAAAAAAAAAAAAAAAAAAAAAAAAAAAAAAAAAAAAAAAAAAAAAAAAAAAAAAAAAAAAAAAAAAAAAAAAAAAAAAAAAAAAAAAAAAAAAAAAAAAAAAAAAAAAAAAAAAAAAAAAAAAAAAAAAAAAAAAAAAAAAAAAAAAAAAAAAAAAAAAAAAAAAAAAAAAAAAAAAAAAAAAAAAAAAAAAAAAAAAAAAAAAAAAAAAAAAAAAAAAAAAAAAAAAAAAAAAAAAAAAAAAAAAAAAAAAAAAAAAAAAAAAAAAAAAAAAAAAAAAAAAAAAAAAAAAAAAAAAAAAAAAAAAAAAAAAAAAAAAAAAAAAAAAAAAAAAAAAAAAAAAAAAAAAAAAAAAAAAAAAAAAAAAAAAAAAAAAAAAAAAAAAAAAAAAAAAAAAAAAAAAAAAAAAAAAAAAAAAAAAAAAAAAAAAAAAAAAAAAAAAAAAAAAAAAAAAAAAAAAAAAAAAAAAAAAAAAAAAAAAAAAAAAAAAAAAAAAAAAAAAAAAAAAAAAAAAAAAAAAAAAAAAAAAAAAAAAAAAAAAAAAAAAAAAAAAAAAAAAAAAAAAAAAAAAAAAAAAAAAAAAAAAAAAAAAAAAAAAAAAAAAAAAAAAAAAAAAAAAAAAAAAAAAAAAAAAAAAAAAAAAAAAAAAAAAAAAAAAAAAAAAAAACAAAAAAAAAAAAAAAAAAAAAAAAAAAAAAAAAAAAAAAAAAAAAAAAAAAAAAAAAAAAAAAAAAAAAAAAAAAAAAAAAAAAAAAAAAAAAAAAAAAAAAAAAAAAAAAAAAAAAAAAAAAAAAAAAAAAAAAAAAAAAAAAAAAAAAAAAAAAAAAAAAAAAAAAAAAAAAAAAAAAAAAAAAAAAAAAAAAAAAAAAAAAAAAAAAAAAAAAAAAAAAAAAAAAAAAAAAAAAAAAAAAAAAAAAAAAAAAAAAAAAAAAAAAAAAAAAAAAAAAAAAAAAAAAAAAAAAAAAAAAAAAAAAAAAAAAAAAAAAAAAAAAAAAAAAAAAAAAAAAAAAAAAAAAAAAAAAAAAAAAAAAAAAAAAAAAAAAAAAAAAAAAAAAAAAAAAAAAAAAAAAAAAAAAAAAAAAAAAAAAAAAAAAAAAAAAAAAAAAAAAAAAAAAAAAAAAAAAAAAAAAAAAAAAAAAAAAAAAAAAAAAAAAAAAAAAAAAAAAAAAAAAAAAAAAAAAAAAAAAAAAAAAAAAAAAAAAAAAAAAAAAAAAAAAAAAAAAAAAAAAAAAAAAAAAAAAAAAAAAAAAAAAAAAAAAAAAAAAAAAAAAAAAAAAAAAAAAAAAAAAAAAAAAAAAAAAAAAAAAAAAAAAAAAAAAAAAAAAAAAAAAAAAAAAAAAAAAAAAAAAAAAAAAAAAAAAAAAAAAAAAAAAAAAAAAAAAAAAAAAAAAAAAAAAAAAAAAAAAAAAAAAAAAAAAAAAAAAAAAAAAAAAAAAAAAAAAAAAAAAAAAAAAAAAAAAAAAAAAAAAAAAAAAAAAAAAAAAAAAAAAAAAAAAAAAAAAAAAAAAAAAAAAAAAAAAAAAAAAAAAAAAAAAAAAAAAAAAAAAAAAAAAAAAAAAAAAAAAAAAAAAAAAAAAAAAAAAAAAAAAAAAAAAAAAAAAAAAAAAAAAAAAAAAAAAAAAAAAAAAAAAAAAAAAAAAAAAAAAAAAAAAAAAAAAAAAAAAAAAAAAAAAAAAAAAAAAAAAAAAAAAAAAAAAAAAAAAAAAAAAAAAAAAAAAAAAAAAAAAAAAAAAAAAAAAAAAAAAAAAAAAAAAAAAAAAAAAAAAAAAAAAAAAAAAAAAAAAAAAAAAAAAAAAAAAAAAAAAAAAAAAAAAAAAAAAAAAAAAAAAAAAAAAAAAAAAAAAAAAAAAAAAAAAAAAAAAAAAAAAAAAAAAAAAAAAAAAAAAAAAAAAAAAAAAAAAAAAAAAAAAAAAAAAAAAAAAAAAAAAAAAAAAAAAAAAAAAAAAAAAAAAAAAAAAAAAAAAAAAAAAAAAAAAAAAAAAAAAAAAAAAAAAAAAAAAAAAAAAAAAAAAAAAAAAAAAAAAAAAAAAAAAAAAAAAAAAAAAAAAAAAAAAAAAAAAAAAAAAAAAAAAAAAAAAAAAAAAAAAAAAAAAAAAAAAAAAAAAAAAAAAAAAAAAAAAAAAAAAAAAAAAAA
>CM065683.1:49894706-49909706 GCA_017654935.2 Phymorhynchus buccinoides | reverse complement strand
AATAGGATGTACATTGTTCGCATTCCTGCAGCAATACCATGTTCTATATGCATTTGTCACTCTCACGGTGGCATTGTGCCCACAGTCTATGGATAAAGCCAACCACTTATAAATATTGTTGTATCAGATTCGAAGTTTGCTTGGAAACTGTTATTGGACCCATCTTGCCAGCAGCTCCGCTCCTCTCTTCGTCCACACTCTTCGGGCCTGCACGTGGGGACGCACACACAGTCTGGTCCAGGACTGCATGTTCCTTCAATGTTGTACTTTACTAATCACTCAATGAATCAATCTTTTCTTCATCATCAAACAATCCTCCTTCTCATCCACACTCCTCCCATCTCCTCCTCCTCTCAAAGAAAGAGTCGAAAATCGAAACAAACAAATCAAATAGACGTATAATGCAACATTGTCTAATATCATTCACAACGAAAACAAAACATCATCACACATCATTATCCAGATCGAAAATGGCTATTATTGTCGTAGTTGTTGTTATGCAATCAAGCTCGTCAATTTTCATACCTTCGCTGGCACCATTGTTCTCACCCACCCGTACCACTCTTTGATTATCATTTTAATTGTGCTTTGCTGGAATAAGTCACCGACATAAAATTCTTGAAAAATTGTGAGAAAAAATTCATGTGAAAAAGGAAATCCGGCATGTTTTCAACTAGCTTCTCTGTTTTGTGGGGGTTTGCACTTTGTTGACGTCCATCTTTTATGGCTATCACGTGACGTTTCAAAATTGATTTTATGTTCAAAGAAGAACATGCTTTTAGTGTTTTCAAGTGGAATGTAACCTATAGATCTACATGTTTATAATGCTACACACACAAAAAGTAGGGGACATCTCTATATTATGTCCACGTGTCTATATGTCCGCGTGTCTATATTTCCAGGCACATGGACATAATTATGGACACATGACCTATATGTTCACAAATCTATATGCCCACGTGTCTATGTGTCCGCATGTCTATATATGTCCTCGTGTCTATGTGACGTTTCTGCACAATATTGTTGTACCTTGTACAGTAAAGATGACCAGTGGTCGGTGACAATGGCCAGTGGTCACTTTGACTCAAAAATCAAATTTTGATTCTTAACAGCTTATTTCCTGTCACCAGATGATTTATGCACTTGTATAATGCAGATGACCAGTGGTCACTGCCACTGACCAGTGGTCACTTTGACGTAAATTCCACTTTTTCGCTGTTTAACAGCTTATTAGTGTGTCATGAGTACTACTGCACACTGTACGATGTAGATGACCAGTGCTCAGTTGCCCCTGGACCCCACTGGGGGCCTACGCCCTTGTTGTACGAACGAACGAAATTTAGAGCTTTACGTCCTCCCCCTTGTTGTACCCCCCCCCCCCCTCTAATATATCCCTGGTCCCTTGGTCTGAATGTGTGTGTGGGTGTGGGTGTGTTTGTGTGTACAAATGTGTGTGTATGTGTGTGTGTGTGTGTGTGGCGTGGTGTGTGAGTGTGTGTGTGTGTGGTGTGTGCCCGTGTGTGTGTGTGTGTGTGTGTGTGTGTGTGTGTGTGTGTGTGTGTTAAACCTCATCGTGCTATGTGTGTGTTGTGTGTGTGTGTGTGTGTGTATCCTGGTGTGTGTGTGGACTCTGTGTGTGTGTGTGTGTGTGTGTGTGTGTGTGTGTGTGTGTGTGTGTGTGTGTGTGTGTGTGTGTGTGTGTGTGTGTGTGTGTTGTGTGTGTGTGTGTGTGGTGTGTGTGTGTGTGTGCGTGTGTGTGTGTGTGTGTGTGTGTGTGTGTGTGTTAGACAGAGACAGAGACGACAAAGAGAGAGAGAGAGAGAGAGAGAGAGAGAGAGCAGAGAGAGAGAGAGAGAGAGAGAGAGAGAGAGAGTACAAGGTTATTTAACACTAGAGAGAGAGAGAGAGAGAGAGAGAGAGAGAGAGAGAGAGAGAGAGAGAGAGAGAGAGAGAGAGAGAGAGAGAGCATAAGGTTATCGCTAACAGGATAGGCCTATCTTAGCCACGCCTACCCGTTGGACTTTGTGGGACTGTTCTTGTGTGTGTTATCTTTTCGAGTTTGCAAGCGGCCAATATGGAAAAAGAAGAATTTCTTCTTGTTGCTGCATTATTTTTACCTTAAAAGAAGTCGTGACGGGTGTACAGAGGATTCATCTTCCTCGCTTTCAAGGTTAAATGTGCATCTTTCAGACAGGTCACTGATCGGCGGTGCGGATTTTACCGAGTTGAAAAGCGTTGACAGAATTAGTTGTCCGCTCGCTAATTAAGCCCACCCCACGCTAATTAAGAGTGCGGGATACTAGATGAAGCCTTCTAGTGATGTTCTCAAATGTTTTAAAAAACATCTACCGTGCCATTTTTGTCGTACATCCACCCCGGTAAGCCTACCGTCTTACCGATTTGGCGACATTTTGCCTCGTTTTTCTTACAAAAGGAGTGGCTTCCCTTGCGAAGTGGAAACGATCGTCAAACGCTGAATCTAACAATGCTTTGCTCCACACTACTAACTTTATCAGAAAGATACAATAATGGTGTTGCATGTACACGTGACGAGCTAGACAAAAAGGGAGTGATGCCATAAATTTAAGCTTGCGATGTTGCAACACAATAATTTGTTATGCGTTGGTTTATAAACTCTTATTTGAAAATCGTTGGGAACAAAGTACATGTTGCTGATTACTTGTCGCTAGTCCGCTTGTATCGGCTGAAGGTGATAGCGTCAGTTAGCGATCGACGCCATTATCTGACCGACAGAACAATTATTTCTGTCGCGATTCTCCGATTACATCATACCAGTATCTCCGTTGAAATCCACTCACAATATTGGAGATGTTTTTCCATCTTTATAAAAACATATGACATTATGCTTTCCTACAAGGCAAAAAAAAATGTCCATCATGTCCCCGTACTTTTTGAATATGCTTTAACTTGTGTGTCTGTCGTGCGTCAAATAATGTGAATCCGCGGAGGTATTTGTGTATCAAACTTCCTTCATCAATATTGATTCTTGGTAAGGAATTTGCATACAAAACTGTCTTCTTATAAGCCTTGATATCGGCATATTAGTATGAAGAAATAGAACCAATGTATTCACGAAAATACACCGACACAGTTAGATGACATTGAAAACGCACCATATATTATACACAGCAAGATTACATATATATTTATATCTCATATATCATAGCCATTATCTGCAAGAAATGCTTTTTTAAAAAATATTTATAGTACACGTGGCTAACCGTTAAAGTGACCTCATAGCTAGAGGAGCACCGATCAGCGGAACCCAAGGATGACTGAGGCACCATTACCCTAACACCCACCACCCCACCGCACCCCAATCGTACCCAAAACATGGCAATGGATATGGACTATTGAGATTCCAACGAAAGACTGAGTTTTATCTAAATACTCAACACCCGGTTGTAACGAACTATTATTAGGTTTCTATTTTCTTCACCACTCATTTATCCCTACATTAACTATTTCTTTCTTTATAAACTTATATTGGTATACACATCTCCAAAGTAAAACCGATATAGTACAATTAATATCAGATGATAAAGAAGTTGGTCACCACAACAAGGAAGAGGCACAAAGAGAAGAAGAGAAAGAAGAAGATACAGAACAAGAACAACAAATAAGACAACATAACACAAAACCCCAACAAAACAAACAAAAAAAAACTGTACTTAAATCATGCATCGGCGGAGTGTTCTTCTTTCCTGGAGACACAAAAATTGACACACACAAATGGTATCGTCTATTACCATAATAATTTATATGGTGAGATTACCACCCACATACACAACCAACCCGCACCACCATGTTGATTAACAAGGAAATCAGTCAAGCTAAGATTAAGAACAGGTGCACAAAATTTAACAAAATAGTTAAAACCTACTTAAGTACAATCAAAACAAAACGACTAAAAGACAAATAAAAACACAACAAATCATATCAAATCTTCAGAGAACTAGCTCGCAAACACGGTACACAAACAATGTATATGTATATAAATAAGTTACACTAGCGGATGAGAGTGGTACTATCATGAACTGAGTAGAAATACGAGTGAGTAGTGAGAAGAGAGAGAGAGGGAAGAGAAGACGAGTGATGATGATGTGATTGTGAGTGTAGTACGTGTTTGTGTTATGTGTGATGTGAATTGTCGTGTAGATGATATGTAGTACGTGAGTGCAAATGCACAGCGTGCGGGAAAGAGTGATGTAATAGTGTTGTGTTACTGTAGTAAGTGTTAGTAGCGTGAACAACCAGTTGTTCCGTTTGCGGTGTAAGACAGTGATGAATGTGTAGTGCACGATGAACGTCAGACAGTAGACAAAGTAGGTGCGTGTAAGAGTGACGTGTAGACACACCGGGATGAAAAAAAATAGTATGAAGAAAACAAATGTCGTGTCGTCTGTAGACAATAGTTGCTGGGCTCTCAGCGTTTTACACCAGTAGCATACAACTATGTAAAGATTGTCAAAAAAAACCCAAAATAAAATGGTAACCAGGAACCAACATATTAGATAATAAAATGCGCAAACATGAGATATACAAAATCATTCATATTTTGAATAAAGTGAGGACATAGGCAAATAGTGTCAGAACCAAACAACTGACATAGGTAGCTGGAACACCATTTTTGGCTAACAGCAAAAAGTAATGTTATGTATCTGCCATGCAATATGCACGAGCAAGGAAAAAAAAAAATGTAGATCTTTAGACCATGAGGCAGAGCATCAAACTAAGCCAATAACAACATCAGGCCAAAATCCGAAACGAAGTCGAGAGTGTGAGCTAAGCCCACTGTAGAACACAGGAACGGAAAGGTAGTCACAAAACAGGCCAACACGTAACGTTCTCATCCTAGCATCAAACTAGAGAGTAGACATGATGTTAACCAATATAGGAGTATCAGAGATAGACTTCGGTTGTTGTGATGATAAACCACATAGGAAGTCATTCTTTTTTAAGCCAGGGAGTAACGAACAACAAAACACACAACAAGCAAACAAATCATAGGAACAGTAATTCCATGCAAGTAACGTTAATTGAAAGTATATTCCATGCAAGTACGTATTTTGACAGTAACCATGCACAAGGAAGATTACTGAGAACAGTATTACACAATTGAACAAAGTTACGTATTATAGAAAACAGATATTCATTGCAAGGAACGTATTGCAACATTATTAACAATTAGACAAGTAAGATTATTTGAAAACACAGTTAATTATTCCATGCAAGTAAAACACTTTGTAACCAGTTTAGTTCATGCAAGATCGTGTCTTGAAAAGTTATTACAACATAGCAAGTACGATTTTAGACAGATTATTCCCATCGCAAGGACGATATAAATTGAAACAGTTAATTCATGCAAGATAAAACGTTATGATGAACCAGTATAGCCAACGCAAAGCACTGTTATTGTAACAGTATATTACCATGACAAGTAAACGTTATCTTGAACAGTATAATTACCATGCCCAGTACGTTAATATGAACAGAGTTAATCCATGCATCACTACGTTTTTCGAACAGCTATTCCAATGCTGCTGTATAACGTGTTTGCTCGCAACAGTTTACTTCCAATGCAACGTAACGTTATGTTTGAAACAGCTTTATTTTTCACATGGTCGCAAGTGTAGCGTGTCGTGAAGCATTAGTTCTCGGTCCATGCAAGTACGTTTTGAACAGTTATTCCATGCAAGTAAGTTTTGAACAGCTATTCAATGCAAGTACGTTTTGAACAGTTATTCCATGCAAGTACGTTTTCAACAGTTATTCCATGCAAGTACGTTTTAAACAGTTATTCCATGCAAGTACGTTTTAAACAGTTATTCCATGCAAGTACGACGATCCGTGTGCAAAACAGTATATCTCCATGCAAGTACGTCTTCAACGAGATATGACGGTCCCATGCAAGTAGCGGATCTATTTCAACAGTGTGTCCAATGCAATGCCGTACGTTCTGGTCTACCAAACAGTTATTCTTTGCGGGTACGTTTTGAACATTTATTCTCGGTAGCGGGTAAACAGTCTAGGTATCTTGAACATTTATTCTTTGCCGGGGTAGGTTTGTTCGCAACATTAATTCTTATGCGACCGGTAGCATGTGTGAACATTTATTCTTGACGCGGTAATGGTTTTTTTTTTCTTTTTTTTGAAACATTTATTCTTGCGCCGGATAGTGGCCGATAGCGTTATTGAACATTTATTCTTTGCGGGCTAAGTTTTGAAACAAGTTATTACTTTTGCCGGCCGTAAGTTTTTGACAACAGTTATAATAACCTTGCGGGTTAGGCTCTTTGCCAACAGTTATTCATTTTATTTCTACGCGCCTAGGCTTCCACGGTTGATACATGTTATGATCCTCTTGCTGGCGTAGGTTTCAACTGTAACAGTTATTACATTTCTTCAAGTGAGCTTAGGTTTTTTCTCTCGGTCTGCTTTGTCGCAAGTACGTGTTTGCAAACGCAGGTTACTATATATTATCTTTTCTTTTCGAAGGTACGCATTTTGCAAAAAGTTAGTACTATGCAGGGGGGTCAGGCATAAAAAAAACGACATATAATTCATTCCATTCACCATCTTCTCCTCAGTAAGTTCACCACACACACACACACACACACACACACACACACACACTACACTACACAACACACTACACACACACAACACACACACGAGCATAGAGAGGCAGAGGAGACACACACATCCACATACACACACACACATACACACAAAAACACAAACACACACACCACACACACAACACACACACACACTACACACACAACACACAACAACACACACAACCACACCTCACACACACACACACCCACACAAACACCACCACCACACACACACACACACACCACACACACACACACACACACACACACAACCCACACACACACACACAACCACACCACACAAAACAGCAACACACACACACACACAACACACACACACACACCACACACACACTACACACACCCGCACACTCTGTACCGTATAATAACAATAGTTGTACCGTACAATCACACGCTTGTTCTTAATGCATTAAGGTTCTATGCCTAACGCCTCATTACTCCTGCAACAGATGTAACCTCCAGGACTGCGCAAGAACCAAATATGCATTCCTAAAGCGGAGGGCCACGGGCTATCATGCTTCCTGGGCGCAGGTACTAGACGTAGCTGCCCATGGTGGCTCTACAGAGAGAGTATAAGAAATGTTTTTTGCCCATTTGCTCGAAATTATTAAAGCCAATACATTGCAACAAATTTATCTTATCGTTTACCCTTAAGTAATCACATTGCATAAGGTAAACAATGACTTCGCCAGGGCAAACAAAAACAGGCGAGCATGTCCTGGAGGGGGGGGAGCCGTCGAAACCCCTTTGCGTAAACTGTCTCCAATTAAAACCATTAAAGAAAGAGTAAAGTGTCGAGAGGAAGAACTAGTTTTGCGTGGCCAGCCGAAATGAATTTATGCTCATGGGCTAAATAACAAAAAAGCGAACAAAAATAATCGATATATAAACTAAACAAAATGAAACACAAACTAGCAAAGAAAAATTTAACCACTTAGCCCCATCCCTATATCGTTATCCAGTTATGCCACACTATTTCACCATAGCACTGTTATCTCGTTCTCTTTATACTACAGCCACAGCGCCCGCGCCGTGCGGCCAATAAATGCAACTGAAAACACAGTGCACATTAACACACCCATTACTGTTATCCACTAGCCCACGGTGCTGATGCAGTCCAAATAGACCTTTTTAAAACACTATCATTACATTATACCACCCACATCTGTTATCACACAGCCAGACACGGCTATGACCCAAATGACATAAAACACTTCATTTATTCTTTACACACCCCACATTCTGTCTATTCCACCTAGACACGCTGATCCGATCATGCACCCAAATGACCCTACAAAAACACTTCCTATTTAATCAACCCACACCCACATCGTCCCGTTAGTCCACAGCACGTGATGACCAGTATGGACCTCAAACACTATCCATTTATACACACATACACTGTTCGTACGCCTTCAAACACACAGCACTGTGATCGCCACCAAATGACCCTTTAAAACAGCTCATTTACACGACCCCCACTCTTCGTTAACTGTTATCCACCAGCAAGCGATGAAGGAACATCTTCCAGAACACATCCACGAATGCTAGGGACAATGAAACCCACGGCACCCAGCTCTACGCCTACCCCTTCATCCCAGGTGAGTTGAATAGAAGGTGGGGAGAGAAATTAGCCTGGCCATCTGCGAGATAATGTGAAAACAACTATGCCCATGTTAAGCACCCTCTGTCATCCCTTTGAACCCGTAAGGGAGTGGGAAGAATGGCAGCCATCTGGGTAATTCGACCAATGAAGACGCGTATCGCGAGTTACCTCATCATCCCTGAAAGTGCCGTGTAGGCGAATGAAGGCCGCCCATCTGGGATTACGACCATGAAGAACCGCGTACGCCCAGTAAATACCTCATACATCCCTGAAAGTGCGTGCGTGGGAAGAACTCGGCCGCCATACGTTAGCAGGATCAACTATAAAGATACCGGACCTATGCCCCCCAGATTCACCTCATAAGACCCTGCAAGTGACAGACGTCGGCCGGAGAAACTGCCAGATAGGATCGACCAAGTCAATCATGCCGCTAGCACCAGCCACTCTGCTCAAGAGCTTTGGCATCAGCAACCTCATACTGACTTCCAGAAAAGGAATGTCTATTATGGCCAGGGCAAGGCCGCGAACGGGAAACCTTCGTTCCTCAAGCAGGAGACCTCATCGGTTAAGTAAACATATGTCTGGAAAAGAGAGAGCAAAAATATCCATCTGAATATTGAAGAGATAAGACATGGTTAGTAAACATGTTGCAGGTGCCCCATTAGCACCTAGGTGGCAAAAATGATAGGACCAGATCTGTCCTAAAGCCAAGACAATCACTCAGTTCCAAAAAATGCTCCCTAGTGCCCCTTGAGAGACCAAAATAAGGACAATTGTGGCGTTAATATGCCCTTAGATAAAATACTAAAAACAAATAATCAGGACGGCCCGCTTGCAGGCGGGGAGGTGGGGGTCCGCTGGTCGCACGGCGGCCTGAAGTGACCAGGCGGTTAATAATCGCAGGATGTTCTGCATAAACTTTTTTATCCACGAATAGCCTAAGACGTATATAATTATTGCTTCAATATAGATAATCAATTTTAACTGCCTCAAGAGTGTTTTTTAAAATGACGATTTACATAGTTCTGATACATCATGTTCGTCTAGCCAAATGCGAAAGCTTATCGAGTGATGTTACACCACTATCAGTGTGAAAAAGGTGCCACTATAGCAAAATTACTACGTAAACGGCGATCTAATACTAAACAAAACGCGTCTTATCACATTGATAGTCTTATTGAACAGTCTTTCCCACCAGACTGCACATAGTTAGCCTGATGAAATACCAATTAGACGGCTGAACCCGTAGTTCAGGTTACAAGAGACTAGGGCTGCGCTAACACGAAACACGTTTCTTCGTAGTCAAGTGATAGCGCTAGGTAGCGTGGTGTATGCCTGCTTGTGGCTCCGTCTGGGTATTTGTGTGTAGCTGTAGTAGTGTGAAGCTGCAAGTTAAAAGTTTCAAGCAGGCTCTCGTGTTATGAATACAAGCTGCCTTTAACTTACATGTTGCGTTGTATTTGATATCGTTAGTTTTAGATATGTAGTTGTTTGATTATTGTGTGACTAGATAATTAATGTGTCACCGTGTGTGTAGGCTATAACGACGTTGCTGTGCGTAACCGGGGTGTACGCTTCGAGTTTAACCGGCCTATCTCATGCAATGGATACGTTGAGTGTGCTGCTGTGTTCCTATAGTGCTGAAGTGTACGTGGTGTGATGTCAAAGTAAGGTCAAGTCAAACTGATCTTTATATGACGATAAATTAAAAAAAAAGCTTGATAAAGCTTTTTTACATCCATAACATGTGTGCTGTGCGTGTGTGTGTGTGTGTGTGTGTGTGTGTGTGTGTGTGTGTGTGTGCGTGTGTTGTCGTGCGTTCGTGGTGTGCGTGACACTGAACGCCTGCGATACCTGCACACTGCATTCTGGACAATACTCTTTCAATGCAAAATTTCCTGACTCCACCCCATACCCTTCCATTTCAAATCACCTTTCTACACACATCCTTCCACTTTTCATGACATGGTACAGCCTTCTATACATCCACGAACCCTTCCATTTCCATACCCTTCTACCTTCCGTATTTCTCCATAACGCTTCTATCCACACCACCTATTAATATACCATTCTTCCATACCCTTCTACCTTCCGCTTTCCATATCCTTCTATCCATACCCCTTCCATCAACACCTTCCATTTACTTACCCTTCTACCCACACCCTTCCATTTACGTACCCTTCTAGCCACACCCTTCCGTTTCCTTATCCTTCTATCAATACCTTCCATTTCCATGCCCTTCTATTCACACCCTTCCATTTCCATACCCTTCTACCCACATCTTTTCATTTCCTTATCCTTCTACCCACACCCTTCCATTCCCATACCCTTCTAACCCACACCCTTCCATTTTATACCCTTCTACCCACACCCTTCCATTTACGTACCCTTCTAGCCACACCCTTCCGTTTCCTTATCCTTCTATCAATACCTTCCATTTCCATGCCCTTCTATTCACACCCTTCCATTCCCATACCCTTCTAACCCACACCCTTCCATTTTATATCCTTCTACCCACACCCTTCCATTCCCATACCCTTCTAACCCACACCCTTCCATTTTATACCCTTCTACCCACACCCTTCCATTTCCATATCCTTCTAACCCACACCCTTCCATTTCCATATCCTTCTAACCCACATCTTTCCATATCCTTCTACCCACACCCTTCCATTTCCATATCCTTCTAACCCACACCCTTCCATTCCCATATCCTTCTAACCCACACCCTTCCATTCCCATACCCTTCTAACCCACACCCTTCCATTCCCATATCCTTCTAACCCACACCCTTCCATTCCCATACCCTTCTAACCCACACCCTTCCATTTCCATATCCTTCTACCCACACCCTTCCTCGAAGACGCGTGATAAATGTAAATGTGAATAACGTCAGTCCTTTTATTTACTTGTTTTCAATATAGAAGGGGGTATGAACTGGGGCAAGTACGGAGGCTTTCGGGGTTAAGCAAATGCCAATGGGAAGCTTAGACTCTGTGAGCATTATTATGTTTTCAACTAGTGCGATGCTGATGACAGTGTTGGTGTGTCTTTGATGACAGGTAATAATACTACTTCGTTCTTGGAATGCGATTCTGCTGGGCTTCGCGTCCCACAGGGAACCGTCTTCAACCTAACCTGCGTTACAGGCGGGGAAGAGGAATTGGTGTTCACCAGCAATGCTACAGTGGAACGAACCATTGCTACTTGCAATACCAATGGCACCTGCAGTTTCGTAGATAGTTTCAATGGACGATACGCCGTGTACCCTGCCATAGGAAGCACTCAAATTCAAGTAAAGAAATTAACGTTCTCTGGCAGCGACTCTGACGAAACACTCGCCTGTAATGGCATTTCTTGTCTTATTAGATTTACACGTAAGTGTGGGCCGTGTTTCCTAGCTCCCCTCTCTCTCTCTCAATCTACTCTCTCTCTCTCTCGCATACTCTCTCTCGTCTCTCCGTTTCGCTCTCTCTCTCTACTCTCCTCTATACATCTCTCTCTCCGTCTACTCTCTCTTCTCTCATCTCTCTCTCTCCTCCTCTACTCTCTACTCGTCTCCTCATCTCGCTACTCTCCTCTTCTAAACTCCTACTTCTCACTCTCATCTTCTAACGCTAACTCTGTCGATACGTGTCTGTCCTGTGACCACCCATCCCTTCATAGACTGAGAAGTGTTAGCGTGTGGTGTCACTGTTGCATATATAGTCATGGTAGCTGTCTTTCATCATTCCGATAGTCAGATGTGCTGTTATAGTCGTGTTATTTATCATGGAAGACACTGAAGCCCCAATCGCTGATGGCACAAGACGAACTCATGCCATACACGCAGAATCTTGCATAAGGTTGTTATAGTCGTTGTTGCATGCCCCAAAGGCGTCATAGCCTGCCCGAAACGGCAATGGCGAAAAACCGGCTGTCATTCAGACTTCGCAGCGGAGATTTCAATCAACCAAATAGTCTATTAATGCATGGCCCCTTTAGTGAATGTAGCCGAGGTGGGTTTTGCGGGGGAGACAGCAGCATCTGCGACGAATTAAACAAACAACAGATTTAAAAAGCCTATAGGATCTGCCTCCAGCTTCCTATGACCAAAAGGGCTCTTCCCTTATAGGCCCATGATAGCCTTGCACACTATGTTTGAACTGCGAGCCAATCTAACATATGCATAGCAGGAAGAATGCCTTTACCGAAAAATATTACGTGGTATTAATTGTTCGTGCAATGTCTCAGTTTAGTTTGTTTATGGAAGCTTCACTCAGCGCTCGTCCTTTAGTGTTGAGCCCTCACAAGATTCAGTGCCTCGCTGAATGGAGCTAGCTCGACTATTCCTTATACGGATGTCTGGCCCTCAATAACTGATCCATGCATGTTCCACCCCTGATATGGAGCTAGCCCTGCTCTTCCTTTAGTGTATGGCCCTCACATAACTAGATCCAGGAGCTGCTGCTGAATGGAGCCTAGCCTGCTCTTCCTTAGTGTTGAGCCCTTCACCATGCATCAGATGTGTTGGCCCTGACATAACTGATCTCGTGCTAGCTCTATCCTTAGTGCTCGGCCACTCCAGCATCCTACAGTGTTGGCCCTCACATAACTGATCCAGTGCTGCTGAATGGAGCTAGCTGCTCTTCCTTTAGTGTTGGCCCTCACATAACTGATCCAGTGCTGCTGAATGGAGTTAGCTGCTCTTCCTTTAGTGTTGGCCCTCACATAACTGATCCAGTGCTGCTGAATGGAGTTAGCTGCTCTTCCTTTAGTGTTGGCCCTCACATGATCCAGTGCTGCTGAATGGAGCTAGCTGCTCTTCCTTTAGTGTTGGCCCTCACATGATCCAGTGCTGCTGAATGGAGCTAGCTGCTCTTCCTTTAGTGTTGGCCCTCACATGATCCAGTGCTGCTGAATGGAGCTAGCTGCTCCTCCTTTAGTGTTGGCCCTCACATAACTGATCCAGTGCTGCTGAATGGAGCTAGCTGCTCTTCCTTTAGCGTTGACCCTCACATAACTGATCCAGTGCTGCTGAATGGAGCTAGCTGCTCTTCCTTTAGTGTTGGCCCTCACATAACTGATCCAGTGCTGCTGAATGGAGCTAGCTGCTCTTCCTTTAGTGTTGGCCCTCATAACTGATCCAGTGCTGCTGAATGGAGTTAGCTGCTCTTCCTTTAGTGTTGGCCCTCATAACTGATCCAGTGCTGCTGAATGGAGTTAGCTGCTCTTCCTTTAGTGCGCTTCCGTTAGCGTTGACCCTCACATAACTGACCAGTGCTGCTGAATGGAGTAGCTGTACTCCTTTAGTGTTGGCCCTCACATGATCCAGTGCTGCTGAATGGAGCTAGCTGCTCTTCCTATAGTGTTGGCCCTCACATGATCCAGTGACGCTGAAGGAGCTAAGATGCTCTTCCTTTAGGTTGGACCTCACATAACTGATCCAGTGAGACTGAATGGAGTTAGCTGCTCTTCTTTAGCGTTGGCCCTCACATAACGATTCCAGTGCGTCTGAAGGAGCTAGTGCTCGTCATTTAGGTTGCGCCACTCACATGACCAGTACTTTTTTTTCGAAGAGCAGCTGCTCTCATTCCTTAAGTGTCGGCCTCTTATTATGATTATTCTCCAGTTGCTGTTTCTGACTGGTTAGCTTAGCTGCTCTTCCTTTAGTGTTGGCCATGATCACATGATCCAGTGCGCTGAATGGAGCTAGATGCTCTTCCTTTAGTGTTGGCATCACATGATCCCAGTGATGCTGAATGGAGCTAGTGCTCTTCCTGTAGGTTGGCCCTCACATTGATCCAGTGCTGCGAATGGAGCTAGGTGCTCTTCCTTTAGTGTTGGCCCTCACATGATCCAGTGCTGACTTAAATGGAGACTAGCTGCTCTTCCTGTAGTGGGGGCCAACATAACTTGTTTTTATTTTTCCTAGTTCTTGCGCTGCAATGGATGCTTAGCTGCTCTTTCCTTTCGGTTGTGCCTTTTCTTTCACATTATCCTGTGCTGCTGAATGGGCTAGCTGCTATTCCTTTAGTGTTGGCCCTCACATGATCCAGTGCTGCTGAATGGAGCTAGATGCTCTTCCTTTAGGTGCCCTCACATGATCAGTGTGCTGAGGAGCTAGCTGCTCTTCCTTTAGTGTTGGCCCTCACCATGATCCAGTTGTTCTTTGCTGAATTGGAGTCTTTTTAGCTGCTTCTTCTTTTCTTTTTTTTTTTAGTTTGTTAGGCCCCACATGATCAGTGCGCTGCACACGCGCGCAGCTAGCTGCTCGCCTTTAGTGTTGGGCCCCTCACATGATCCAGTAACTGCTGAATGGAGCAGCTGCCGTTCCTTTTAGTGTTGGGACCTAACAGATCCAGTTGCTGCTGAATGGAGCTAGTGCTTCTTCCTTAGTGGGCCATACAGACCAGTTGCTGCGATTATGGAGCTAGCGTGCTCTTTCCTTTAGTGTTGGCCTCTACAGATCCAGTTTGCTGAATGGATGCTAGCTGCTCTCCTTAGTGTTTGGCCCTCACATAAGATCTTAGTTTCTGTCTTGAATGGAAGCTAGATTGCTCTTTTCTCTTTTTTTTATGTTGGCCCTCACATGATACAGTGCGCTGAATGGAGCTAGCGCTCTTCCTTTAGTGTTGGCCCTACATGCCCAGTGCGCTGACTTTTTGAGTCTCTTTCTTCTTTCCTCTTCTTTTTTTTTTTCGTTTTTGGCCCTTCACCTGATTCCAGTGCACTGCTGGAATGGAGCTA
>CM065683.1:49879782-49894206 GCA_017654935.2 Phymorhynchus buccinoides | reverse complement strand
TCATTGGGACTAGTGATTCCTAACGGGGGGTTTCCCGCCGGTGGGTCCATGGACTGCATGGTCTGTGTTAAGGGGCAATGTCTTGTCATGGCCCAGAGGCGAATCCCGGAACATTTTGTAATTCAGTTTTCTATTGTGGTTTTTTAAAAGCTCTAGAGCTCAAAGGTATACGCTATAGAATATTCTAATAAATAAATACATAAATCGAGACATTTTCTTAAAACTTTTTTTCGCCCTTTATTGTTACATGCTTGGGCATACACTTGGCGAAATTGCTCGCATTTGCCGGACACCAGGACTTCCCCCACTAGATCCGTGTGGCTGTGTATTTTTACCTCATGAGATAAGTAGTCCCTGCCGGAAGTATCCTAGTCGTAGCCATCAGAATGCGTTTGTTTGTCCGCCATTGTGAATTTTTCGAAACTAGTTCATGGATTTGCCTCCTGATTTCCTCGGCAAATATGTATATTTTACACACCCTCCTTCTCTATTTCTTGGTCTTTCCGTGGTTAGGATAGGGTTAGGGTTAGGGTTAGGGATAGTGGTTAGGATTACGTTTGGGTACAGTTCTCATGCGATAGGTATATTTTTAATGACAGTAACTTATTATCATAACCGTCCGCTGTGTTGTTTGTTTCTTTCTTTCTTTCTTTCTTTTTCCCCTTCCTCACTGTGCTGTCCCTTGCCTATGTATAATAGATTCTTATTACAGTAGCCTTTTCGTTTCGTTTCCTCTAAACATGCCATAGCTTAGGCCTGTTCTATTTGTTTTCATGCAAAAGCCTAGATTGTCAAAACACGAAAAAAAGAGCAGGAGGAAAGAAAACAATAAGGAGAAAGAACCTGACATAACCTGGAAAGAAAGAACCATATCCACTGCTTCTGAACTTCTAGAAAGTTTTTATGACATGTTTTGTAAGGTTTAATTGTATCCTGTGTCGTTTCTATTATATATATTAGTGTTTACGACTTGCAAAATGATGATTGTCGATATTCTTCTTTTTTTCTTTCTAATTCACAATGTATGCGTTGGTCTTTCATAGATTTACAGTCTACTGTTTCTCTGTCTCTGTCTCTGTCTTCTGTCTCTCTCTCTCTCTCTGAGGTCAATCTCCTCTGGTCCAACTCTCTCTCGGTCTCTCTCACGATCGTCTCGCTCTCCTCTCTCTCTTTCTCTATTACGCTGTGTTGTGTGTATTTGTGTGTGCGTGTGTGTGGGTGTGTGTGTGTGTGTGTGGGGGGGTGTGGTTGTGTGTGTGTGTGTGTGTGTGTAAGTCAAGTCAGTCCCAGTCCAATGATCTTTATTGGGATTAAAAGGATACTTGATGCTTTTTTTCATCCTTCCCTCAGAATGAAAGAATATAAAGCACTCGAAAAATACTCAACATGCAAACAAACATTACTCTGTGTGTGTGTGTGTGTGTGTGTGTGTGTTGTGTGTGTGTGTGGGTTGTGTTTGATTTGAATTGATTTAATTTAAAGTCTGTTCACACAATGGTGATATTTAGACCTGTGGGAAAAAAAAAGGTGTGGTGTGCGTACGCGCGCGCGTGTGAATGTATGTTTTATGTGAATATGAGTGCGTGTGTAACAAATCCCTAACAAATTAATAGCACCAATAAATAAAAAGTGAAAAAGAAACAAAAAGAAAGTTAATTAACTCATGACTTAAAGTAGTCTTGCATTCCAGAGGCTGGATTGCTATAGAATTTTTGACATTTCCATGACTGTAACTACATCTTTTACAGTTCCATGTGTGCAACTTGTATCCCAGATAGTTTGTATACAATGATAATAATGCTGTAACAAGGTGACCCGCGCATCTCCACTTTCTTCAACTACAACCCCCCCCCCCCTTTTCCTTTCTACTTCTACTCAAAGCACGAAAACTCGTGCCAATTCCTATTCCAATCACATCGCAAACAGGTCGCCGAATCGGAAGCGCTATTGTTTGATCCCTGGGTTTTCATCTGATGACAACCCACATCGGCATCTCTTTCATCCATGTACTCCCTTCCTATCACGGCCGCTCTTGACACGCTGGTCAGGGGGCAGGATTGGAATTTTAGGCTTTGAGGATGACAACAGGCGCGTGATCGATCTGTACTAATATGCATAAATTATAGCGTCTATCTCGTGACTATGTCGCTGCTTGAACCATCATAGGCCCATCGGGTGTTTAAAATTAAAGGGGAGAATGGGTAGTGGAAAGACAAAAACGGCCTAAAACATTCTCTTTCTCACTAGATTTTTTATCTAGATCCTATGTTGCATGATGAATAAGGAGTAGATTTGTCATTGGAAAAGAATTTACAAACATGCTGTTCTAATTATGTGCACTGATTTATTTGTGTGTGTGTTTTTGACTTTTATTTCTTTTAGACCAGAACTCGGATTCTCGCTATGACCCTTTTTGTATATTTTTAGTAGGAAGCCTGTGAGTTGCAACCTTGCACTTTATGATAACATTCCTTTCCAGGTGTTGGATGAGATGATGTTGGCTTGATCATGACTTTGATCTAGCCGTTTTACTGATCATCATTGATTCCAGTACCCCTTTTATGTTTTACTATTTTCGTTTTTTTTTTTTTTTTTTTTTTTTGACAACTGAAAGTCAGGTTACTTGTCTTAGTGGCGATTGTAGGGCCTACAAGGGGCAGCCTTCTAGCCGTTGGATCCACTAATTCCCTGCGGTTAAAAGTTAGCGCTGTAACAATCTAAGCTTGTTGGTTTCGGACTAGGAGCCACTTTGGCTTAATGCCCAACTCTTGCTCTGGAAAATCTTCTTTCACATCCTGCAACGCACTTGGCTCATTGCTGCACGTGCACACTGTGGGATCCTTTGCTTTAAGATCGTATTTGAATCCCCACGTGTAACACGATACTTCAGGTTGCTGCTTCAGTGGTCCTAAACGTCTTGAAAACTGTTGCTGCATCCTCAAATCGTGTATGCGTTTTGTTTGGCGCTTTGAAGGCCCGTAATACAGCCCCTAAACGATTTCCGTCAACCTTTGACATTGACTGAATCTCCGATAAGACAATGCTGTTACCCACGTTTCGTCATATCCGGTCACAGGAGCGCCGCCATATTATTGAGACCGCCATCTTAGTCCTTACCTTTTTTTTTTGAAAAATGGCCAGTATCGATGCCTGCTTTATTTGCTGTTTCCCCAATTCGAAACTTATCTAAACTGTATTGATGACATCCTGTGATTGGTTTCTTTACCATGTAGATAACATTTTCACTTTGTTTCCACAAAAATAAGGACTAAGAGGGCGACACTTTCCGTTGGAATGGTTAGAGCTGCTCACGCAGGTGGTTGGAGCCATCGTGGTGTTATGAAATAAGTACCTGGTATTTAAATATCTACTCTCGCATGCGAACTGTAAACCATTAACCCAACCCTAACCCTAACCCTATCCCTAACCCTAACCCTACCCAGGGAAAAAGAACCAAGAATAGAGCAGAAGGGTGTAAAATCTACATATTGCCAGAAATCGCTGTACAAAATTTCCATGCCGTTAGTTTCGAAAAATTCACAATTGGCGGACAGACAAACGATTCTGATTGCTCACGCTAGGAACTCCTTCCGGCTAGGACTACTTATCTCATAGAGGTAAAATACAACCGCCCCACACGGGATTGTCGTCGATGTTTGGAAAACTAGAGCATTCGTCCTCTGGTTGGATTTGACGTCCACGTTTTGATTTCTTTTTCCTTCCAGAATGACGTCAGTGTTGATGTTTTGCGTGCTTTCTCAGTGATTGCGTTCATTTTGTTTTCCTTGATGGCTTGCATTCGTTTCTTTTTTTGAGATGATTGTTCATCTTTTTCAGGTTTTCTGTTGCTTTTCCTTGGTTTGGGAAGGCCACAAGAGAGAAGGTTTCTTGGATGGTATGCAAATGATGAAACGTCACGACCTGATAGAGTCATAATGAGGCAGTTCATATATCTTTCTCCAATGATTCAATGGTTTCTTAGATGGGTGACGTTCTTTTTATTTTTTGATGCTATTCTGTTTGGCTCTAAGTACCTTCATCGCTTTCCGTTTGAATTTTGATGCTTTTAACGAGGTCTTCCAATGACCAACTCGTTCAGCTTAGATTTCGATTGTCGTATTTAATTTTCTAGCTTCTTCCGGCATCGTCAGACTCTTGGAAACCGTACTTGAAACGTTTGAATTTCGTACTGCGGTCCGAGGGGTTTTTCCTATGGACGTGTGGTTGGGTCACTTGAACCCTTTCTGTCGGTTTCAGAAACCATGCGTCCATCTTTTTTCTGGGTATTCTTGCATAGTGACTTTTACTCCAGACTTAGATTCCCGCCGTCCGTTGAATCATGAAGATCCGTATTTTTCCTAGCCTTTTTAGTCGTGCAGATTGTCTCATAGTATAGTTTTATTCCCAAAGCCTAGCTGACCAAATTGTCCAACTACCCGTTTTCCAACCATGACCCACATTTGAGACAGGATAATGTGTTTGTGTGTGTGGGTGTGTGTGGGTGTTGTGCACGGCAACGCGCGTGCGCACATGCGAGATTATTTTATGCATGTGTGGTTTTAACTACAGCCGGCCCCTCTTCTTTGTTTTAATGGTGGTTGCCTGTTTGCCAACCTACTGTTGAGTGAATGTGGCACTTACTTAAGTGGCCGCCACTGCCAATTCCTTTGGCCTAAGGAAGGAAAGTGAGGGCAGGATGGGGATTAGATGAGGAGGGGAAGTCCCCTACAACAAAACGTATCTACCAAAGCTTACTCCCCCCTGCTTTTCTTGAGGGAAAGAAAGAAAAAGACTAATGGAATATAGACCAGAAACATGTGCTTACGGCCAATTGATCTCATATTGGACCCAGCACCACGAAAGCGACATTAAAGTCCGCACGGGCTAGTTTTGTTTCCATCACAACAGTCTTGCAAAGATCATTTTTTTGTCATTTGAATACGGTGTATTTTTATGTTCTCTAACGATCTAATCTATTCATAGTTTTATAAAAGGGATAATCTTTTAATATGGTTCTTCTAAATGGTCCTTTAAGTGCTTGTAAAAAACGAGCAAGTCAGTGCATTTTCCTTCAGCTTAGGCTAGACGTTAGACTGGTTTTTTCTCAAATGGCCGATTTCACCCGACTAACTTTTACATGCTCGTAACTCTGGTACGAAACAAGATGCAAGATGGTTCTTTTTTAATCGTTGAAAAGAGAATTGTCTGACGTTTCCAAGCGTATAATGTTCTCAGAATGGTCAGTTTGTGTTTGACCACTTAATGTCCCATTTCGTGCCTGATAGGTCACATATTGCTGAAACCAATAATTTGGGGTTTCGATTACTGTTTCACCAGTTGCTGTTTCTATGAAAACCCTTCTACCAGCATTGTGGGGTTTTTTTCTTTCAAAAAAAATCTTTTCACTGATCTTACTTCCCTTACACTTTGTCACCCACATTATTTTCCCCCAGTACTGTTTCGCTTTAGCTCATGAGTAAAGTATTGGTTTTTGTTTAAACCTATATTTATCATACACTACAGTCGACATATGATTTGGAAACTTGGGATGAAGGTTGGTTTTGCTTCATGCTCCTTCCGAAATATTGTTGCCCAAATCAAGGGTTCGAGCAAGGTCATGAGATCGCTGGGGTCCCTGAAAATCGGGGTCGGAAAATTGGAGTTTCCCCCAGAAGAAACAGCATATAACCAGGTGACGGAATAAGGATAGGAGATGAAACTTGAGGTGCATGACTGGAGGTAGGCCCTAGGTAACTGTAGATTGTGCCTTTTGGTGGGTCAGGTCAAGGTCATGAACCCTTGACGTCTGGTCCCTTTTAGGGCCGCGCCTTTGAAAACAAGCAATAACTCCGTCGGTGATTCTCGATGCTACATTCGAATTAGACTCACTCTAGTTTGTTGTTTGTTCTTGTTGTGTTTGAATCTTTAAGTGGTTTTTTTTGTTGAATTAGCTTTTTGTTTTTTTGTTTTGCTTTTGTCTGGGTCTTTTGTTACTGTTGTTTACTTTGGAGTTTGTGTGTGTGGCAGATGTGTGGTTGTGTGTGTTTTGGGAAAGGGTGTTATTTTTTTCTTCTTCTTTTTTTTACCGTCTGCTGCTCTTTTGTACACCTTTGAAAAGGTTTCTAATTGTTTTGTTTTTGGTTTGTTTTTTGTTTTGTCTGTCTGTTTCATTTATTTTTGGTTTAAAATTAGCATTTGAGATAGCTGTGCTTTTTTGACAATAAAAGAAAATTAAAGGCCCACGAACAGGAAGGGCTTTGGGTGAACAGATATAAGTAAAACAAGACTAGTCCCATTTTAAATGAAACTATCAAGAGGGACGGGTGAACTAGAAAATGATATATCCCCTACAATCCGTCTCTTCCTTTAGTCTACTACCGGTTCTGACATAATGCTGAAACAAAAACGACCATGTACCTGTATTCGTACCCCTGTAGGGAGGCCTTATTCGATTTCATTTTACATGTCACGCAATTTCGTGCCACTTGTTTTTTTTCCCTACCAACGTAGAAAAGATTGGGGGGTTAATAATTTGTGTGTGAAAAGTGTTGGACAGGGAGGGAAGAATTTTCATCACAACAAAAATGCACGAAGCGGACCCTCTTTTGCAAGACAACGAAAGTTTCATTTTGCCAGATAATCTGATGTTAATTTATAGTAACGCCTTTTTTTTGTTTGTTATTCAGTGCTACAAGCATGACTTAACTGGAAATATCATTTAAAATCTTTAAGTGTTCGTTAAGGGTCAAATGTTGTCCACTTGGTAATTAAAATATTTTCAAAAAGGAAAAATTAATTGGGCATAGTTTTTTCTTATGCAATCCGTAACACTATCACGTAATTCGTACCCTCTACCTACTCTGTTCAAATGGCACGCGTCAAAAATGTTATCAGGGGCCTGTTTTTTATCCGTGCCATCAAACTTTTGAATGATAAAATGAATAAGGATTACTTGACGGTCCACCAGAGACTAACTGGAACATTTAGAGAGAGAAATGGTCTATAGCTAAAGCCCAAGTCACGAGCGTCCCTACCGTTTGAATTATGCTAATAAAACCCCTTTGTACTACTATCATAACTGTGGTAAGAATTCCGTAACAGGTCTTGTAAATTTCGTTTACCTTTTGAAGAAAAAAAAGTATTTTTTTACGTTTTAAGCCAAAGGTACAACATTTCTTTATAATTATAATAAATATAGTTATAGCCCTCTACCAGTAAGTAATCCACATTGAAAGTTTTCAATAGCTTTTGGATTATCTTTGCCCCTTTGAGATAGGAATCTCTATCCTTAGGGGTAAAACGATTTCAATAAGTGGTCCCTACATAGGCCCTTTTCTTCTTTTTATTTTTTTTATTTTTTGTATAGGCCCTACCATGTCCTTCCGCACCGCAAAGCAACCAATGTGAAACTACTAACAGTAATTTTAGGCGTCCACACTAATAACATCACGATTTGGACCTCCAACACAGGTAAGGGTGGTGAAGCTCTTTAGGCCATAGACTATTTTTGTTGTTCTCTCCTTGTATGGTGTTGTGGTGTTTTGTTGGTTGGAACGGTAGCGTCCTTTTGCACACACTTGTGGGCTTACTTTTTTGATCACCTTTCTTTATTAGACACTCCTGCGTTGTTGTCTGCGATTGTCTAGGAAACGCGCATGACGTATTCGCATTCATTCCAGAGGATATAAGGATTAATTTTACCTTACCCACGCGCGTGGCGCGCACAGAAGAGGGGAGAGATAGAGAGAGAGAAAAGAGTGAGAGAGAGAGAGGACTCAGACACAAACACATAAAGCCTTGTTCCAAGCGCACATTTACTACGTGCAATGAGGTTGGTAGTGTTTTGTTGGTATAATTTTACTTTAATAACAAACCATATACAGACAGACATACACACACAACACACATACACACACGCACACACACACACACACACATACTCTCTCCTCACACACACAAACACACCACGCGCGCGCGGCGCGCGCGCTCTCACAACACGACACACACACACGCTCTCTCTCTCCTCTCTCCACACACACCACACACACACCCCCACACAGCACAACACACACACACAACAAACTCACACACACACAACTCTCCTCTCCTCTCTCACGACACACAACACACACACACACAACAACTCACACACACACTCTCTCTCTCTCTTCTCTCTCTCTCTCTCACAACAACACCCACACAAACGTCACACACATACAACTCTCTCTCTCTCTCTCTCACACACACACACAACACACACACACATCACCACACACAACAACACCGACACCAAACCACCCACACACACTCTCCTCTCTCTCCTCCTCCTCTCAATCCCGCTCTCTCTCTCTCTCTCTCTCACACACACACACACACCACACACACGACACACCCAACTCACACAACACATCACTCTCTCTCTCTCTCTTCTCTCTCTTCACACAGCCACACAACCACACACACAAACGCACACACACACACTCTCCTTCTCTCTCTCTCTCGTTCTCTCACACACACACACCACCACACACAACTCACACATACCACTCTTCTCTCTCCTCTCTCACACACCACACACACCACAACACACACACAACAACATACACTCTCTCTCTCTGCTCTCTCTCTCTCTCTCCTCTCTCTCTATCTCTCTCTCTTTTTCTCTCCTTCTCTCTCTCTCTCTCACACACACACACACACACACAAACCTCACACACACAACCACACACACATACTCTCTCTCTCTCTCCACACACACACACGCACATACAAACTCACACACATACCACACATAACACCGAAGGCCCTAACCTGCCCTGCTGGCTACATGGAATACAGGGGAGGGGAAAGAGGTGGTCAGTGGTGATTTGGTAGGGGACACAGAAGGGGCGGGGGGGGAAATTATAAAATGAAGACAAGTACGATAACAACTCATATAAACTGTAGTCCCAGTTACTGGGCGGAAGAAAATATATAGAATAAGAGGGCGTGTATTTTAAGTGCCATGAAGTGGAATAATTTCATCACACCAGAGACAAGAGGAAATCAGACACGCAATCGCACGCACTGCCACTTACACACCACACACGACACACAAGCACGCCACGCACGCCAATGCGCCGGGGCGGGGCACACACGGACCGCACGCAACGCACTCACGCACACAAGAAGAGTAACGCGCGCACACACACACGCACACACACCACACACACACACAGAAAAACGCACAGGCTATACCGTTACCATTCCTAATATATGGGAATACGGGGTAAAAAGCGCATGGGCGGGTAAGAAGCCCACCCTAATTATCTCATTAAATGAAGCAAATTTCAGTCAATTTTTGCCCATGGGACGAGTGTTAATGTTTAGCTTTCGTTTCATGGGCAAATTTGACTGAATTTTTTTTTTTTTTCATGAGATAATTGGGGTGGGCTTCTACCCGCCCATGCGCTTTTTACCCGTCTTCCCCTACTTCCTGTTCTTACAGAACTGGGGTACACAAAAGGTGCGGTTTAAGGGGAAGCACAGTAACAACAGAAAGGGGGGGGGGGGGGGTGTAGTTTGGGGGGGGGGGGGGGGGGGGGGTGAGGGTAGGGGGGGGTTGTTTAAAATAGTACCCACCTCCCAAGTAGTGCTTACGGGGCTACGCGTAGTTAATGTCGAAATACCCCGTCTACTCTGTTCGAGTAAGATTACGGGTAGCATTAATATCGGGTGATCGATCTCAAATGTTAGTGGCTTCGTCACGCATATATAAACCAAGGAAGCCAGCCTTGATTTTAGAATTCATTCACTGATTGATTTCCACCTGTTTCTTCGTTCGATTTTGGAGAAGAAAAAAAATAACAGGCATTGTTTCACGGTGAGACACCGTATGCTGTTTTAATATTGTGTGTGTTTGGTATGACGGTGATACGTGCGCTGTTTAGATATTGTGTGCATTAATTTTGGTATGATGATGAGACGTGTTCTGTTTAGATAATGTGTGTATTTGGTATGACGGTGAGACGTGTTCTGCTTAGATAATGTGTGTGTTTGATATGATGTGTGCTGTTTAGATATTGTGTATATTTGGTAGTGTTTAAAAGAAACGAACTTTGTTTGCATAAGGCGTCAGCTTCGTGATCTGAATCGATTGCTTGGTTTTTATTTTTAAAAAAACACATTACAACGACAATATATTTTACTAAAGGTAAAGATGTGCCCTCCCCCCAACTCCCCTGCATTTCTCGGTTGTTTAAATTTTTCCGTGGGGGGGGGAGGGGACCTTTCCTACCAAACATTAAGCTGTTATTTATTTACCTTTTCAGCTAATTATCTTTTTGGCATACTAGCCTTGACCCTATCCCTACCCCCCCCCCCCCCTATAAGACGGGAAAACTCAATGAACCACGACTGTGACAAAACGCGCGTGTACTGCACTACATCAGGGAGGGGGGGGGGGGGGGGGGGGGGGGGGTCCTATTATATAATGGCCTTTATCATGAATGCAATTACTTATTGAACAAAGATAAATAGCTGAAAATTTTCATAAAATACAGCCTTCATGTTTGGTTAGAAAGGCAAAAAAAGAAAAAATACAATTAACAGAGAAATGTAGGGGGGGTGGGGGGTTGGGGGTGGGAGGGGGGATGGCACATCCTGAGACCTTTACCGAATTCTAGTTTAGGGTATGTGAAACGACTTCATTCTCCTCTTCGACTTTGTTTCTTTTCTTTGTTCAAATGTAATCATGTTTTGTGATACAGAGCTGTGCACAAATTATTTTCCAATCAGCTTTTGAGAAAAGCAATCCTGTTGTTTTGATATCATTGTTTTTCTTCTCAAGTGTGTGTGTATGTGTGTGTGTTTGTGTGTGTGTGTTGGGTGTGTGTGTGTGTGTGTGTGCTCTATTAACAGTGTGTTGTGTGTGTGTGTGTAGTGCGTGTGCGTGCTCGTGTCGCGTTTCCGTGCATAACCTTTTCAAACAAAACGCGAGAAATAAGACAGATGATATACTGTTATGGACTGAGCTGACCATGAGATGCCACCTAGTGACGAGTCAGGGACAGATAATTTTCTGACTATATACCACTACTATGTGACATGCAAGGGCGATACTATTATGTAGGTGGCGCACGCGTCTCATTGCATAAGACAGGGGCAGAGACTGTTCAGTATAAAGCCTCATTATCGCTGATTGGTCACGGAACAATAAAAAAAAAAAGACAAGTAATTACTGAAGGTGGCGTGTGCCATAACCGATGAGATAAAGTTTTCATTACCGAGGCGTGGTCACCGCTACAGAGTATCTGTATTACTGTTTTTAAAAAGGGGAGATCGTTGACTTTACTGGTTTAATTGTACTGCCTCCGGAGATATTGCCTCCAGTATTGTTCCAACCATTAATTGTATTTACCAAATGTCATTCATATGTGTCTGTGTTTATTGATGACCAAGAGGACGTAAAACTCTCATTATGGTCTCTACAGGTTCACTTGATGGAGTAATCCACGGAGATATGATTCACGGTGTTTTCTGTATATCACAAGTGGAGAGGGGGACAGTTAAGAAAACCAAAGAGGTCTGAAAGTTATATAACGAAAGATAAAGTTGTATTATGTTTGACTTGAAGTCTTGGAGAAAGGGAAAGTTGATTCATTATGGTGTTTACTGTGTTTAATTGATGGAGTAAAGGGGAGATAAAATTGATTCATTATGGTGTTTACTGTGTTTAATTGATGGAGTAAAGGGGGAGATAAAGTTGATCCATTATGGTGTTTACTGTGTTTAATTGATGGAGTAAAGGGGGAGATAAAGTTGATTCATTATGGTGTTTAGTGTGTTTAATTGATGGAGTAAATGGGGAGATAAAGTTGATTCATTATGGTGTTTAACTGTGCTTAATTGATGGAGTAAAGGGGGAGATTAAGTTGATTCATTATGGTGTTTACTGTGTTTGTTTGATGGAGTAAAGGGGGAGATAAAGTTGATTTATTATGGTGTTTACTGTTTTTAATTGATGGAGTAAAGGAGGAGATGAAGTTGATTCATTATGGTGTTTACTGTGTTTAATTGATGGAGTAAAGGGGGAGATAAAGTTGATTCATTATGGTGTTTACTGTGTTTAATTGATGGAGTAAAGGGGGAGATAAAGTTGATTCATTATGGTGTTTACTGTGTTTAATTGATGGAGTAAAGGGGGAGATAAAGTTGATTCATTATGGTGTTTACTGTGCTTAGGTGATGGAGTAAATGGGAGATAAAGTTGATTCATTATGGTGTTTACTGTGTTTAATTGATGGAGTAAAGGGGGAGATAAAGTTGATTCATTATGGTGTTTACTGTGTTTAATTGATGGAGTAAAGGGGGAGATAAAGTTGATTCATTATGGTGTTTACTGTGTTTAATTGATGGAGTAAAGGGGGAGATAAAGTTGATTCATTATGGTGTTTACTGTGTTTAATTGATGGAGTAAAGGGGGAGATAAAGTTGATTCATTATGGTGTTTACTGTGTTTAATTGATGGAGTAAAGGGGGAGATAAAGTTGATTCATTATGGTGTTTACTGTGTTTAATTGATGGAGTAAAGGGGGAGATAAAGTTGATTCATTATGGTGTTTACTGTGCTTAATTGATGGAGTAAAGGGGGAGATAAAGTTGATTCATTATGGTGTTTACTGTGTTTAATTGATGGAGTAAAGGGGGAGATAAAGTTTTGATTCATTATGGTGTTTACTGTGTTTAATTGATGGAGTAGTAAGGAGGAGATAGAAGTTGATTCATTATGGTGTTTACTGTGCTTAATTGATGGAGTAAAGGGGGAGATAAAGTTGATTAAAGTTGATCCATTATGGTGTTTACTGTGTTTAATTGATGGAGTAAAGGGGTAGAGAAAGTTGATTCATTATGGTGTTTACTGTGTTTAATTGATGGAGTAAAGGGGGAGATAAAGTTGATTAAAACAAAAGTAAAGGGGAGAGAGAGAACAGTGGGAACAAAACAAAAACAAGAAACTTGAAGTCTTTTTAATGAATATAATTTCTGTTCTAATGTGACAGTTGCAAAAAATAAAATGTTCACAATTTGATTCACGTTTGAACACACATAATTATAGAACGCGTGCGCATATAAAATAGAACACATACGTTCATGTATTATTCAGCTACAGTAATAAGTTAGTAAGTTGTTTCTTTTTAATTGATTGTATTATTCTGTTTTCATTAAAGAAGCGCCCAATCCGAAATAATTTTTTGGTATCTAATAATACCTTTTTTCTTAATTGTTTGTATTTAGCATAAACATTTATCGTGTTGAGCTCTTGTGACCTACTGATATTTTGGTGATAAAACCCAAAACTGCATTTATACCTAGATAAATAATTCGGATGTATTTATACTACTACTACTACTGCTGCTACTACTACTACTACTACTGCTACGACTACTATTACTACTACTACTAACTACTACTACTACTACTATACTGCTACTACTAATTACTACTACTACTTGACTACTACAACTTACTACTACTAACTAACTACTACTTACCTTACTACTACTTACTACTACTACTGACTACTACTACTATACTAATACTACTACTACTACTACTACTACTACTTACTACACACTACTGCTGCTGCTGCTGCTACTACTGAACACTACTACTGTACTACTACTACTACTACTACTACTGCTACTTGCTACTGCTGCTGCTACTACTAAAGAAGCTACTACTACTACTACTACTACTACTACTACTACTACCTACTACTACTACTACTACTACATGCTACTACTACTGCTACTACTACTACTACTATTACTACTACTACTACTACTACTGCATAGCTACTGCTACTACTACCACTACTGTTACTTACTACCACTACTACTACTACTACTACTACTACTACTACTACTACTACTACTACTAACAATAATAATAATAATAATAAATAATAATAATTGGTCTACAGACAATATACTTTATTTTTATTATTTTACTAAACACCCAGAAATGTTTATCCTATTTTTTGTCATGAGCGCTTTTACTGGTACGCTGCAAAAGTACGAGAGAGCTTGGTTGTTAATTAAAAACAAAATAAAATCTAAACTTTTGCTGGAGCGTGACCGTTTTATTGTCAACAAAAATGAAATGTTAATCCGCTCGTAATTTAGAAGCGATTTTGCCCAAATGTAAGAAAAGAAAGGGAGAGGATGGGGGTTCAAATCATTGTGCGTCTAAAATATGCATGTATTCCAGACAAACTCTGAAATGCAATGGAATAATAATGATAATCCATACAGATGAATGCCAAATGTGGTGTTTTCGATTTATGTAATCTGAAAGTTTTTAGTATTGTTTATCGAGCCTGTAATTGCACAATTTAATTTCCACAAGGATTAATAAAGTTGTATTGAATTGAATCCTCACCAA
>CM065683.1:49872282-49874782 GCA_017654935.2 Phymorhynchus buccinoides | reverse complement strand
TGTAGCCTCAGTTGTCTCTCACATTTTACTGGATGACCACCGGCATTCTGTAGGCTAAAATTAAGAAATCTAAGTCGAATTTATTAGCGCGTTCACACTAGCACTTTTTTCCAGTCTCAGAGCGGTTTCAAACCGGTTTTGTGCATTTATATTACACGTTAAACCGCTTTATCGAAAGCGCTCTCGGACCTGCTAGCGACCAGGTCTGAGACCGGTTTCGGTCTGTTTGGATGCCAGACATCTCTGGAATGTGCCCCCTCCCTTACCGCTTCGCTGCAAATTTCTCAGAGCAATGCAGGCCTACATTCTTTTTTTTTCCCCTTTTCTTTTCTCTCACGAAAGACGAAGCTTCAAGAGGGTGTGTTTGGAGTTCTGATGAAACAAGTTTGTTGATTGATGTGTGGTCGGATGACCAAATAGGCCTACAAGTCGAATTGAATGTACCGAAAAGAAACATTTTAGTTTTTGCGCGTATTGCAAGGAAATAAAAATAAAAATAAAACAATAACAGAGGAATGAGGAAAAGAGTATTTATTTCATGGGTAAAATATGTTATGCAACACAGGTAAGCTGGATGACACGAATTCACATAGCACGCATCCTGTGCGCTATTAATGGTCTGAATGAAGACCGGTGAGCATGGGGCAGGATAAACATCCCCAACTGGAGGAAGAAGAAGAAGAACAACAACAACAACCAGGAACACAGCGAAACAAATAATTGCTGCCTCTTATGCGCCCGTGGTGCATTCCAGGCATTCATGTCAGGCTGCCTTTAGGGTCATTCAGGGTTCAGTATGAGGTCAGAGCGGTTCTGTATTTCCTAGTGTAAATGCAATGAAACCGAACGCGCCGAATGCGGATTCAATCCGCATTCAGAGACCGGTTTATATGTGAACGTGCTGTATTTTATAGGCGAGAGTTTCCACCCGGTTTGTGCTTTCTCTTGTTCCAGAAGTGTTCCTCACAAAATGTTTGCCGGTACGGTTTTTGTGCCGCAAAATGTAATGGCAGTATGGCAGAGTTATATGTTGACTGTTGTTATCATATAAAAAACCTGAACCAGACTGCAACGTCACTGGAGCATACAACAAGCAAACAACTACACCACAAGTGTAAAGTGACGTTATTTTATTCACAAGAGACAAAACAAAACTACTGGATATTTCGGCGAATGCGCCTTTATCAACACAGACAAACAAGAAAACAGCAAACAGCAAAAGGAGCAAAAAGCAGGCAGCAAAAGGAACAAAAAACCAACAAGACCATTTACGTATTGGACTGTAGAGGGGAAGTGTTTTTTTGTTTATTTTGATCTTGTTGTTTTTTGCTCCTTTTGTTGCCTGCTTTTTGCTCATTTTGCTATATTTGCTGTTTACTGTTTTCTTGTTTGTCTGTGTTGATAAAGGCGCATTCGCCTAAATATCCAGTAGGCCTAGTTTTGTTTTGCCTCTTGTGAATAAAATAACGTCACTTTACACTTGTCATGTAGTTGTTTGTTTGTTGACTGTTGTTATTATCATTTTTCAGTATTTCGTCATCGTGCTGGTCCTGTTTTTGCCTCAAGTGATCCTTGTGCTGATCATCGTTATTAACCGAGATGTAGTAAGTTGGAATTCACACATTGTTTTATAAGGATAGTTTTAACAGCATTCCGTTGAAGTTTGTCATTTAAAAAGTCTATGAACAAGTGCCAGATTATTCTACTCTTTAGTCAGTGGCCCTCAATCTCTACCCCTGTCTTCGAGTGCGTGCGTGCGCCTGTGCGTGCGCTCTTGTGTTTGTTGTTGTTTGCATGTGCGCGTGTGTGTAGGTGTGTGTATGTGCGCGCGTGTGTGTATGTGTGGTGCGCGTGCGCGTGTGTCTGCGTGTGTGTGATTGTGTGTGTGTGTGTGTGTTTGTGTGTGTTGTGAGTGTATTAGTACGTGTGTCTGTCTGTCTATATCTATGTCTATGTCTGTCTGTCTGTTTGTCTGTCTCGCTCTCTCTCTCTTCTCTCTCTCTCTCTCTTCTCTCTCTCTCTCTCTCTCTCTCTCTCTCTCTCTCTCTCTCTCTTCTCTCTCTTTGTGTGTGTGGTTTAATGCATTCTAATATTAAGTTATTTTCCTCTAAAATGTCAAATGTTTTGTCTGTGTGTCTATCTTTCTCTTTCACGCACTCACGCGCGCGCGCGCGCGCACACACACACACACACACACACACACACACACACACACACACACACACACACACACACATACACACATACACACATATAAACATACACACACACACTGTCCAAGAGCAAGATATCTTTTTAAGAAATCTGGCATTGACTGGTTGTCTGATGGATCGACTCTATCTTCTTTATCAAACATGTTAAATAATTCTTGTTTTCGTATCTTAATTTGTAACTGTTTATTGAAACGTTCAACTTGTCTTTATCTTTAATGCTATTCAATGTTTGGTTACGGTATTTTTTTATCTTATTTTAAGATTAAGTTTCATAAGTCTTAGAATTG
>CM065683.1:49829782-49867282 GCA_017654935.2 Phymorhynchus buccinoides | reverse complement strand
AACAAACAAATGCGAAGTAGGCCTACGCCAGTAATATTAATATGCTTTTTGTTGCTGTCTTTTTCAGTTAGCTGTGCTGATTTTGACCATCATCATCCTCAAGTCGATGACTATCATTGGTGTCGTCTAAAGCTGATGAATGTCCATGTTTTAGGCTACTCTGTTAAGATTCATAATAGTTTTCACTGCTTGGAATCTTCGCCTTTTAGGGTCCATGCTATCGAGATTAAAAATTAATAATGTGCATTTTCAATATATTTTTGGAGCCTGTATGGTACAAATACACATACCTGTATGGTATTTCGATTTTTTATATATCTTTCAGGGTGTGTGTTATGTAATGCAATACTTAACGCTTTTCAATCGAAATAGTAGTGATAGGGCCTAGTTCTTTTCCCTGTTTTATTGTTACTAACTAAGCTTATATGAATAGTGTTCATGTGTTTTTACACTTTTTGATGGGTAAACCAATGTCTGGTCCTTCTTTTTTCTGCCTTTTCTTGTTGATGGCTTCTGTTGTTGATCTTGTTGTTGATATGCGTAATTTGATATTATTATTGTTATGTAGATATTTTTATTTGTAGAGGTTACGATCCGTATTCGATGAATTAAAAAGAAATATGTTAATAATAAGAGCATTGGTTTTTCACATTTGTATTATGCTGTTCTTGTTAGGCCTGATGAGTTTCTTTAAGACTGCTTTGCCAATATTCGATGGCTTGGAGTCAAAACGGACTATCTTTAGATAGTCCATTGATGTAGTATTGAACTTATTGTGAAAACTAATAACATGTATGCAAACAAAAATGTAGAAATATAAAAAGCATAATCCCCATGTTATATTATTTGCAGTCTTTTTGATAGAAGTTCTTAGTTTTTTGCAATAACATCAATAATAAATCAATGGACTATCTAAAGATAGTCCGTTTTGACTCTAAGCCATCGATATGTGACCCAGCACCACGAAAGGGACATTAAGTCGCTGGGCTAGTTTCTCACAACTGGCTCACAAAGTCAAAAATCTCATTTGTTTTGTCAATTTTGAGTTAGGGTGGGTATTTTTGTGTTCTCTAACATCTTTCATATTTATAAAGGACAATCTTTAATATGGTCTCTAAAATGATCTGATAAGTGCAACGTAGGTCAACGCGTTTTCTTCAGCTAGGCTAGACTTTAGACTGTGTTTTCTCAAAATGGCTGACGCTCACCCTACTAACTTTAAATGCTCATAACTTTTGAACGATAAAAAGATACAAGAATGATGTTTGTATCAAGAGAAAGAGAATTGTCTGAAGTTTTTAAGGGCCGTTTTTTAAAGGTATAATTTTCTTAGAATGGTCACTTTGACACTTAATGTCCCTTTCGTGGTGCTAGGTCAGATTATGTTTAAATGCAAAGGTAATTGATAACTTCTGCACGCCTTTAACAAAAAAATCAAAAAAATCCCAAGCACAGGATACCTCGTTTTTCCCCAAAATAATGTAAACCTATTAAACATAGCTTTATTAAATGTTTAAAGATTCCTGTTCTGTCAATTATAATTTTGTTTCCATTTTCGTGCTTGGCACGATCACTGAGTCTGACAACGGTGTGGCTTATAAGCTTACATTTCACCCAGCACAACTATATGCCTATTATGACTACATAGCCTACTAATTATGATAATAATGGTGTATTGTTTTAATGTTACGATAATTTTGGTTTGCTTTATCCTTACTGTCGATGGCATTGATCATAAAAGTAACTATGTTGATCGTGTTACTCAGGGTCCAACTGGGTTTTTTTTTAAAGCAGAGCGTGATAATATTCATTGCAAAACGTTATTGTACCATTTTGTTGATGTTTGTTTTATTTTGTTTCGTTTTGCCTTAACCCTGGTTGTGTCATTTTTTGTTTGGGTTTTAACTTGTTTTGATCGAAATGCTTTGATTCATGCAGTTGGTGTTGTTTGCTTTTTAATATCACTTGTGTTTCTTACTTGAAGGTTTATCTAATGTCATGGATATTCCAGACTGATTGTCAATTGTTTTCTTATTATTATTTTCTTTAAAAAAGTAAATAAATCCCCCGTTGAAATAATGATTTTGTGCACGAGCAATGCTCGAATGAAAGCAGTTGTATGTTCTTTTACTGGGATAGTGAATCGCTTTGATCTACGAGCGTATTCACCCCTCATTATTAACTACGTAAAGGCTTGGTGGGAAAACAACAACTCACAAACAAATAAACTAATGAACATATTCAATAGTGGGCTTAGCAACGCGTTGAATTAATTACACTATCCATATCGGCACCAGTTTTCTGCTGTAAAAGATTTTGATGTTATAGGTGGGCTCCAAAAATCAGTATGAAAGGGTACAGTCTTGTATTCAAATGTGAAGGGCAGAAAAGAAATAAACAAACAGTTTGAAGAAAATTGACATTCTTTGCAAAAGTGTTTCTGTTCCTTAATAAAGATTTTTACTTTCTGAAAATGGGCTACAACGGAAACTGTTATTTTCTTGAGCAACTTGTACCGGCTCTGGTGCTGCAGCCAAAGGGATGGGTTGGCCTTTGGGGACCTTCACCAACGCCAGCTGTGTCCTCAAATCCCTTTTGGCCGAGAGAGTTGGGATGTACCCTGGACAAGGCATCTCCACTATAAACAAATTCTAGCCCCGCCCGCCAGAACAGCATATCTGCCCCCTCTGTAGTCATAGTCGGAAACGACTGACCGGCCATTACAACGCTTCTTCACAAATCTGAAACATCAAAGTGGTAGCTTGATTATTAGAAACATTATTAGCGATTTTGTGGGTCTCAATATTTTGTGAGTTTCCCTGTACCATTTCTTCTGTTCTGTTTTGCACGTGTCATTGGCTTCGGTCTTTGCCTATTTGGATATTTCGGGTATTTTTGTATTGACGTGCGGGACACGTACAAGTCTTCTTTTATGTGAATTTCATCGTTTTCTTTTTGTGATAACCTGATACACGGGTATTTATGCAAATAAAATTAACGTATATAAACGTTAAAAAAAAGTTATGTTTGTCTGTCGTACTATCGCAACAACCTATTACTGTTTCTGCATCTATCTCTTGGCAGTCTGTTTGTCTGTCTCTGTCTGTCTCTCTGTCTCTCCTTTCGTTTTTCTCTTAGTTTGTAAATCTTTGCCTTTCTACAGCGATTCATGTTGTTTGTGTACAACCGCTGTAATTCACTGATTTAAAGACCCACTGACCCACCACGATCAAGTCCCATAGGTTGTTTTTTCTAGGTAGCTGTGACCCACATACAAATGCCCCCAACTTCCAATTGAGGCTGCTCTTTAAATGATGTTTCGTTTTCAATTTGGGGGCATTTGCATGGGAACCAAACCTGGTCAAAACAAGATTTCTTACCAGCTAAAAGAGGGAAAACACATGAAACTGGTGATTTTGACACGTGATCTGGTGGGTCTTTAAGGGGCCGAACCACTGCACTCGATTTAATCCAACTGCGATCCGACTATGATATTTGTGAGGCATGATTCTGTCTAAATTTTACTGTCCAAATGAATGTGACTAAATCCTACTAGTTTTATTCACTATGTAATTGTATTTCCCCGGTACACGACTCTCCTGAAATATCTGTAATTTTGTATCAGACATTTTATGTGATTCGTGTCTACATGAGCTTAGTGAACGAAAATAGTAGAACTATTTTGACCTTGACCTTGACCTTGACCTTGATTGGTACCCAATATTCAGAATTACCATAAGCCATTGCACGCACATACTATTAGTTTGAACATCGTGAAAGATAATATGTCCACAAAACGAAATTTTCAAAGTCAAATTTGAATGTCAAGGTCAGCACAATTTTGAATTTTCTTTGGGACCTTCCTCTCTTGGTGATACACCACACAAAATTTAAAGCGCTTCCATATTCAGCGGTTCACGAAATACAGCCCGGACAGGCAGAAAAAAAGGTTACAAACATAGAAAAACTTATACTCCTTTACCAACAGATCGGGCAAAGCACAACAAAAGTAAGGCTACACATGGAGAAAACGTGACAATGAGAGTGTGATGTGAACAGAAAGTAGCTAGGCAAACTTCACCAAGAGTGTCCATACTCCTGCTGGATGACACAGGCCCGCTATGCCACAGGTCCGTTAGATGCTACAGGCCCGCTATACCACAGCTTGGCATCTTATATGTAAACATCTTCTTTGGTTCGTATGTGTGTGCATGTCACTGTACGTGTGCGCGTGTGTGTGTGCGCGCGTGTATGTGTGTTTGTGTGTGCACACGCGCGACAAATGCTATGCACTCTCGTTGGTTCCTGAACACAAACAGCAAGTCATACATATGGACTTCCAATGTAGTGCATCAAGAAACCAAATGGTATTAGAATATCGCATATCAAATGATACAGAATGAATGGTGCTGACTGGTACCGAATGGTACTGAATTGCACTGAATGGTGCCAACTTGGGCAAACATGTAGATTCGTCTTCACCCTCATGCTTACGTGTGGGGCTGTAGGGTGGATGACGAATCAACATGTTTATCTCGACTGTAGGCCTACTCAATTGCAACGAATGGTGCTGAATGTGCCAAATAGTGTCCCATCAATACTTGTCATAGCTATGTAACTGCCCAGGGTACATCCCGACTAATACTGGCCATAGCATGCCCAGGGTACATCCCCACTATACTGGTCAGGGCAATAGCCACTATAATACTGAATAATAGTAGTCATAACTAGGCTTACGTAACTTGTGTCCAAAGTGCATCCCCACAAATTGTGGTCATAGCTGTAGGTTCCTACGACTATGCTCAGGGCACATCGCCACTTACACTAATCACAACTGTATAAATTTGCCTAAGGTACATCCCCACTAATACTGGTTATACTGTGACCATGGTATATCCACATTATTACTGGTCATAGCTATACAATTCTGCGCAGGGTGCATCCCCTGTATATAATAGGCATACTAGTCATAATATTATATAACTGTGCCCAGTGTACAACCCTTCTAATTCTAGCCATACTGTTCTCAGGGTACATACCCACCAATAGTAGTCAGACCGTGCCCCGGGTAGGCCTACATCCCCACTAATACTTGTCATACTGTGGCCAGGGTATACCCCCACTATAATACTAATCATAGCTGCACAGGGTACATCCCCAGTATTACTCGCCATAAAGTGCCCAGGGCCTGTATTCACGTTGAGATAGCATGAGACTTAGCATGATGCTAACTTAGAAGCTCTTCCAATGTCCTATAGGATTTAATAGGACTTTTGGAAGAGCTTCTAAGTTAGCATGATGCTAAGTCTCATGCTATCTCAACGTGAATACAGGCCCAGGTACATCACCACTAACACTGGTCATAGCTATATATAAAGCTGTGCTCAGGTTGCACCCGCACTAATATTAGTCCTTGCTATATAATTGTGCCCATGGTATGTCCCCACTAATGCTGGTCATAGCTGTCCCATGGTACATATCCACTAATGCTAGTCATAGCTAGGGTACATCCCCTGTGCCTAGGGTACATCCCCACTAATGTTGGTTTTATATATAGCTGTCCCAGGGTACATCTCCACTAATGCTAGTCATAGCTAGGGTACATCCCCTGTGCACATCCCCACTTATATAATAGTCATAAGTCATAAGTTTCTTTATTGTCCATTGGCATTGCACAACGCACATGGAATCTTGTCTTCCACCATGTAAAAAAAAAAATATTAAATAAAAGGTACAAGAAAAGTTAGGCCTACGTGTTGTGTTTGTTACGTCAAGTTTGTTCTGCTGTCTGTCCCGCGTCCAAAAGCCGAAATATTGGGAATAGTCTACACTCTTTCTTGTTAGTTTTCATTCTTTTTTTGTTCAGCTACTTAAATAAAGTATGATACAAATTTACATTAACAAAATATGTAACTCTCACACCACACCCAATCATTCATCCGCTGTCTTGCTCACTCATCATGCAACCCACCACCACTTCCGCCTTCATTTTTCACGCTTTCTTTTATTTTTTCCTTCCTTTCCTCCTTTTTTCTTTGTTCTTTTTCTCCCCCCCCCCCCCCCCCTATTTTTTTAGCTAATAGTCATAGCCTTATAACTGTGCTCAAGGTAAGCCTGCATCGCCTCTATTTTTATTATTGGTTATGGTTTGCCTAGAGTGCATCCTCATTAATGCATCAAAGAGTTCAGGCTGTGGCATTGCGGCTCTGTGGCATGGCGGCCTCCCCCCCCCCCCACTGAGAAGTGTGACGTCATAAACTGTGTACATCGCGCCATTTTGTATGAAACTGACTTGCAGGCTAAACTAACTGTTCACCGACGCATGAGAAGAAACATGAGCGACATCGAGGTAAAGTAGCAAAGTGAAGGTAAAAGTATGTGTTTGTCTTCATAATGCTTGATTAGTAAATTAACTTTGGAATTGAACAAAATAAGTACAGATACTGAGATAGCTTGTAACTGAGGCCAGATTGATTCAGTTGTGAGTTTAGTCAGTCGTAGGCGTGACCACGAAGAAGCCAGAATAGAACTTAGTGGTTAGAAGGGCCTGCTAGATCTAGACAAGTTGAGTTTGAAAATCTGTTTAGCGTCCTTCGGTCTGGAACAGACACATATTATGGGACATTAGTAGATAAAAAGAGGGTGGGAACGATCCTGGAGACAATGCCCGGAGGCAGTGCAACACCAGTAAAGTCACGAATTTTTAACAATACATAATAATAATATGATATAACAGACAAAGTTATTAGGCCAAGTGTTTTTAGCTAGACTGGAGTCTGCTGGTCTTCTGCTATGCTGTAATCTTCACATTGTGACATTTCTGTCCCATTCAATGGGTATGACAAAAGAACACAACTGCTTTTTCAATTTCAGTCAACAAATTATCTCTAGAAATGTGAATATTGACCTGTACAGTTCATTGCTAGTAATAGGTACAGCTGGCAGTAGTACGAACCGTTAATACCGAAAATACCAGTATGAGTAAAATACGGGACATTATGCCTACAAGTACAACTGTACCGGTGTAAAAAAAAATAAAAAAATTGACTCAGTCAGTGATTCATAAATTACTAAAAAGCTTGTGGAGGTACCAAACTACCATAGCCGATGAGGTTTAACCGAGGCGTGGTTACTAATAGTAATACACCTATCTGTATTGTTAAAATATTGGCACTTTACTGGAGTTGCACTGCCTCCGGGCATTGCCTCCAGTATTGTTCCCACCATCTTTGTATTTACAAATGTCCCATATGTGTCTGTTCCAGAGTACGTAAAGCACCATTTTTCATTCATTAAAAAACCCCAACTAATGTTCTTGGCTTGACTTTGTTCTCAATTTATGTGCGCATGTGCAAAATTGATAATGACATATCAAATTTTATCATTGAAAAAAAGGTTTTATGTATTTGACACTAATCTGACCCTAAACCTATCCCTAACCCTATCCCAAACCCTAGTATTCCTAACCCTAACCTGAAACCGTCAAATAAACAAAAAATAAAATGTATGGTACGTTATGAGATTAGTCTCAATTTTGCGCATGCGCACATGAATTGAGGACAGGGTAATTGGGGAACACTACACCGGTGTGGCAGTGTATTTTTACCTCTATGAGATTTTTACCTCTGACCGCGTAGCCAATCAGAATCGTTTGTTTGTCTGCCATTGTGAATAATTACGAAACTAAGTGCATGGCTTTGTACATCGATTTATCTGCAAATATGTAGATTTACACTCTCCTGCTCTATTTCTTGGTTCTTTCCGTTGTTTCAACTTCGTTAGGGATAGGGTTAGGGTTAGGGTTAGTAGTAATCACGGGAGATAAGTAACTGTTCTAATGCGCATGCGCAGAGGTAAATATTTCATAGGACTACTTATTCATTATGACACCGGTACCGTACGTACTGAAGTAGACAAGGGAGATAAGCGTTGTGAACATTGTATGGAAAGAAATGGAATGTTTTCAATACTTTCCAAACGGTGCTGTCATATATATCTTCAACTTAGAAGTACTAACGCTTATGTGTGTGTATGTGTGCGTGCGCGCGCGTGACTGGCATACAAGTAATGTAAAGCTTCAAGATTATGCGTTATGACTTCTTCCAGTCAAATACATCAAGATCAACACTGTATCTGTTGACGACAAACCAGGCTGTTCAAGAAGTTCAGTTTCAGGTTTTTGGTTTTCATGATTTTTCATTTTAGAATGTGGTGTTTTCAAGAATTTTAGTTTCAGGTCTTGGGACCTCCTCCTACTTGCACCAGGCTGTAATATGATATGAGCTTGTGCTTAGTCAGTTGTGAACTATGTGCAGTGCTCTCCAGCAAAGGAGATAGAAATAGATGCGGATGGAGAAGACGAGGGACTGCTCAGGAGGTCATCATCATCTGAACCGGAGCCTGAAGTGACCTCCAAGAAGGCTGAAGCAAAAAAACCAAAAAAGGATGGCCCAAGCAGCATCAGGGGCAGAAAAACTTCAAAAAGTGAGAAAAAGGGCCGCAAGTCTTCCTCATCGAACTCTAGCTCATCGTCTGGGTCTACTTCCTGCTCGCGCTCCCATTCGGAAAGTAAAACAAAACAGCATAGAGCTAAAAGGTAAATTAGATATTTATGCACTTCTTTCTGAATCTGTGTGTTAACTTATAATATTTGGTAATTGGTGTATTCTAGTCACAGAAACTGGAGAGCGCGTCACCACAAGTGCAGCGCTTACCCATTTATCTTCTTTTTTGGGGGGTGGGGGTGGGGCAGGGTGAGGAGGGGGTGGTGGTGGTGCAGACATGGGAAACCTATCTATCAATTTGGTCATACCAGGCAGCAGGATTTCTCCCTGCTCTTATTGACTTTTAGTTTTAACTGCTGTGGGATTTTTACATGCGTAAAGCACAAGGGTCAAAGCAGACTAGCTTTAAGTCCCCATCCGAAGGACTCCACGTTCAGTTCAATTTTCCTGTCGAACTAGGAATAAAGGGCAAAGCCGGGATTCGAACCCGGGTCACTCATGCTGCAATCATGCATTGAAATCAGCAGGTGAACGTCTTAACCAGTCTGCCACCTTTCTTCCTCAGATTCTGATTTCATAGAAGGAAAGTTACTATTGATTTGGGTTAAAAAAGATGGAAGAATTAATTTGATTCCTAGAAGTAATGTACTTAATGTTTCAATCATTTTTTTTATCACTACTAGCTTTGTGGATATAGAACAAATGCATGACACTTTTCTCCTAGCTTGCATAAAGTTATTAAATACTTTTGTAGCCTAAATCTTAAATAAATGATAGAATCACATTTTGATAGGGTTATCAATGTAAATTCATGACAAAAGCAAGTGTCATATTTTTCGGACTATCGTATAAGGCAGTACTTTTTTTTCTCATATTCAGTTCCTTGCACCTTACAACATGACTAATAAAATAGTTTAAAAAATATAACAACAGAATATGAAATTTGGGTAAAACTTGCAGGGTGCGCATTATACAAAGGTGTGCCTTATAGTCCGACAAATATGGTAAGTGTATTGAAACGAGCATCACTGGACTCCTGGTGATGTGAAGATTACCGGTAAGTAAATCCTGTGATATTACATCATTGACATGTAGTCTGGAGGCCTTGTCCCCCCCACCCCCCCGTTGATATTATCAGTCCTGACTAAAAAGATCTTGGCCTAACCAATCCAAGTTTATATTTATTATACTTATAGTATTAATGTATTAAAATTACATTTTGTTTTTTTGGCATATTTAAGGCAGAATGGGTGTGCTATCTTTTCGTATAATCTAATGATGTGCATTTGGCCTGCATTGTTTAGAATTGAGTTTTTTTAATTGTTGCAGACACTTGTCTCGATCCAGATCACACAGTCCGCATTATAAAAACAAACAGTCAAAGCAGTAAGTATTGTTAATTTAACCCTTTCGCCGCCAGCCATTTTTCAGCCGCAAAATACCATTAAACTTACCTGGGTAGAGAAAAACAAAATCTGCAATATTGCAAATTCCACTGTGACATGTATTTATAACATTAGGTCTAACCTTACCTCCCCAAATTATGAAAAGAGGGTCTTCAGATAACAGGCTCTGATTTGATGCTTTTTTGTGACATGGGTGTTAAACCATTGTGCATAAATGCGACATTGGCGATGAAAGGGTTAATACAGCCGCTTGTCTGTAGATTGCCTTTCTTTATTTCATTTGTTTTGTAAAGTGTAATTTTTACTGGTGTTGAGAGAGAAAACCCCCACAATTTATCTATGTTGCAGATTATATTGTCATGCACTGTTTTTAACAATTGAATTGTCATGACATAGATTTGATAAATACATTAATATTATGTCACTGTTTTTGTCTTCTTCTTTTTTCTGTCAAAACACATTTGTAAGAAAACTGAGATTCTGAGATTCAACTCTCATCATTGACTTATTTTGAATATTAACAAAAAATGTGCTTGAGTAAGAAAAAGGTATCAGGAGATAGGAGTGAAGAGAGGATGCACAAGGGTAGGTAAACATGGTTGTGAGTATGAAATTGGAACACTGCAATTTTCAGTTGAAACTTGGGGGGTGAGGGGATAGGGGGCGGGGTGGGGAGATAAGTAAGTTTAGAGACTGTGTGTGTGTGTGTGTTGCAGTTTTTGAACTAAAATAACTGATGCTTTCAAAATTTCAAATGAATAAACATGCTTATGATTGAAGTCTTTTTGTTGTTTGTGCAGCTCGCACCCAACAAGGTAACGGCTTCCTTTCTTGTATTGACATTTTATTATTTAATGTTCACCCTACATTGTAAGATTTGAAGTATTATCAGTATCAACGTCAAGTTGAAAAACATACTATACATTAATTTCATGTAGACTGTGTCATGTCTTTCTCACAGTAATAAGATGTGCCATGATTAGAGTTTATTGGTGTAGAAAAGTGTTGGTATTCACCAATTACAAGTTTTATTTGTATCTGAGTTTTGTCTTCTTTTACAAGTTGTTCCATTATTTATTGACTTGTTTCAGAACAGATTATTAGAGAAGGAAATGGTTATTGTATGCTTACGAAAAAAAAAGAAGGGAAATGACTGTTTGAATGACTGAGCCAAAGCGTCTGTTGTTTCCCTTAGATTCAAGCCTAAAGTGCATCAGTTTGTTTTGGTTAATGCCCAAATGAAACTTGAGCACATAACTTTGAGTTAATATAAATATTTGTAGCTCGTGAAGCTGAGCTTATATTATGATTTGTGTGTGCGCGCGCGCGCGCGTGTGTATGTGTGTAAACTTCAAAATTGTAATTTTATCAGAAACAACAAATAATAATATTTAGCACAACCAAACTTTGCACGATGATAAATGCCATCATTATGTTTTCAATGACTCCCTTTTTTTTAAATTTATAAAGTAACCAGAATAGTATGGTACAGTGGAACCTCCCTTATAAGACCCCCCATTATGACTCCCTGACACTTAAGACCTACTTCTCTGAGACATTGCCCTTCTTTGTAAGCATTAATATTAGCTCCCTTATAAGACCCCCCATTATGACTCCCTGACACTTAAGACCTACTTCTCTGAGACATTGCCCTTCTTTGTAAGCATTAATATTAGCTCCCTTATAAGACCCCCCATTATGACTCCCTGACACTTAAGACCTACTTCTCTGAGACATTGCCCTTCTTTGTAAGCATTAATATTAGCTCCCTTATAAGTCCCCCCATTATGACTCCCTGACACTTAAGACCTACTTCTCTGAGACATTGCCCTACTTTGTAAGCATTAATATTAGCTCCCTTATACAACTCCCATTTAACTTGATTTAAGAACTCATTTTGGATGATTTTTGAAGGTCTTGTAAGGGAGGTTCCACTGCAGTAAATCAGTTATTAACTTTTGAAGTGAGAAGATAAATAGTACATGTACTTTTCAGAGTGCAGAAGGCACAAGACATTAGTGAGTTAAAGATCGTTGTTTTTTCAACAACGTGTATTGTGTTTCAACGACGTGTATTGCTATGGGAATGTGTCTCATGCATTTTGCATGAATCACACGCAGTGCATGTCGTCGGGGGGAAAAAAACAGCGATTTGAAGTGAGAATAGAAATAGTACATGTACTTTTCAGAGTGCAGAAGGCACAAGTCATCAGTGAGTTAAGGACCACTGTTTTTTCAACGACGTGTATTGCTACGGGAATGTGTCTCATGCATTTTGCATGAATCACAGGCAATGCACGTAAAAAACAACCCAATCTTTTTAACCCTTTCACCGCCAGCCATATTTCAGCCAAAAATGTCCATTAATTTTACCTGGGTAGAGAACAAATTCCATCTGCAGTATTGGGGATTCTTCTGTGACATATATAACATAAGGTCTATCCTTATTTCCCAAAATAATAGGGTATTGGGATAACAGACCCCAATTTGATGCCTTTTAGTGACATAGGTGTTAAATCACTGTGGTGCTAAAATGTTACTTTGGTGGTGAAAGGGTTAACTCACTAATATCAGGGCTAAGATGTTATCAAAATGATGTCATTTTTGTGAAGTTTAAAACAATTTCATTTTTGTGAAGTTTAAAAAAAATGACGTCATTTTTGTGAAGTTTAAAAAAATGACGTCATTTTTATTCAGAGTTCTAAAACTTGACAGTCAAAGCATGTGTAGCTTGCCGCCTCCCCCCCCCCCCCCCCCCCCCTCTCGAAAAAAGTTGTTCGCTCTCTCTCTATTTGAAGGAGCTGTTGCAGCCCCTTCACTCTTGTATTTTATTATTCTTTTGATGGAGAGATGAGCATCAAATGCGTGAAAGATTGTATCAGAGGCTAAGGAAAATCAAATGGGGTAGAGGTAAGGGGAAAGAGAAACATAATTGATCTGTTTCGTTTATTTAGTCATTTATTTATTTATTAATTAATTAATTTCATCAGTTTCTTCTTTGAGTGCTCAAATGAAACTTGTGGCAAATTCATATTATATGAATGATTATTTAGATAGCTTTTTCTGTGGGGGGAAGGAGGGTATGGGGTATGAGTTGTAATGGGGATCAATCAATCAAATCAATTCAGTGTCCAGAAGACATTTGTTCAAACAGAAGACATTTGTTCAATAAGCCTTTGTTTTTGTCTTATATGTGTGCAGATCTCGCAGCAGAAGGTGAGTTATGGTTATTCTTATTTTATTCCTTCCCATGCAAACTTCACTAATTCCGACTCAATCAGGCATGCATGCATGCATGCATTCACACCTGTATGTCTGTTTCTCTCTCTCTCTCTCTCTCTCTCTCTCTCTCTCTCTCTCTCTCTCTCTCTCTCTCTCTCTCTCTCTCTCTCTCTCTCTCTCTCTCTCCCCCCTCTCTGTGTGAAGACTATCTAATAATGAAATGGTGATATTTGGTCTACCCATTTGTCCCAACACATTTCAATTTTAAATCAGTTTTGTATAAATTGTAATGTCTGCTTTTTCCAAATGGCTTTTAGTTTGGGACTAGAAATGATGTAATTGATGCTTTCATGGCAAGGCTTTCAATGTGCCCTTCTGTGTGGTCACAGTCTTAACATACATACATGTATAACACTCCATAGTGAATAGTGTATATCGTCGGTAAAATTCACAAACCTCGTGTCTCAATTTTGGTAGTTTTGGGAAAAATAAAAACTGTTTTAAAAATCAACCGCATTTACCACAATTGATTAACTATGATGAATATGTTGTTCAAGACATTGCAAGTTTAGTCCTGCAATTTGTTAAAACTACTTTTTTTCTCTTTATTTTTATACCTGAAAAGAACGAAGATGCGAGGTTTTTGTTCTTAAGTAGATCTGAATTTGGGACTTACAAGTTTTTCTTCTATTTCACTGACGATATTGTTCAGAGCAACTCACTGTACCCTTCATACTGTGCAGCTGGAGATATTTAATAATAATATAATTTATGCACAGATTGTAGAGTTTGCATTGATTTTCATAGAGAAAATGTAAGTGAAGTTCAGGACTAACATTCATGCATGAGTATGGTTATTTTGTGCATTCAGGTATAGGCTGATGTTTTCGATTAAGTTGGTAAGGCTCTAAAATACTGAAGTTTGTGTGAAACCTGAAGAGGTAGTACTAGTAGACATATGATATGTGACCCAGCACCACGAACGGGACATTAAGAGAGTGATTAAGTGTCTTAATGACCATTCTGAGATTATAGTCCTGTTAAAACTTCCCAAAATTCTCTTTCAAAGGATATAAGAACCCTTATTGTAATTTGTTTTCATTTTAGAGTTATGAGCATTCAAAGTTGGTAGGGTGATTTGCCATTTGGAGAAATCAGTCTGAAGTTTAGCCTAGCTGAAGAAAATGCATCAACCTACTCATTTAGAGACCATAATAAAGGTTACCCCTTTATGAATATGAAAGTTGTTAGAGAGCATGCAAATACCCATAACTCAAAATTGATAATAATTAGATTTTTGACTTTGCAAATCTTTTATGAGAAACTAGCCCAGCGACTTTATGTCCCTTTCATGGTGCTGGGTCACATATAATTAACAGGCATGGTAGACCTCCGCGAATCGTGGAAAATACGCAAAAGTGAAAATTTGCCCCCCCTCCCCCCCAAAAAAAAAGGCGGTGTAAAAATTTGCTCGGGTGCTTAACAATTACATGCGTTAACTAGGCAATTGCTTTGCGGAACCGGATGTGAATGACTGAACAAGCAACTTCCCGCCAAAGTTAACAGTCGTGCGTGGCCTAGTTCACGCCACACGTTTCCAGATTTGTGATCCTAGTGCTTCTTTTTCTTCTTCTTCTTCATTTTGATGCCCAACTTCATCATTTTAGTTTGAGTCGACATCTTTCAAATGAAATGCAGAATCGGTTGGATATTCTCCCAGTTTGCCCCCACTACCATGCCTGAATTAAGTAGGTCACTTAACATCTAGTTTAAGTTAGTATGGACTGAAATGTGCATGCAATTAGGATTAGTCACTGAAATGGCCCAGAACAACCCTGGTGACAGGAGGCCACAGCACTGCAGAGCTGATTCTAGAGTGCGGGATTGGTACAATCCCCCGAAAATCTGTTCCTTCCCGCGATAATCGAGTCTTAATCAGTTAATGTGGGCTGACTCCCGCACATTTGCAGAACTGCCCGCTATTTTCACCGATCGCTGCGGGCATGGCGTTCGTCGTCTGCAAAACCTGTTGTCTAGGCTACACAAACTGATCAACCAATCAATCGCGTTCATCTCATTCATCTTGAATACCGACGAGAACTTGCGAGAGTTTAAGCCGCCATATTGGATTTCTTCCAAAATGAAGTTCGTAGCCACGCTCCTTGATTTTGACTTTCGCGGAGGCAAAGTGAAAAAAAAGCAGTCTGTGCCACATGGAGAAGAGCTTGAAGAAACGGCAACTACATCCAAAAACTCGGAGAAGCAGCCCGATAACGGCGCCAGTGCAAGGGAACACCGGTTCCAAAACGACTGGCTGAAGAAGTGGCCATGGCTGTCCAAGATCATAGATGGAGAGTGGCGGAATGCAGTGCAAAGTGTGTTTAAAGCACAAGAAAAATAATGCATTTACATCACCCACGGGCTGCAGCAACTACTGAACGAACACACACTGTCTTTAATTTGTATGTATGAATGCTTTCAATTAACAATTTAAAAATAAATTTGTATGTCATGGCCGTTTTCCCTTGTATCCAGTGGACCTGCCACCAATCCCCCCTTTTTTCATTCTTAGGGGGGGACCTGCCCCCCTTTTTTCAATCATAGGGGGGGAATGCCCCCCCTTTTTCAAAATCCTAGAATCAGCTCTGAAACTGCAGCAGTTAGTCTGCTGAGTAGCTAGTTTGGAGCTTTTTGTTTTCTTATTTTGTTATTCATTGACACTTTGGAATATAGTTGATTGAGTAACTTTCACATAAGTATGGCTTGTTCAGTTATATTTTGATGATGTAAAGGAAGATAATCTTTCTTTGTTTAGTGACAGACGGAGGGAGAGTAATCATGAAGAAGATACTGAGGATCTTCCCCCATACGACAATGGTCGAAACAGGTACCCTGTGGTTGGCAGGAAGACCCATTTAGGAGACCGAGTGAGTTTGACAATAGAAATCAACTGATACAGTGTCTGTCCCAGACAGTGTAGATTTATACACTGACAAGATTCATATATATGTAAAGTCACTGATGACAACTTGTTCATGCACATGCACAAAATACAACGCACACGCACACACACGCACACGCACACACACACACACACACACACACACACACACACACACACTGCATGTGCACACAATTATGCATGCAATGTGCATTTGTAGTTGTATTAGTAGTGCAGGGTTAGTCTTGACGCACACGCACACACACACACACACCAGGCATGGTAGACCTCCGCGAATCGTGGAAAATCCGCGAAACAGTTTGAAACAAAGTTATTAAAAAATGCATTGAAATGGCATAAAAAAGTTAAAATTTCACTCATTTATTGGATTTTCTTCAGCCCCCTGGACCCCCGGCCATTTTCCTTGAAAACCACTTTGCCCCCACTACCATGCCTGACACACACACACACACACACACACACACACACACACACACACACACACACACACACACTGTATGTGCACACAATTATGCATGCTATGATGTGCATTAGTAGTTGTATTAGTAGTAATACAGGGTTAGCCCTGTCTCGGCTCTTTTACACTCTTATTGTCTTAACCCTTTCGCCGCCAGCCATTTTTCAGCCAAAGAATGCCATAAACTTAACTGGGTAAAGAAGAACAATTATATGCAATATTGGGAGTTCCTCTGTGACTTGTGTAACATTAGGCCTATCCTTGCCTCCCAAAATTAAGAAAGTAGGGTCTTTGGATTACAGACCCTGATTTCATGCCTTTTAATAGTGGCATGGGTGTTAAATCACTGTGGTGCATAAATGCGACATTGGCGGTGAAAGGGTTAATGAATTTTGTCATGTTAGGTGGTTTGCGCCTCCTAAATTGCTTAGATAATCAAAAAGCAGATACTGTATTTTAAAGGAATGGGACTGGATGTGGCCGTGTTCATTCATCAAAACATTTAATTTAAATTTTGTATTACACTACTTACAGTACTACATGTAACTTGGAATTCACAGTCATGCAATTATGGTAGTGGCACATTGCTGATCCATCATTTTGAAAATTATTTTGTACAGTCCGGGGTCATATGATCCTATTCCTTGAAAACAATCAAAAGCTCTGAAGATCTGTTTGATTTATGTTGGTAGTAAGATTACTATGTGCAGGTATTTGATGGTTTTTGGTCAGTTAGTATGCTATGATGTTGACCAGGAAAAACCCACTCCTAACCGCTGTGTTGGTGTGTTTGGCCTGAGCCTTTACACCACAGAGAGGGTGCTGTGGGAAGTGTTTGATCGCTGTGGACACATCGAGGAAGTGCAGGTGGTCTATGACCGAAACGTATGTAGTGGACTAGAACTTTACTTACTTTGTTTACTAGTGGAAATATAGATGAATTGTGTGTAGCTGTGATGTTTGCCTTTTAGTAGTCCAGTGAGGCTTCATACTGAAAATTGTCAGCCCCTGACTTGTGATACTGAATCGAGCACGCCATTTACATAAAATTATCGCCTTTGCGCGTCGCGAAGAAGGGGTATAATAAAACCTGAAAATTATCTGCCCCTGACTTATGGTAGTGAATCACGAGCACCGCCTACATAAAATTATTGCCCTTGTGCGGTTGCAAAGAAGCTGTGTAAAGCCTCATTGAATTATCCACACAAGTTCTTTTGTCTTCTCAATGACTATTCACGTCTATTGACTTGACAGCAATTGTTTTGATATTCCTTCTTATATTTCTACTTTGATGTGACCTGCAGCTTTTGGGTTGTAGTTGTGGCTATCATTCATTACTAAAGAAAGTTACTGGGTACTGATTTTTTTTCTTTGTTAATTTTATCAATTTACAGACATTTTTAATGTAAGTAAAGTTTGAGTAAAATACATTCTAAGGCAAAAAACAGATTGGAAAGGCAAAAATGATTAACAAATGAACACAATTTTATTTATCCAGGTTATAGAGATAGAGAGTAAATGCTTTTTTACACTCAGACTTGCATTTTTGTCTGAGTGTTGATTAGAAACTACTGAAAATATTTGCTGCTGTAGCAAGTTTATCTGTTGGTGGGATTTTTTGTGAACTTTTGAAGCAAATATTCACACCAACTGGATTTCAGCCATGGAAATTTAAAATTTTTTTGTTATTCAGGGTAGCTTTACTAATATATTTTTCTTCTTTCTTTCTCTTATTTTCTTTTCTTAGAGTACAATAGGTGTTTTTTTGTTGTTGCTGTCCCATCTTCTGGGCCGTACAGTGCCGTTGCTCCCACGCCGCTCATTCCGAGTCCTAACAAGAAAAAAAAAGACTATTTTTACCAACACAACAGGGGTTGAATGTTTCAACCAATCGAGGAGACACTGCACTGCTGCTGAGTCACTTCGGTGGAGTTCAGTAGAGCCTGTTCAGGACACCACCTATTAAGCCCCCTACTGACGACACTATTCTCTTAGTCGTGGAGCCAGCATGAGTGAGGTCCTCCTCCGAGGGCGCCACCACGACCGTCCACCAACAGCTCCCCAGAACATACTGATCCCTGACCTTGACCCAAATGCACCAAAGCATAGACTGGATTGGAAACCGAAACTGAGGTCACCATGAGAATCGGCATGCAAAGCCACAGAATTTGAGACATTGTAAAACTAGTCTTTTGCCAATCTTTCAATGAGAATGTTTTTAAAGTTACTGGCATTGTTATGATGTTCATTTGCTGAAATGTTGCTTTATATTCATTTCAGACTGGGAGGTCAAAAGGATTTGGCTTTGTATACTTCAGATCTACTGATGATGCCTATGAGGTAATGGTTTGGGGCTAAAAAGTGATTTTTGAACGCGGCAATATCGCTACTTAGCGGAGACGTATATACGTCGGTGGCAAGTACTGAAGCGCTATAGAGGACGTATATATATACGTCGTCGGCACTGAAGAGGTTAAAGTTTCATTTCTCTTTCGTAAAGATGCAAATGATTCAACCGTATAGAAATTATACCTGTGTGTGTTTGTAATGTTTATTATAGTTATTCTGATCACAAAAGCAATATTAAATGACTGCATAACAATTTTGTTAGTGAACCATTGCAAGCTTTACAGAAGCAATTTCTCATTTGTCTTTTATCTGTATGATGCTTATTTGGTTTTTTATTTCCTTCCTGGTTCACATTGAGCATATTTTATAGTATTAAAACAATTATGAATTGAGTTCAGCATGCAACAACAATATGTAGTTTTTGTGTTGCTTACCTTTTTTATGCTACAGTAATAATAATAATAATATAATAAGTCAAGGAAAAAAAGAACATAAAAGAAGTCTAGTCCTAAAATATTTGTATAAGCAGGTTTACTTCTGAAGATTTACTGAGAAAACTGTTTTTTTGTTTTTGTTTTTAAATTATGAAAAGTAATAATATTGAGTTTATTATGTGGTAGATTTTAAAAATTCCATGTCATAGATAGCAACAGTTTGTTAAATAATGTTAGATGTCTTTCAAGACATCTTTATTATATCGTCGCTGTCCGACGCTAACCGTGTATCTACAAAATTTGACAAAATAGATTTTTTACTGAAACTCCTTCCAGTGACCTCACGCAGGTCTTCTATAAATATCTTGTGTCTGCGACCAATGAAAATGCTCAAATTTGTCACATGATACCACGGAAATAATCGTGTATGTGGCGGGTTGTTGCTGGTTTTGACGCGATAAGCGTGTAACTGGTCACGCTAATCGTGTAACTGCCGGCAGCTGTCGTATCTCCCATTGTGAGAACAATGCACTAACTTTGTGACTAACCGTGTAACTGAATTATCACGAAAAGTTTGGGTGTTAATGCAACTTTTATTGTGCCACATGTTTACTCATCGGTAAAGAAGAAGGGTCAAGCGTATATCAAATGGGGATTGACTTTGTAGCAGGCGACAATATGTTTTTTGATGCTCCTGTAAAATCACTGATTGTGTAAATACACGGTTAGCGTCGGACAGCGACGATATGCATGCATTCGAATCATAAACAATTTGGAATTTTACAGAATCTGTTTGTTGTGGCAGTGTTTAGCATGACTGTAAGTTCTTAAGGCAACACCAGGATTGTATAAGTGGGGTAGCGAGCACAAATGCCAGATTCCTCCCAAAATGGCCAGCTAACGCTTATCTAAAAATAGACACCCGATTCACTGAAGCAGATTTTTGGAACTGCGGAATCAGTACAGTCGACCCCCTCACGAACGGCCCTCTGATTTACGACCTCCCCTCTTTTATGACTGAAATATGAATGACGGATCGTTTTTCTTCTAAACTTGCCTCCTCATTTACGACTCCCCCTCTAACGCGTTTTACGACCGTAAATCTTGTTGATTTTACGACCGATGCAACACATTCTGACAATTATCAGTCGCAAAAACGTATGATATCTATCCTTCTCGGCCTCAGTTCGAGCCGACGCACAGCTGGGGTACCACTGTTGTTAGGTCAATCTCGGTAAAAACGAACCGTTCTCATGCCGAAATTGAAGAATTTAATCAGCGATATCACGATCTGACCACTAAATGTCACCACTTTTATGCACATGTGTCATCACTGAGCAGTTTTTGATCAAAGTTTGAACTGAAACAGTCGCGATCGTGTCGATCTTTACGAACTCTGTGCACATGTAGGCCTAAATGCGAAGTCAACTCCCAAGTTGAAACTAGGTGATCGGTCACACTCCATAAGTTGGAACTCAGTGAATGGTCTCACTTTACAAAAAATAAGTTGAAAAGCAGCTCCTTTCCGTTATCAAACTGATAAATCGGCGTTAGTGCGTGCACTGAAACACTCACTGAATGCAAACAACTCACAAAATCCGATAAATGAAAGCAGCTGGCGCATTAGCGTTTGCCGTGATTTCGTATGTGCGGCGCCATTTTGTCAGCCGAGTTGTATGCTCGGTAAAAGTTCCGCATGTGCAAATTGTGACTGAAAATGAACTGCCAGAGCGTAACTTTGTCATGTTTTGTGTTGTGTTGTGTCGTTGTGCAGAATCCAGTATTTAGTAGGTCTGTTATGGCGAAAATTAGGTCTGTACTATTATGTGTAGTTTGTGTGTGAGTGCAACACTTTCTGTTTTCGCCCATTTTCGTATATTAGGTAGACCAGCGGATGTTTCATTCAAGAATGGCGGAGAAAGCATGTTCTAGTTTTAGTGTATGCATGTGCTGTGTGTCATATACGGTGTAGTAAGTGCATTGTTTTGGTCACCCCTGATTTAAGACCCCCCTCTTTTACGACTGATTTTTCAAGATTTTTTGAAGGTCTTTAGTGTGTGTGTGTGTGTTTGTATGCGGGTGTTGTGTGCAGGCAAAATACCAATGCGATGGCATGGAGATTGATGGACGCAGGATTCGTGTGGACTTTTCCATCACAGAAGGACCCCATCCCCGAACCCCTGGACTTTACTTGGGCAGATCTGCAGACAGATCGTCTGATAGATATTGCGCGTGAGTAGTGCTGTGTTTATAAACTGATTGAAGGCTCATCTAGCAGGCTTTTATCAGTTAAATTATGAATCTGTGTTTAAAGATGAATGTCTGAAACACTATGCATATTAGTTGAATGTTAACCCAAATTTGTTGATTTGAAAATATGATTTTGTGCTGCTCTATTCGATTGCAGATGCCAAATTAGAGACATTTAAAGCTGCTAACTTTGAGGTTTGCAGCCATTTTGAAGCTTTGGAGTGGCCGATGTCACTTCCTATCCGTGGTATGCTTTCGAAGATGGTGGCAAGTCGTTAACTGAAGGGCAATTTTCATTGGACAACAAGATTTTTTTCTGCCCTATTTTTCTGCTAAGTTCCAGAAAAGCATGGTAAATTCAGATTTCTTAAGGTTTGTGTTCTTGGAAAAAAGAAGGGGTTGGCAACTCTGGTCCTGTGTTTTTTAGTGTGTTTTTAAAACTCTGGTCCTGTTGTAAAAAAACCCACACCATTTGCTGCACTACCAGACATGGATTGCATGTGTATATGTGAACACATTCATTGATTCAATAGACACAACAGTTTGAGCATATCAGAGTGTGTGTAAAATCACATGGTGTGCATGTATGTATGTTTGTTTGTTTTTTGGTGCAGGCGAAGATATTCTGATGAAAGGGCCTCATACAACCAGCGTTCCACCTGCGATTCTTATGGTTATCAACGTTCATACACGTGTACTCCTGAACGTAAGTATTACTGAGATGGGTCTAGGAGTACTGAGCTGGAAAGCCAATGTATCTGACACCTTCAGACTGTCATTTTTCTTATCCTTGCTGTGAATGATCTGCCAGCTGTGAAGACTTCCAGTTTTGCATTTCAGCCAGTGTAGGTTTTTTGGGGTTTTTTCACCACTGTTGCCTTAGCCAAGGTTGCATATTCAATGTATGCTCTTCCTGAAGTGTGGGACAGTCAACTTTTGAAGCTGTGTGTGTGTGCGTCCCTTTTTTGGATTGTTACGCGCTTCAAAATTTGAAGAACAGCATTTCAGCATAGATTATGCATGAATTAAATCTTATGATTTATGGATCTAATTTAATTTTGAATTGATTTTTGTGTGTGCAAAGCTTGTAAGGGATTTTGCCTGACAGTTTTTTTTGCAAAGTAGTGTTCAATTTTCACATGGTGCTTTTCCAAAGTTAAACGATCAGTTACATAATCTGATTTGTTTAATGTTTGACAAAACCACATGTTTGTGATTGTATACTATCTCATATGCACATGCATGCAGACACATGTTCATGCACACAGCGATGCACTTATACAACACAAAGGGCAAAATATGGACAGACCGACGGAAAGATAAAGAGTGGAAAGGTACAATTACTTACTGACATACCTTTAGACACACAGGCACACACAGAGGTTCAGGCACAGAGACATAGACAGACTAACACAGACACACAAACTCACACACATACACACAGAAATGACACGCACACGCACACGCACACACATAAATGGATACATTTTCTGTAGAAAAAGCACACACCTCGTCCCATATGCATTCAGGTGGACATGTGCTGTAAATGTAATAATAAAGAGCTGAGGGTTTACATTTAAGTTAAATGATACAATGCTGTGCCATACTATGCAAGACATAAAATGCACATTTCAAAGTGTTTTCTGAGTTACAGAAAAACATGTATTTGTTGACTTGTATATACTATTTTTGATGATGCTAGTTTTGTTTTATTGTTGTTGTTTTCTTTTAATGCAAATTGGAGTTGTTATGCTTGCCAGATCTGGGATTTTCCCCTCCTTATTTCCTTTAAAAACATGTTTCTTTCCATTGATGTTTGTGATTAAACGAGTCTTTACTCAAAACATTTCTGTCCTTTTTTGCTTGTTTGTTCTCTCAAGAAATAATTCAGGTATTTGTAAGCATACAACATTTTCTATATTTGAAATGTCATTCGTCTCATTTCTTAGTTTAGTTTTAGACCAAACAGAACCATTGCAATTTAAAAAAAACACTTTTTCATGAGAATGTTTACTTACAGACACATTTTGACAGTTGATTTCATCAATTTATTTTGTTGTCTCTGCCAAGAAGGCTCTTGTTTGTTGGTTTTTCCTTGTTGGTTTATCTGTCAGTCAACAGCAAAATATGACCAATGTTTATACGGTTTTGTTGATATCTGGGTACCGCAGAAGAGTCATTGTATGCTGAAGGGCACCAATTCTGTAAATACATTGTTTTGTAAATTGTGGGCAAAATACTGAGTGAAACTTTTTTTTAAAAATCTTTAATTAACCCATTTCTTACCATGCATGCTTCATGCACATGTAAAATATATCGTAAGTACAGAATCCCCAACAGCAGGAAATGAATTGGTTTTTTTTTTTACTCTCAGCAAATTGATTTGCTTATATTTTGATACAGTTTTGCTTTTGTTCGCATTTGTAGTTTTTATACATGGAACCGCCTTGGCATAAGGCTGTGTCAGACCAATTGACATAAGCTAGAACACCATGTACCAAGGCTACATCAAAATGTTATGTTCTGTATAATTATGCGGGGATTGTCTTTAGCCATGGCAAGCTCCTAGCTTAACTTCCATCAGTTCCTCTGAAGTCGGAGTGTGGCTGCCCACGTGGTGGGGTAATCATAAACGGTCACACACGTAATGTTCTCATCCCTAGCTGGTGCATTTGTACCGTAGTGTTCATTTGCTTCGGCTGTTGGGATGATCTCTGGAGTTTTTTTAGCCAGGGAACAACAACAACAACAACAAATACACTGAAAGTTTGTTTCCCCAAAAGTGAAATTTTTTATTTCAAAAGCAAGATCTAATTTCACATTGATGTCAAAATTAACTGAATGGACTTATTTGCTTTTAACATTTGCAAATTTCAAAATTGAAAAGTTCCATTGAAGTTTGGAGCGATGAATCATATCACCTCCAAGCACGCTAGAAACATGCATGTCAGCAAATGACCCCATTGTTTTCTTATGTTGAGTCAAGTAGAAAGAATCAGAGAACAACATGAAATATAGAGAAAGTTTGGAAAGTACGCTAAGAGTTTGGATTGAGTTTGGATTAAAAACATTGTCCCGTTTGTTACAATGGCCAATGCACACTGAGTGCATTTTGAAAAACATATAGGAAAATATTGCAAATGAAGTAAATTGTTGTGCTTATTGGTGTATTAAGAGAAAAAACCCAGTTAAAAGTTCTTAAAAGTTAAAAACCCCAGCTTCATGGTAAGAAATGGGTTAATGTATTTGCAGAATTGATTAGGCATTTGAGTGATTTATTATCGACTGTGTTTTATTTCTTCTTTGTTTTTATTTTTGGTGTGTATATTTCATTTCAGGCAAACTAGTCAAAAACTGATGAAGATGTGTGATCAAAAAATTGTGATGCATCAAAGTAACCTGCATGGAACACTAAATTGCCTTTTCCCCCTTGAAAATTATGGATGCCATACCAAATTCAATTTATTTTAAAATGGAAAGTGACTAAATATCTGCCCAAACTTTGTCTATGTGATCTTTCTTCTTCTTTGTTCACTCAGTTTCCTGTCATGAGCGTAGATGCGTCATGCTGTCGTTATGCGCCTAACTAAGAAATAGTTAGGCCCAGCATGTCTGACTTCGGCTGAAGACATCTTTGTAAGAATTTATAGGAAAAAAAGGCAAGAGAATGGACCAGTGAGATAGAAAGACAGCAGATGACAGTAAGCAAAAGGAAAAGGCAAGAGAATGACAGAATTAGAGGAAGTTACAAGCACATAACTTCCAGAAGGTGGAACTATTTGTACTAAAGACCCCCCAGCATCCCCACAGAGGGAATGCAATCTGTTGAGTTTATTCATTTAATGGCGCAACAAAGGTATAAAAGGCCCGAATCTTGGGATTGGGTCTCAATAGTTACAGGGAGAAAGAGAGGGAAGGATGTCAGTGGCTGGGCTCGCTGTGTGTTATGGCTTACAGCAAGTCTATTTTTATCCTTCCCACTATACTGGAATGCTGTTTGCTGTCTCAAAATGTTGTCCTGCTTTTTTGTCAGTTACTTAATTATTAGCAAAACCCAAATGCTGTCATTAAGACATTAAAACCTCTTTTGCAGTGCACACATTTGTAATTTCAGAATAAAATGATAAGTTGCAAGATTTTACCTTAAAGGGCCACCCTGACGGATGAGTTTTTGTAAGAAACACGTCCAGATCACCAGGAAAACACCCTTTACAGAGATTGCAACACTCACTTTGCTCTGGTTTCCTAGAATTTAAACCGTCAAATCGGCGATTCCTCCTTGGCGGAGGTGCTGGAAGTCAAATTCTTTCACCCAAAGAGAAGGCGTGTGCCGTCTCTTTTCTAATGGCCGCCTGCGTTTAGACCAAATTGTTGACACGATATTTTCGCAATACATGCCTTTTTTCTTTTCTTTTTTAAATTGTATACAGATTATCTAAAGGAGTTTCGCTCACAACAAAGGAAACAGCTCCTTTTTTTTTTCCTGCACTACAAAAAAAAGAAAATGCTTCAACCACAATGAGTGACCTTCACCACCCCATCCAAAATGGCTACTCTCTCCGGCATCTCCGCCAAGGAGGAATCGCCATTTTGACGGTTTAATTTTTAGGAAACCAGAGCAAAGTGAGTGTTCCGATCCTTGAAAAGGCTGTCTTTCTGGTAATCTCGACGTGTTTCTGGCTTTCTCACTGTACCCTAGCTTTTTTATGCGCTGCATTAGAGTCATCATCCTCTGACTTCTGAGATCTCAGAAGATCTATCGGAGCAATCGCAACAGTCTGATGCTTAGTAATTCAGAAAGATTGATCAAAGGTGACTGAAGCGGAAGGATAGCACAATCTTCTATTTATTCGAAAAGATGAAGCATAAAATGGTTGAAGTCAGTTGACATGGTTTTGTGTTCTTTGGGCATAATAAGTATGCTAGCCATTTATTTGTTTAGAAAGAACTTGTCTCATTGTAAGGGATTTTAATAAGCTTTGTGTTTGTTGTTGTCATAACCTGGCTTAAAGACCCCAGGGATCATCCCAACAGCCGAAGCACTTGAACACTATGGTACAAATGCACCAGCTAGGAATGAGAACATTATGTGTGTGACCGTTTTTGATTACTCGGATTTCGGAGGATTTTGGACTGATGGTGTTATGCTAGGTGCTTGCCATAGCTAAAGACGATCCCCACATAACTATGCAGAACATAACAGCATGTTGATGTAGCCTTGGTGTTCTAGCTTATGTCAATTGGTCTGGCATAGCCTTATGCCAAGGCAGTGTGTTTGTTGTATCAAGTCCTTTGATGATCTCGGAGAAAAAATTTCCAGTATTGATTTTTGAAATGTGCCAACTTGTGTTCATTTACTATGTTAGAATTCCAGACTTTACTTGAATGTGCCATGTTGCTGTGGACAGTGAAATGTTTACCATGTGTCAATCTTTCAGGATATTCATGTTTTGACAGTTATTGTTGTGATGTGGAAAGTGTTTTGTGGGTGCCAGGCCATGGACGCGCATATTTTGGGAAGCAATTGTTTAATTTCGTTTTGCATTTATGGTGTTTGTTTTTATTTTCTTAATAAACTTTTTTTTCCTAAAATGAGTTTAATATTGTCTTCTTTTGTTTCTATTACAAAGGTTAATGAAAGCAGAAAATTGAAGCAGAAAGAAAGAATGTGAAAAACAAGAAAGAAACAAAACACAGAAGAATGGGGGAAGGTAAACGTTACAAAGGTGATGAAGACAGAAGGCTGCAAAAGGAAGAAAGAAAATCAGATTGAAAGAAAGAAAGAAAATAGGACAGAGAAGAACTTTCAAGAAGAGAAGAAATTGGAAAAGTAATAACATAAAATAACTTTTTTTTAAAGAAAGCAAAACTTAATCAAATAAGATAAAATCAAAGAAAAGAATGAAAATAACACTGGAAAACAGAAGAAAGAACACAAAAGGGAATACAAAACAGAACAAAGCAGTATGAAAATATATGTAGAAAACAGTACAAAGGCATCGCAATAGTTAGGAATCCAAACAATGAGAAGATTGAAAAGAACATCAAAACCAAGACATAATAAGAAGAATGAGGCAAGATTATGGTTAAGAAAATGCAACTCTGGAAAACAAAACCGAGAATCTGAAGAGTGAGCAAAGAACAAAGGAACATGAAAATGAAATATCAGTATGACTATGGAAGCCTGAAACGATGAAGAAAGATTTTTGTAATGCAAAGGAGAAGAAAAAAAAGAATGAGCCCTATGAATCTTGGAAGATGAAATATCTGGAAAAAAGAACCTTCAAACTATGAAGAAAGAACAAGAAAGTTGAAGTTAAAAAACACACAAACAAAAAAACCCAACAACAACGGTAACAAAAACCAGACCATTAGAACGCAAGAAAATGTGAAAAACAAATAGAATCAAGTTGAGAAGAATGGAACTCGATACTTTTAATCATGAATGTTGAAGATGAAGAAGAGGTCTCCATAAATAAAAAATAAGCATATTGCCCAGCTTAGAATTTGGAAGTTGAGCGGGTGACTGCACTTTTCAAAGAAAATTCATGAAGAAGAAAACATTAACAAGAGATGCTGCTGATGGGAAAACTGCCAGAAAGAACAGAAGGGATAAAAGACAAAGCGAAATTGGATGCAACTACACTGAATTGCTTAGAAATGAAATGCAAATGAAAAACGCCGAATTATCTGGATTGACAAATGTTTGTAGCAGGAACTGACAGAGAGGAGAGCTGGATAACTTTGGATGAACCACAGTGAGTATCAAATGTACTGCGTTACTTCTACTCATGATTTTGTAGACAAATGATTTGGAGTATTTTCTTCTTCTATCTACCCACAGCTGTTAAAACTTAAGCCAAGCTTCTGATAACCTGCCAAAACTGGTTGCGTTTTTGCCTTCATTTTTCTGTCAGTGTACCATATAACTCGACATGTAATCAACAGATTAATGAACAGATTGACATCAAATTTTGTGAAGGGGTAGAGTACAGCAATAACATTTTTCTTTCCCACATGGCCATAATGGGTACAGTTTTCAGTGGTCTCCCCGCTGCGTACAGCCAACACATTCCGATTTCGGAGGAGCTGAAAGGAGAAAATTTATTGGGAAGATTATTTTTGAAAAAAAGGCAGGAGAATGGGCCAATAAGTAAGAAAGTAGATGATAGAAAATAAAGGAAAAAGGCAGTCACAGAGTGGCAGATTTTGGTCTTAATCTACAAATTAGTCAAGTAGTGGGAGAAGGACTATCACGTTTGTTTGTGTCATGTTTTGTTGTTGTTTGTTTGTCCGGACTCTCAAGCACTGCTGTACAGAAACACTTCAAAATCTATACTACCTGAAGCTGATGGGTAGCTAACCTTGCTGACATTGACTTTGACCATGAGTGTTTTGTGTGCACATACTATCTTGTGAATCTCTGCACAGAATGATATGATGAGCAGCATCATTAGTGCCTTTAACTTCCCCTAATCTCACCTCTGCTGCAAATCGTGGATTTGACAATCTTGTGGCAAGTGCATAAAATGCAAAATCTTTTCAGGAAGCCTGCTTATGTTAAAAAGCATAGTCAACATAAGTGCACATTCGCTTGTTCTTTCTCTCTGTCTCTCTCTCTCTCTCTCTCTCTCTCTCTCTCTCTCTCTCTCTCTCTCTCTCTCTCTCTCTCTCTCTCTTCTCTCTCTCTCTCTCTCTCTCTCTCTCTCTCTCTCTCTCTCTCTCTCTCTCTCTCTCCACACTCAGTCACATACATAACACGTACAGCACAAAAACATAGCCACATACATGCTTTAGCCCCAGCCACCATGCCCCCATCCTTCAACTGCCTCTACACACACGATAATAAAATATGTTGATCCATCATATTTTCCGCATTCAAGAATCTGTATTATGTGCACAAGTCATGTGAACGCTGGCATAAGAAAACCACACACTCTGACTTTCAGTGTTGGAGCACTTGTTTAATCTTGTAAAACATGTACAGGCAACACATCAGTTTTCAATTCCAGACTTCACTAACGCCTTTGGATGTAAGCATTGCTTCAAATCACCAGAATAGATCGAAAGCATGTACAAGATAAACAAAAAAGTGACCAGTGGGATGCTTGCTGTTAAGATTATTTTAAGATTGCACACCTATATGTCTCATTCTAATTTGAGAAATATTAAATGGAGAAGTACAATAATTCAAATAAATTACCTCACATAACTTGTACCTTTCTTTTAAATAGCTGAAGGTGGAAAATAAACTAATTCTTGTCATTTATTATGTATTATGTAGTATGTAGAAACGGATATATAAATAAACTAATAATTCTTAATCAGTTGTAGTCTTAGGTACGGTTATGCTTTTTCGATGAATGTAGCAGTTGGAAATGAAAGGGCATGTGCTTTAAAAAATTAAGGAAGGGGAAAATGAAGCGGAGAGAGAGAGAGATTGCATTATGCTGATGATGAAATGATGCAACGTATGCCCAACCACTCGCTTGGTGATCTGCACCTCAGTGTCGACGATATTTTCGTCCTCGTCCTCGCATGGCCTGCACACAAACCACAGAAATGTATTACTGGTCGCGTGACCAGGCCCCGTGACTAAATCGCCGGGGAAGTTTGCAAAAATATGGAGGATGTTCACAGTATAATTCTTGAAAGGACCGTCGGCCAAAGAATGCAAACATGTTAGGGGTCTTCAGACATATCCCAAGCTTCTTGGAAGCCAGTCAGAAATCACGTGACTCTTCAATATGGCGGTTTAGCCCTACGTTTAGTGATGCGAGACGTAACCGCTTCTGCCCAAGGAACTGCCCCACTAATTTGCCTGAAACGTATTTAGTGATTGAATATAGCGACAACAATGTCTTTCGTTACATTTCTAATCTCTGTGACGTCGACATTGGCCTCTGAGAGGCCAAAGGGCAAATTCTGCGTTTTGGGCTGTCTTTGGATTTCTTTTACGCGCAAATGACAAAGGTGAAAAGAAAAATTAAGTTGCAGTTTTATTAATTAGTCATGTGTGAAAATTGCTATGCTTTAAAATTTTATTGGCATGGTGTGCAAATGCATCCCATTGAATCATTTAAAGGTACCGGTTATGTGGGATATACTCAGTTCCTTTTTCGTAAGGGATGATATGCCAAAATATCCGAATATGCTCTGTAGGCTGAGCAGCACGTGGTATTAGAAACGGTATAAGCAAGGATGAAAGAACTGCTTTTCAGTGCTATGATTTACTACCATTCTAGCGATCTTTTTTCCTATGTGTCTGGCATATTAAGCTAGACTTTTAACTGGGAAATGCTTTTGGCTGGTTATTAGCATCCGAATAACTTAAGCTATTGCTGAACACATTTTTTCCCCCTATGCGTCTTTAAATAAAGGTGCCATGAGAACCGGTGCCTTATTATCAGTATGTTAGAGAATGCCAGTATTGAGTTGAAAAAAAAAATTAGATGGAAGAAATTGGTTAAAAAAACAAAACAAGAGGAATACTGACTCACCAATTCTCTAGCACAGTTTCATGCTTACACGTAGGATCAATTGTTGTCCATTAATAATAGATGTTGTTTGTATCATACTTAGGTTTGCCTAATTCTGTTATTGTGTATCCAATATTTCATTTTATAACTTGCATCTCTCTCTCTCTCTCTCTCTCTCTCTCTCTCTCTCTCTCTCTCTCTCTCTCTCTCTCTCTCTCTCTCTCTCTCTCTCTCTCTCTCTCCTTTTCCCCTTCCCCACTCCCCCAGCTAGGGAGCAACAGTAGGCTGCAGGAAATAAACAAAATGCAAGTCAGTTCGAAAGCAAAACATCGCGGAAAGAGCTCTGCTTGGACAAAAACCAATTAAAGAAATCTAATCTCTTGCTTTGTATGAGGCAACTTGATCCATCTTTTACAAGGAAAAGGTCGTTTTGCTATTGATCCTTCAAGTAAATCTGTTTTTGTTTTTTTTCTCACAAAAGACCCTGATCTCACGAGTTTAGCTCTTCTTTTCCTATTCAGGAAGTTTGTCGGGTTTTGGTTTTGTGTCTGTTTGTTAGCGCGTTCAGTCCTTTGATGATTTGGTTCTATTGCGGACAAAAAACATGGGTTGAGTCTGTGAATGACGCCTTTTCATCTCCCAAACCGAGGAGACCTGTTGATGGTTATGCAGCACGAAAGATTTAGTTTACCCTATTAGCGAGCACAGCGAGTCTCGTCGCGATTGTCATGTGTGTTTGTTTGTTTGTTTGGTTAGTTGATTAAAAAAAAAGTAGTTTGATTCGAAATCGAGTCTACATAAAAGGTCACTGATCGGATTTGTGTGTGTTTTGCATTGGTTATCTCTAATAAGATTTTTTATTTTTTATCAATGCACCCTACATACGAACGGGTAATGCGTGCTGTTAATGCTAACAATGCATGTGAATGTACGCGCACACGCACACGCACACGCACACACACACACACACACACACACACACACACACACACACTCACTTTAATTAACCTGAGAGAGAGAGAGAGAGATCTTTATTGCAGTTTCTGTCTTGCGATATGTCCGTTTCGTGAGTTGACGATATAAACTCTTCCAATGCACTATTCATAGCTCAAACAAAGCTTCATTGCCGTAATAAGGCGTCACGGTTTCCTAATTTACGACCGGTTTTAATGGTTCCACGTCGATGCAAAACAGAACACAATAATGCAGACACGATAGAGCCTACATATTAAATAATAATAAAACAACTCTCTCTCTCTCTCTCTCTCTCTCTCTCTCTCTCTCTCTCTCTCTCTCTCTCTCTCTCTCTCATAATGCTTTGATGTTTGTAGCATGATCTTATGTCATTCCACTCAAACCCAATCCCCACTGTTCATGCATTATGGTCTGAGGTCAAAGAAAATTAACAATTTGATAACTGATTTCTTCTTCTCTTCCTCTCTTCTTCTAATTTTCGTCTCTCTCTCTCTCTCTCTCTCTCTCTCTCTCTCTCTCTCTCTCTCTCTCTCTCTCTCTCTCTCTCTCTCTCTCTCTCTCTCTCTCTCTCTCTCTCTCTCTCTCTGTGCATTAAAACTATATGTATTCAAGACTATGATGCTTGAACCTGTTGAGTGTACTGTTTGTTGTAGGCTTGCTTTGAATTTTCGATACTTCTATCAAGCCATATCAGACGAGGCTCCGTGTGCTATTCCACTATTCGGTAGGAGTAGGCATGTGCCGATAGAATGGATGATACGAACTCGCATAGCATGGATTATGTGCGCCCAAAGAGGTCTAAGCGAAGGTTTTGGGCGTGGGGCTTTGATAACACCCCCAATAATCCGAATGATCATTAATCATAGTCGGGCATACGCGCGCACACACACACACACTCGCACACAGACGCGCGCGCGCACACACACACACACGACAAACACACTAAGCACACACACACACACACACACACACACACACACACACACGCAAAGAGCAGTAAGCAGACTGACGGCCACAGAGTAGGTGCAGGTGCCGAGTGCGGGGTTGTAGGCCATGCCCCGGCGGCACCACTGTCGCTTGAGGCGGGTGGTGAACAGGGGCTGCAGGAGGTCCACGTCTTCCACGGGGTAGTCGCCCAGGGCTGCTGGGGCCAGCATCTTCGCCAGCCGCACATCATCATCATCATCTGACCACCCTGTATACCCTGCCGCTTGATCTGAAAATGACGAAAAGCAATACTGATTATGCCTTTCTTTCAGCAGTTCAGTGTACTTATACGTGTTACAGCCAGTACTAATTTAGATGTTTTCAGCACCAAGCATAAGCTTTAACTGTAAGTTTGTGCTCTATGATCTTGTTGGTACTGCTTTGTTATTTGATTGCTTATGGATACATTTATATATGTGTAACTGTATGCGCTCGCGTGATTGTGTGTAGGGAGAAAAGAGGAGGAGGGGTGAGATTGTACGAGAGGACATTGGAAACTCAGAATCCACCAGAGAGCTCATAGGTACCAGTGTAGAACAAGGAAACATCGTTGAGTTCTTCTCGGAAGGAAGGGGTATGAGAGGACCTTGGAAACTCTGAATCCACAAGAGAGCCCATAGGTACCAATGTCGAACAACAAGAAAACTTCTATGAGCTCTTCTCTTTGCTTGACGGGATGTTTCTGGTACTGACTCATGTATTCCCTTGATTTAAAAGAAAGTATAATCTACTTCTGTCGCGCTTGTTGAGAGAGAAAGAAAGAGAGCGAGCTTGCCCTCGTTTACCAAAATCAATGCCTTCTATTGTGCAACCAATGGGAAGGGGGGATAAATCTACCTGAAGCGCTCATTTGAAGAAATTTCTCTTTCTACGAATTTCATTTGACTGTCTTTTGTTGATGCACAATTTCGAGTGTAGGCTTACATAGACCAGCTTTCAGTTCATGAAGATGTACAGGCCTGCAGAGACCCGATCATTGTATGCCAGTGAGGCACAGGGTTACGTAGGATGAAAAGAATTAGATACGAAAGAAAGCAGTCAAGAAGAATGAATAAAGTGTTTGATAAAGGGAGAGGCCAGGGAGGCCATGTCTGCGTTATCTTCAGAGGTTTCAAGTTGGACATCTTCCCCTGCCGTCCCTGAAGACGGTTATTCTTCTTCATCGCGCAAAACACGAGCCTCGAGCTTGTAAGGAAAACAGGAGCGGGCAAAGTGCAGCAGCTTTTTCTCCGTCTTTATCAACCACCCCCACCCCCACCCCCACCCCGCACACACACGTACACACAAACATACATTCATAACTGCCCCCGACCATTCCACAAAACCGATCAATAGAGTGTTTTTCATGGTGCCTGTTTCTGTGTTTTCCTATTTCTGGTGTGTTTCCCGTACCCCCTCCTTGCCCTGCCCCTTCTCGTTACATGTACTATATCTGCGCAAAAGATCCAAATTATCATCCCCTCTCTCTCTCTCTCTCTCTCTCTCTCTCTCTCTCTCTCTCTCTCTCTCTCTCTCTCTCTCTCTCTCTCTCTCTCTCTCTCTCTCTCTCTCTCTCTCTCTCTCTCTCTCTCACGCGCGTGCGCACGCGTTAAGCACAAAAGCCTTTCACCTGTGATTTATTGATACGTTTGTGTTTTTCTTTTTTTATATTCATAGACGATGTCCCTGGCATGGATTATTTTAGTTCTCTCTCTCTCTCTCTCTCTCTCTCTCTCTCTCTCTCTCTCTCTCTCTCTCTCTCTCTCTCTCTCTCTCTCTCTCTCTCTCTCTCTCTCTCTCTAAAATCTTTATCCTTGTCAAATAAAGTTTTCCAGTGTCCAGTCTCTCTCTCTCTCTCTCTCTCTCTCTCTCTCTCTCTCTCTCTCTCTCTCTCTCTCTCTCTCTCTCTCTCTCTCTCTCTCTCTCTCTCTCTCTCTCTCTCTCTCTCTCTCTCTCTCTCTCTCTCTCTCTCTCTCTCTCTCTCTCTCTCTCTCTCTCTCTCTCTCTCTCTCTCTCACTCTCACTGTACATGCACGTGTATTGCTTGACATCAGTTTCTTCTTTTTTTGTTATCAGTCGCTTTTGTTTGTTGTCACTTGTAAAAACGCGCATTCGTCATTAAAAAGTTAAAACTTGTTTTTTGTTCGGGCTGTCATTTTGTGTAGGCTAAGAATCATTTCCTGTAACCTGTGCCTAGCATTATTGTGAAGAACACTGCATCATACGAGGTTCATTTGATTAGTTTGGATAATATTTTCAACAAAATGTCTATGTTTTGCGCATACTCTTTTTTTTATTTGTGTTTGTTTTGTTAATATAGGCGGATTCACACACAAAAGCTGACATTTCACTCTGTATCGTTTATATTTGGTTTGAAGTAGATGTTTCCCCCCAACCAGAATTGCAAACAGCATTATTTCATTACTTATTTCGACATTGTGCTTTCTTCCTGCTCGCGTTTTAATTTGAAAAAATATTGTCGTTGCGTGCTTCCTGTTCAATAAGAACATAACTATTCATCAACTGGAACAGGGGTTGCCTTTGTTTGTTACAAAAATAACGAGAAAAACAATGTTCAAAGTGACTTTGCCTAAGCTACGCGCGTGAAAAGACGAAAATTGCCCCCTTCCCCTATTTGTTTCCGAGTACATTCCCCCAAACTGGGCATTTGACGTCTTCTTTCTTTAAGCATCCTCCTTCAGCTTGCTGAAGATTCGGATGTGTATAAAAACTGGGGGACTTTCCAGTCTGGCAGCTTACGTCACGGTACGGGAGGAGGTGGGAGGGGGGGGGGGGTAAAGAACTTGAAGAGGTGGTGGTGCAAGGGGTTTGCGGGGGTGTTTATATCTCTTGCTCCACAGAAAGAGACAAATGTAATGATTCATTTCTTTTTCTTCAAAACTTTATTTTTTTCATAAAAAGGGCAAGAGGTCAAGAATTAAGTAGTTAAACAAAAAAGGCCCGAACATGACTCCTTGAAAGGGCGAAATGGCACTCCTCGCCTATCAGAGCTCACTTGCTGGATCATGGGGAGACAGGGGAGGGGGTTTCTAATCTTAACATCAGTTATCTTGAAAACAATAACCATGGAACTGGGGAAAATATGACTGGTTGTCTTGTTCAGCACATGGCCGAGATTTTCATCCCTATTCAGTCAGGTATTACATGCGTCCTATCCACAAGTATCATGTTTTAAGCATTGTCCATCCCACCCATCCTTCATTTTCTTTTTATCCATTACATTCAACACATTTTTACAATTTCGGGGGTATTTGAAGCGCGTTTCTACGGCTTACGGTTTTATTTTCTGTGCGTGTTGCACTAATAATTTATCCCACATGGCTGTATGCATTAAGTTAGAGTGCGTCGGGAGATGAAACGGTTTGTGAAAGCGCGCGGGAGTGAAAAGAAAACGAGTGGGAAGGGGTAGAATAAGATGGAAAAGAAGAGGACTGCGGAGAGACAAATGAGCTGGAATTCTGAGAAGGCTAAGGGCGTCGCTGTTTGTTTTGCCGCTCTGTTTTGAACCATCCATCAGACTTAAAAGACGGGAGGCTGGCAAAAACAACGGGAATCTGTCGGAATAGAGCTCCGTAATCAAGACGGATTCATGTGTGTATAAACACTGCCCCTCCCCCCCCCCCCCCCCCCCCCCTATTGTAAAACAAACTAGGGGGAGATATTCAACTTTCCACGGAGCTGCTTTTTTTGTGCATTGCAAGACATCCAGTGGCCTATTGGTGCATGGGTAGCCTACTGATGCACTTTTCAAAATATGAAGTGTCTGTGTGAGGATCTAGCTCATCACCCCATTGGTGCACTGTCGTCTTGGGTTTGAATTATTAGCATCGTACTGAATGGTGCTTTTTCGTTAATTTTCAAAATATGAAGTGTCTGGGTGAGGATCTAGCTCATCACCCCATTGGTGCACTGTCGTCGTCTTGGGTTTGAATTATTAGCATCGTACTGAATGGTGCTTTTTCGTTAATTTTCAAAATATGAAGTGTCTGGGTGAGGATCTAGCTCCTCACCCCATTGGTGCACTGTCGTCGTCTTGGGTTTGAATTATTAGCATCGTACTGAATGGTGCTTTTTCGTTAATTTTCAAAATATGAAGTGTCTGGGTGAGGATCTAGCTGATCACCCCATTGGTGCACTGCCTTCGTCTTGGGTTTGAATTATTAGCATCGTACTGAATGGTGCTTTTTCGTTAATTTTCAAAATATGAAGTGTCTGGGTGAGGATCTAGCTGATCACCCCATTGATGCACTGTCGTCGTCTTGAGTTTGAATTATTAGCATCGTACTGAATGGTGCTTTTTCGTTAATTTTCAAAATATGAAGTGTCTGGGTGAGGATCTAGCTGATCACCCCATTGATGCACTGTCGTCGTCTTGGGTTTGAATTATTAGCATCGTACTGAATGGTGCTTTTTCGTTAGTTAGGCCTACATAGTTTCTGCAGAGAGCGAGAATCTGGGTTGGTGGGGGAGCATGAG
>CM065683.1:49797282-49824782 GCA_017654935.2 Phymorhynchus buccinoides | reverse complement strand
CTCTCTCTCTCTCTCTCTCTCTCTCTCTCTCTCTCTCTCTCTCTCTCTCTCTCTCTCTCTCTCTCTCTCTCTCTCTCTCTCTCTCTCTCTCTCTCTCAAGTGAACAGAGGGCCTCACTTGAAAGCGCCACCTACATCAAATTATCGCCCTTTGGCAACACGAAGAAGCAGTGTAAAGCCTCATTTGGTGAAAGTATATTTAACATTTCAAGCAATGTCACCTCTAAAACATAAAAACAGTACATTTCTAATGATCTCTCGATGTACCTCTTTATGCTTCTACTTGTTGTTTTCTTTATTCTGGTGCAACTTGGCAAAACTAACTAAATTGTCATCTTCTATCTTTCTCACGTATTGGGCCATTCTCTTGCCTTTTTTTTCTATAATACCCTTCCACATGTTTTTCTTTTTACAATTTATGACATGCCAGTTTTTTTAAATAAAAATTGTTATCTGGCATCTAGGCGAGAGAATTTACGCACTTGAGTTTGGCACCTAGCCTGTTGTCCATTCTGATTTCTGCAGTGCATATTTGCCTATATAATTATCGCCTTAAAAAACACATTTTTGATCACTAGAATGTGTTTGTTGTCCTTTTTTTTAAACTTTTTTTTAAATTTTGAAACCTGGATCCGATAAGCAGAGCGGAATAGCTCGACGTGTCAAGCACTGTCTAGATTGATCAGCTATAGAGTACAATGATGGTGGTGTCATGTTATGAATTGTACTATATTTATTTATGTTTTCGGGTTGTTGAACGTTGTTAAGATTCATTGATGTGTGTTTTGTTATACGTGGTCGAACTTTACGTGGTGACAGTCCTGAGATGACCATAGCTGCTGACGGGACTATAACAGACTAACTAACTAACAAACTAAGTAAATAAATTAACCGTTATCAGCACTGACCATTTCCGCTGGGTGCGTGCAGACGCGAGGACAACAGTTCGTAATGTACACCCTCTCCTTCACTGCAGCGAAGTACTATTACAACATGCACAGTCTAACACAAACAGACTATATACAGTATTAATGATGTAATGCTGAGCACATAAAAGACAATAGTGCACCGGGGTGCAGTGAAGAATTTGATGAGAAAATCCTTTTAGTGTTAGACATAGAGAGAAGCCGGTAGGCCTAATGGTGTCTTGTCTCGAGAGCTAACAAGGTATTATTCAACGTGAGAGAAAGCATTCGGGCAAAGAAGACTGATAATGAGTTCCCATCGAATTGTTGCTATAGAACTAATGAGACACGAGAATATAATGACATCGGCAGAATATGCGCTTGATCATTTTTTGTATGTAAGATAATCACCTGTCGGCGTTATTTAGGCGCCTTGTATTAATACGAAGACAAAGCAAGATCATTAGTAGCCACGGCCTGGTGACAGAATAGAGCATTTGCCACGCACCGGTGGCCTTGAATTTAACGGAGTTGAATTTAGAGAGTTGAATTAGAGAGGTCAGCGCAACTCGGGCAGAACGAGCTCGGGCAAGTTAGTAGTCTAGTATAGTGAACGAACACTCGTGGCAAACGCCCTAGAATGCCTTGAAGGTTTGTGTAGGTTAGCAACAAGACACCGCAGAACTGGCAGTAAAAGCTCGGTAAAGGTCAAGATGTGCTCCCCCCCCCCCCCTACATTTCTCGGCTCTCCCCGCATTTTCACACTTGCCGTTCTTACCAAACATTAAGCTGTATTTTATTAACCTTTTCAGCTAATTATCTTTCTTGAATAATTAATCGCAGTCATGATAAAGGCCATTATCTAATAGCCCCCCCCCCCCCCCCCCCCCCCACCTATGTAGTGCAGTACACACAACAGCCATCACAGTCCTGGTTCATTGCGTTTTTTCCGTCTTGCCTTTATCTTCTACTATTATTGAATGCATGTGTTTAATTATGTAAATGGATGAAAATTATATAGGATGAAGTACTCAATCTGCAGTAAGAAAGGCAAGACTGAAAACAACCGAAAACAAAAAAAACCGGGGGGGGGGGGGGGGGGGGGGGGGGGGGGGGGGGGCGCATCTTTACCTTTAGAGGGAAGCTCGAACTGCACTGAACAAGGGGTTAGCCTACCGAGGGGACAATGGCAGCGGGAATTTATAAAGAATCATAAAGTGTGTTTGTTGTGACGCAGTAGTAGTGTTGCAGACTACAGTAGCTCGGAGGTCTCGAGTTTGAATCCATTCAGGGTCTTGTTGGGGTTTTGTGTGTGTGTGTTTTTCCGGCCCAGACCAGCTCCTACCCAGAGTAAATGTACTGTGGACTCCATGGGAATAATGAAGCCACACAAATGAGCTTCATCCACTTTCCGGATGTGTACTGGGAGTGTTGCTCTCCTAATTTCTGACCAAAATTGCGGGTGTCTTGTCTCTCCCGGGCCTGCTTGACGCAGGATAGATTGGATAGGGCGAAAATTAATGAAACAGAATGTGAGGAGAAAAAGAGGAACAAGAGGGCAGCGCCCTATAAACGTAGTCCCAGTTACCAGCAAGAGAGAGAGAAAATGGAGTTTTACGTCCTCTTGGTCTGAATCAGACACATATGGGACATTTGTAAATACAAATATGGTTGGAACAATACTGGAGGCAATGCCCGGAGGCAGTACGAAACCAGTAAAGTCCCGATTTTTAAAAATTAATACAGATAGCTGTAGCGGTGACCACGCCTCGGTTAAACCTCATTGGCCATGGCACCGCCACATTAAGCTGTGTAAAAAAAACCCAGTTACCAGCAACACCCTCACACATCATTTTATACTCCCCATCAGACACACAAAATAAAAGTGGGAAAATAAATTGTATGCCACATGTAAATTTAGAATGATCTCCCCTGAGACCAACTGATGAAATTCAGGGGAGTTCATTTGGACTCTACGGTCATTGTGTATTTTTGTGTTTATTAATGTCTTGTACTGGTATGACATTGTTTAGAAATAAGATATTTTGCAACACAATAGTATTAAATAACCCCTTTTCAGTGTACCCCTTTTGGTTTAAATCCACCCATTAGCTTTTAAACAATCAGTGGTTTTTTAATATTCAAAATGTCCTCACTGGCATTACGTTGGTATGGCTTATCGTTCTGTGAATCTGACATGGTCTAAGGAATCGTATAGCATCTACACTTCTGGTGGTACTATAGCCGATGAGGTTTAACCGAGGCGTGGTTACTGCTACATTTATCTGTATTGTTATAAATTCGGGACTTTACTGGTGTTGCACTGCCTCCGGGCATTGCCTCCAGTATCGTTCCCACCATCTTTGTACATTGTATCTACAAATGTCCCATATGTGTCTGTTCCAGACCGAGAGGACGTAAAGCGCCATTTTTCATTAATTCTAAGGAATCATTCTGCCAAGTTTCGTTCAGTGGTTTAAGCGCTATGAAAGGGAACATCTTTGGTCACATACATGCATAACAACAACAACATACAGTATTTATACGGCGCTGAATCTTGATAGAAATCAAATCAAAGCGGACACACGTTAGCATTCATAACGCATTCAAACAAAAACGCAATACAAAGCGAATACATACATGCATCACACATCACATATCACATCACATATCACATAAGGCTATAGGCTATAAGCCTTTTGCCCTCATTAGTGGTAATTTTGTTGCATCAAATATCAATTGTTTTTTAAATATTTTATTTGCCCGTGGATTTATTTTGGCTTGAGTGTATACTAACACTTAGCTTTATTTTTCATATACATCCAAATTGGTAGAAAAAGTATATTTTAATAATTCTTTGTCAATACGATTTTTATTTTTACATACATGCATACATACAGCCAGACAGCAGAGAAACGTACAGCCCTCGTCCCCATCGTAATTATGTAGTTCTTATAGAACTGGGACTACAAAACGTTATACAGCAGGAGGAGTAGAAAGAAGAATAACAAATATGACGAACAAGAAGGAAATGTGCACAACGACGAAACAAATACAAGGAAACAAGAGAACAATGAAGTGACTTGAAAGCAAAGACTGTACAGGGGAAGATAAACATCCGGTCTCTTTTCCCTATTATGAGTAGTGAGGACAGAAACACTGGTTATGTCCCTTTGAAACGTGACACATGTTACACATCGATAGGCCAGTTGAATTCTACATGGAGAGAGAGAGAGAGAGAGAGAGAACACTTGAAAACTTGAAATTTCATTGTCAGTACCACACGGGTCTGATGACAAGTGAGGGTTTAGTTAGTCAGTCTATTATAGTCACGTCAACAGCTAGGGTTATCTCAGGACTGTCACCGCGTAAAGTTCGACTACGTATAGCAAAACACGAGTCCATGAATATTAACAACGTACACAAAAACTGAAAACAAAATATAGTACAATTCATAACATGACACCTCCATTATTATACCCTATAGCTGATAAATATAGACAGTGCTGGAAACGTAAGCCATACCGCTCTATTTATCGAGTCCCTGTTAAAGCCCCCAGTAAAAATGGATAACAAACACACTGATGATAGTAAGCTAAACAAAATATAGTACAATTCGTAACATGACACCTCCATTATTGTACCCTATAGCTGATAAATCTAGACAGTGCTGGAAACGTAAGCCATACCGCTCTATTTATCGAGTCCCTGTTTAAAAAACCCAGTAAAAATGGATAACAAACACACTGATGATAGTAAGCTAAACAAAATATTTAAAAAAAAGGCCATATAGGCAAATATGCACTGCTGAATGGACAACAGGTGCCCACTCAAGTGCGCAAGGTCTCACTTCTGGAAGCCAGTGTACAATAATATATTAAAAACCCCCACAAAACCCCGGCATGTCATAAATTGTAAAAAGGAAAAATGTGGAAGGGGTTTATAGAAAAAATGCAGGAGAATGGATCAATAGACAGAAAGAAGTAGACGCCAGAAAGCAAAAAGAAGAGAAAAGGCAGAGTCAAAGAGAGTGATAGAGTAGTAGGGGAAGTTACGAGCATAGAACTTCCAGAAGATGGGGGAATTATTTCTACCGAAAGACCTCCCGGTATCCCCACGGGAGGGCCCTATCCGCGTAAGCCAGCCTAAGCCGTTGCCCGCCTCCTTCGACGAGGACGTGCGGTTGGACTTTAGGAGGCTGCTGGGCTTCTCTCCGTAAGCCACCACCACCACCACCACAACCACCACCATGATATGTGGAAGCCCGCCGGGGGGCGACAAGGGAGAAGGGGTACTATCAATATTCGACAGCCTAGACATAAAGTAAAAGAATATCAATATTCGACAACCTAGACATAAAGTAAAATAAATGAATACTGACCATCCAATATAATCAACATTCAAAAAATATCAAAAACAACATAGAACATATGTTTTCCCAACCATCTACCCCTACATTCGTTGTTATTATACCCATTCGCCTGATTTTTTTTATCTTTTGCTATGAAACAAGCCACTGACTGAATAATTTTATCGTTTTCAGATTTTAGCAGAGAAGCAACATCATGTAATGCCTTCTGGCTGCGGCTGAGCTGGACAAGAAGGATTTATTTCTTAGTTCTTCGTAAGCTGTACAATGAAATTAAAAATGTTTTTCGTCATCAATACTGGATTTACACAGTATAGGGAGTGTGTTCTTTGCTTCTTGTCATTTTAAGGACAATGGTAAATTGAAATCGAACAAAAGCCGATTTTTCCATTTGTGCGCACACGCACGTATGTATGTGTGTGCGTGCGTATGTGTGTGCATGCGCGCGCGCGCGTGTGTGCTTGTGAATTGAGATCGACTTAACGATGAAATGAAAATATGACACGATTGAAAATAAATACGGATGTTGCTAAATGTTAAAGGTTTTTGTAACATTTTCGGAAACGGAGCAGCTGTTTTGGTTTGTACATAAAATTGTTTTAACGTGACCTACAAGTTTTAACCCTCGCTAGGCAACAACATAAATTTTCCAAGTTACGCGGGGTTTTTTTCATAGGCCTATTTATTTGATTAATCTGTTTGTGTAAGTTACACCTACAGTGAAAATCCTACACTTCAGATGCTCCCACCCCACCCCACCACCAAAACCTAAATAGCTTGTATTATAGGGACATACAGTAGTTGCATTGGGTTTTCAAATTGCTTTATTAGCCCTCTACTTCATTCCCGAATGGTGAGGTATGACTATTTGTGTAGCTTCTTTGCTGTTGCATTGTTTCTGTCCTCACAATACCCTGAAACCCGCTGCAGAAAATGTCCTCAAAAGTTGTAGGTAGTCTATCAGTGACATAGAAACACGGGGAGGGGGGTGGCTGCCCCCCTTCTCCTGGCATATAGGAGGGGGAGCAGACATGCTCCCCCCCAAATGAAGCAGAGAGAGAGAGAGAGAGAGAGAAGGGAAGTCGGATGGCCACAATGAGAGAGAGAGAGAGGGGGTGGGGGGATTCAAAGGCTCCATTTTTTCATACAATAATTTACATAGATTTCTTTAAAATTCTGATATTGAAATTATGGATGTTCTTAAATGTATAAGTACGAGACCTTTCAAATACTTTTGTCCCTTTATCCATATCTTCTGCCCCCCCCCCCCCCCCCCCCCCGGCCCCCCCTTCCCCACATGCCCCCTGTGACTTATAGTTTTTAAAAACCCACAACAGTTGCACCCCAATTCTGCTTCTGTCGCCCCTCCCCTTACTTTCTACACCATCCCACCACTTCCACACCCTTGAAGATGAACAAGTACAGACGACACACACAAAATCCAAACTTCAGTTAAGTTGCTAATGTGAATTCATGTGATTGAAATTGAAAGCGCTCATAAGAGCTGAGGGCCTGCATGGTTCAGCCCGGTTTCAAATCAAATCAATCAAATCAAATTCACTTTATTATCTCCCAAGGATAAATTTTGTTCAGGTGCCAGAATAACAAAGACATCGACATTCAGCATGCATGAATAGGAGCAAAATTTACACATAATACACACTTAAAGATACACATTATATGTGGATACATACACGTCTAAGGATAAGCATGCATAGTTTCTTTTTAGCACGATGAACACTAAGGATCATGAGTTTAGGAGGTGGATGGATATGGGGATGAAGGATTTATGTGCCCTGGAGTTGACTTTAAAAGTTTTGTAGCGACGTCCAGAAGGTAATAGTTCGTAATGTTTGTTCAAAACATTCACTGGTTTCTTCGTTGCTCACAAAGGTAGGTTTACCTTTGATCCATGTTCTATGTCACATTTTGAATCTTGAGATGGCAAATCATGGTAAATTGTTAATCTCTTGTGAATGATGTTGAATCCCAAACTCGGAGGCATTTGCACTGGCTCCTACTAGTACTGCAGCACAAAGGAGTATTTGTCCTTTGGGGATGTTCCCCAAGCACCAACTGACTAAAATCTCTTTGTCCAGGAGAATATAATTGCCTCCTTTGTATCTAGAAGTCGTGGCTGGTTAGCCAAGACTGACTGATACTCACGTTTTGAAGGTTTACATAATTTGTAGAGTTTGGTATGCTTTGTTTCATTAGGTGGATGATAGTGATAATGACAGATTTGTTTTGAACAACTATCATCGATTATAACTGATTTTTATCACAATATTTGACAGTAGCATGGCCTGATTTGATATCCAATAATGATGTGTCCAATTTACCATGAAATATTGTCTGAGCTAGACCTACCCTGTAAGTAGTACAGTTTTTTTTCTTAAACTCGGTCATCACCAAAGATTGCTACAGTGTGATAATTATGACGTTTAAATGGTTCAGATATGTTTCCTTTCCTTTCATTTCTTGGATGTATAGGCCTCATTGTTGTTATAATTATTGTTACATGTCTTTGGACTTGGGTACTACATCAAATATGGACTTGAGAGGGGCTACAAGGGTTCCACCCCCTCAGAAAAAAATGGAAAGAAAAGAAAAAGACTGAGAAATGTAGTCCTGCGCCATACTGTTAGCTTATTCTCTCACGAGAAGCCTTGATTGAATCTTTTCCACTCAAATTGTCATCAGCTTCTGGGAGGCAAGCCCCCCCCCCCCCCCCCCCCCCCCCCCCCCCCCCCCCCCCCCCCCCCCCCCCCCCCCACCCCCACCCCACACCAACTGACCACTTGGAACAGCCCCCCCCCCTCTCTTCCATGACTGGCTGATCCGCCCCCAAACATGGTTGTATTTTTATGTCTTTTTGTTGTCTCCTTTCAATTCACATCATGTTTTCTTTCATTCATAGATTTTTTAATGTTGATTATGATTATGGTTAAAAATAACAATTATAAAGTGTTTATGTAGTATTTATTAAGACGTGTAACGGAGCCTGTCCATCCACCTGGTCCGTGTGCTTGCGCTCCCCCCCCCCCCCCCCCCCCCCTACCCCGGTTGGCAATCCTGCCCCCCTGGCTTGAAAACGGTCCTACGCCACTGACACACACACACACACACACACACACACACGCACGCATGCACGCGCGCGCGCGCGAGATGGAGGCAGATATAGCAGATGTAAGAAATTTGACTCGCATCGAGGTCAAATGCGTACATTGTTGTAATACTCTTAAGAATCGATAAGAAAACGAACATGACACCGCATTATGTTAGCCATAACTTTTCTTTGTCATTTTTTATTGTTGCTTTTCTTTGCCATAAACGATTTGTTTTCGGCAATCGAAGAATAATAATTGTGACTGGCTCAAACATTTATTTTTCTGTTGCCCTTTAACTCGACAGCTCGTATAGTTGTTTGCGAGGCTACTCGACAACTAAGAAATAAAATGGAATCGCCTACTGACACACGAACTCGAGTATGTGCTCGCACGTGCTGAGACTGAGAGAGAGAGAGAGAGAGAGAGAGAGAGAGAGAGAGAAGAGAGAGAGAGAGAGACAGGAGGGATTTATTATTGAGATGGGAACAAAAGAAAGGAAAACAAAGAGAGGGGTTGTGGCAGCGCAAAATGTTACAACGCGGCAAAATGTTACAATTGTAGCAAACTGCGTGAGGTGCCCGGGGCTCCTCGCGCAAAATGTTACAATTGTAATATTTTGCCGCGTTGTAACATTTTGCACGGAAAGCCTGCGGCAAAATGTTACAATTTTGCTAGAATTGTAACATTTTGCGCGAGGCGCCCCGGGCAAAATGTTACAACGCGTCAAAATGTTACAATTGAAAACTTTCAATCAAAGGTGGGCGCCTCGCGCAAAATGTTACAATTGTAACAAACTGCGCTTGGCGCCCCGGTCGACTGGCGCAAAATGTTACAATTGTAACATTTTTGACGCAGGCTTTCCGTGCAAAATGTTACAACGCGACAAAATGTTACACTTGTAACATTTTGACGCGTTGTAGCATTTTGCGCTGCCACAGGGAGACCTACTAGGTAATTGGCTAGCTATACGCTGTCATCTCATTGTCTGTTCATGATTTTGTTGACTTGTTCAACACACTAATACTATTCAAGCTACTTTACACCTGTCCCTACACTTGATACATTAAACTTAAAGTCAAATTTACGTCAGTCCGAGATTTTGTGATGCAGCTGCCTGCTGTTAATATCTGTATTCTGTTTCAATTCGAAATGAGTTTTTTTTAAGTATGTGATATAATTATGATAATCTTATTGTGCTACTTAAGGTAATCTTACTGTATAAATATTGCATACGAGGCAAGCAGCCACACACCACCACCCCTTAATTTTCTTCTCGACCATTTTGGAAAGCGTATCTAAAATGCCACATGCACGGATTTCAGCATCTAGATCCTGTTTGGGTGTCTATGGTTCACGATGTTTCAGTTCAGTTTAGGATTAAAGATACACAGACGCGCCACGATTAAGTCCCTTGGGTTTTTCTGGGTAGCTGTGACCCATATAGAAATGCCCCCATGTTCAAATTGAGGCTGCTCTTTAAAATGAGAGAGAGAGAGAGAGAGAGAGAGAGAGAGAGAGAGAGAGAGAGAGAGAGAGAGAGAGAGAGAGAAAATGGAGTTTTACGTCCTCTTGGTGTGAATCAGACACATATGGGACATTTGTAAATACAAATATGGTTGGAACAATACTGGAGGCAATGCCCGGAGGCAGTACGAAACCAGTAAAGTCCCGATTTTTAAAAATTAATACAAATAGCTGTAGCGATGACCACGCCTCGGTTAAACCTCATCGGCTATGGCACCGCCACAGCGCAGCTGCTCTTTAAAATGATTTATTTCGAATGAATGAATGAAAAATGGTGCTTTACGTCCTCTCGGTCTGGAACAGACACATATGGGACATTTGTAGATACAAAGATGGTGGGAACAATACTGGAGGCAATGCCCGGAGGCAGTGCAACTCCAGTAAAGTCTCAATTTTGTAGCAATGCAGATAGGTGTAGCGGTAACCACGCCTCGGTTAAACCTCATCGGCTATGGTACTTAGTATTGATTGCTAAGTTTACTTTCTTGATCATCGGGACTTTACTGGAGTTGCACTGCCTCCGGGCATTGCCTCCAGTATTGTTCCCACCATCTTTGTATCTACAAATGTCCCATATGTGTCTGTTCCAGACCGAGAGGACGTAAAACACCATTTTTCTTCTTCTTCTTCCTTTCTTGATTTATTTCTCTGAATTTGGGGACATTTGTATGGTAGTGAGACCTGATGGTCAGAACAAGATTTCTTTCCAGCTATACGAGGGAAAACCCGTGAAACCCGTGATTTTGACACGTGGTCGGGTGGGTCTTTCAAGCTAAAGAGTTCATGCTGGAGTCAGTCAAGAGTCGAGGATAAGAGTTAGGGAATATTTTGGATAGGTTAAACCAATACGAAGGGAAGGAACGTACGCAGACAGGGTGGAGCATGGACCCTTCTTTATGTCAGCTTGGATGAACTGAATATGCTTGGTGATCGAAGTGCCTCCCTGTTGCTTCCGTGAAGTGCTTCTCTGTGGCTTCTTCAGCTCTGAGGTCTTCAGTTGAGGACTATTACACGGCCATTCAGAGATTGGTCAATTCAAAGCTATCACATTTTCACATAATTGTTCAATCTCACAGATTTGGTATTTGAAATACATCCAAGTAGGAAACAAATGATGCGAAAGGAATGACACATCAAAAATCCATTAACATAATGCATGTTGGTGTCATGCCATTGTTCCCACATACCGCTAGTCCCACACACCGTTGTTTTCGCGTGTGTGCTACGCACATGTTTGCTTTCACGAGTAATTCTTTATAATGTTATGCTTAATATTTGTTTGAACAGTGCCTAAATGGATTGTTGTTGGTGTGTGTGTGTGTGTGTGTGTGTGTTTTCAAGTTTGGTTGTCTTAGTTAAGTTGTCTTCCTAAGCATTACTTGTGTCGTGTCTTGTTATTATTTATAAAATGTGCATGCCAGGCAGCGAATTTCTTTGCTTCTTGTGAAGACAATAAAATGATTGAATTGAATTGAATTGAATTGTTACTGTCAATGCATTGCTTTTTAACGGACTGTCTTAATTTTTTTTTTATTGTAACAAGTCTTTGTTTGCAGGATTGTGTACGGCTGTATCCAACATGTGCAAATAGGGTTTTACGCCCTCTTCGGCCTTTTCGGCCATGTGGGGCATTTGTAAATACAAAGATGGTGGGAACAATACTGGAGGCAATGCCCGGAGGCAGTGCTAAACCAGTAAAGTCTCGATTGTTAAAAAATAATACAGATATGTGTAGCAGTAACTACGCCTCGGTTAAACCTCATCGGCTATGGTACCGCCACTATATGATGACTTGTACTGATATATATGTATCCAACATGTGACTTACTACACGCATATACCTCCCTTTTCTCCTCTCTCCCCCCCTCCCCCCCTCCCCCCTATTGGCCACTGCAACAACCATGTTTTGCTAGAGTGAATGCCCTTTGTAGATGCTTGAGTACTGACCAAACAATGGCATAACTCTCACCAATAACCCTGTTGGGGGCCACTGAATGGCTGCCTTTCGTAAGAGTGAATGCCCTTTTCAGTACTGACCAACAAGGGATTAACCCTAGTTGCAGTGGCCAATGCACACGCGCGCGCAGGTACGAACCATTACACCAACACCCCCACCCCCCACCCCCGCTCCAACACAAACACAGTGACACAGACACACACGCGCACGCACAGACACACACGCTCAGGCACGCGCGCGTACGTACACACACACACACACACACACACACGCACATGTACACATACGCACACACATACATGCGCGCGCGATTGACCCACAGAGCCGTAAAATGATGAACTGGGCTGACCGATTTGTTGTGACAAAAGTGGATCCAGTCCCTCTGACTGTCTCTAAGGACGAGGTGAAGCAACAGTTGCTAGCCGTGCATTGTAACATGAGATTGTGCGAGTTGGGGCGCAGCCAGGGACAATGTTCGCGCGCGAGTATTTTGTTTTATGTACAACTAGCGCAACGCCTAGTACCGGAAATACCGAGCACCGGTAAAGCCTAGTACCGGTAATGCCAAGTACCGGTAATGCTGAGCAGCAGTTTTTTGGGGGTCCACGAAATATGATATTATTACTTTTGTGTCTCTCCTTCTTTCCATCTTCTTCTCTCATCCTGCTCTACCCACCCACCCACCCCCCCCCACCATCCCCCGCCCTCCTACATCCCCACCCCCCGCCCCTCCCAACCCCACCCCCACCCATCCGCTATTACTTTTGTGTCTCTCCTTCCTTCGATCTTCTTCTCTCATAGCGCTGTACATATCGCGCGCGTTTAAGAATGGATGGTGTAGAAATTTTCAATCAAGATAGTGACTGTCCCTGGGCAAAAGAGGAAGTTCCAAATTATGAGTCAATGTCCGGTCTGGTTACGCCGCGGTTTGTGAAAAGGTGAAGCGGCACTTATCGCGCGCGTTTATGAATCGATTCGCTTCTAGTTTGGCACACGGATAGTCACCGTACCCGGTCACATACCTTCCAAATTCGAAGGCAATCCGCCCAGAAATACTGGAGATACGGGCGCCGAAAGGCCGGCGGATACGCGTTTCGCGCATTTGCCAAACCGCGCAAATGACGCAGCCGCTTCGGTTGCCGTTGCCGTCGCCCCGTTAGGGCTCATAGCAAATTTGAATCGATTCGGTCGAAAAACGGCGGAGTTATAAGGCCCGTTTTGTGTTTTACACACACACACACACGCGCGCGCGCGCGCGCGCGCGCGCGCGCGCGCGCGCGCACACGCACACGCACACGCACACGCACAAACACACAAACAAACAACAACAACAACATACAGTATTTATACGCGCTCTATCTTGATAGAAATCAAATCAAAGCGCACACACACGTTAGCATTCATAACGCATTCAAACAAAGATGCAATACAAAGCGGACACACACGTTTGACATAAATGGTATACAGCAGAAACAGACCTAAAGGCAAGGGAGAGAAGAAGAGAAAGAGAGTGGAGCCTCAATGACGGGGAAACAGGTGGGTTTTGAGGTTAGATTTGAAGCTGAGAGGGTCGATCGCTGACGGAGGGAAAGAGGAAGTTTGTTCCAAGATGTCGGTCCTGAGACAGCAAAAGAGCGCCGACCAACGGTTGAAAGCTTATACCTAGGGATCTGGAGAGAAAGAGGGTCAGAAACTGAACGTAGAGTGCGAGCTGGCGTATAGATGGAACTATTGTCGCAGAGGTAAGATGGAGCAGCTTTATGGATATATTTCTAGCAAAGGGTGTCAATTTATACTCAATTCTGTCTGTGACAGGAAGCCAGTGCAAAGAACGGAGAAGAGGGCTAACGTGATCGAACTTTTTCTTCCTAAGGACAAGACGAGCAGCTGTGTTTTGAATACGCTGGAGACAAGATAGAGAAGAGACTGACAGGCCAGAAAGGAGAGCATTACAGTAGTCAAGACGAGACAGGCAGACACAGACAGACACAACCTTGCCTTTTTACTATATGATGGTGGTGTCGTGTTTTTTGTTGTTGTTTGTAAAGTAAATACATGTGGGATGTTATCGACGTGTTGATGTTTACTGTGGTGACAGTCCTGAGAAAACCATTGCTGTTGACGAGACTATATAATTATAAGCAATGCTAAATAAATAAATAAGTGTATGTGTGTGTGTTTTATATTCTGTTTATCCTCGATGCCCCCAAGAGGGGTCAAAGGAATGATTATTATTACATTGTATTGTGTGTTTGTGTGTGACACAGTGTATGTCTTTGTGTTCGCGTGTGTGTGTGTGTGCGTGTGCGTGCGTTATGTTTGCATGGATGTGTGTGTTGTGTTGTGTAATGTAGAGCCGTGTAAGGTATTGTACACGTAGTGTGTATTTGCATTTCTGTCGCGGCAGGGAAAAGTCGTGTCTACCTGTAATAGTTATAAACACTTAGGCCTTTATCATTATTAAATTGCAGCCTATGCGATTAATCATTAACATGTGTTTCCAACTTTGCCAATGCTGAAGCCCTGTTGTAGGCCTACAGATAATGATGTTATGTGATAAACGTTAAAGGCAGTAGTATATCAGGGCCTATGTTTAGAGGGGGGGGGGGGGGGGGGGCGATAGATTGGCACGTGATAGAGAAAAACTTCAGACATTACGATTATGTGTGTGTGTGTGTCTGTGCCAACACTCCTACGCTAAGATGCTGCGGATTATGTTGTGATAGCTAATCACTAGCACTAAACGACGAGTGTCCTGTACAGTGATAATAAAGAAGAAAAGAAATATAAAGGCCCAGTTCTCCAAACAATCCCACGGGGAAGGAGTAAAAGACAAGAGATAGACTAAAAAGCTGTCCAGTTCCCTTAGGACTGATAGTGTTTGGGTCTGACCGTCTGAATTTCTATCAAGGCGTGTAATCATGAGCGCGTTTTAGACAATCGACACGGGTACAGTAGTATGTAAATTAGGCTGAGCAGTCAATCGTTTGGGGAGTTTAGTCTCATTGACATACTACTACCTGTGTTGACTGTCTAAGACAGCACTCATGATTACCGGGCCTGCGCAGTAAGAGGCACCGAAAATCGGGCACATGCCCGGAGTATTTCAACGTAGAATGAAACCCTCCTCAACAAACTTCAGAAAGTTCAAAACAATGCAGCTCGGTTAATCCTTAAAGTCCCTCGTACAGACCACATCAAACCCCACCTCAGTACTAGAGTTGAGAACCGGTTCAAAATTTCGAACCGGTTTTTAACCGTTTTTTCCTCTCCGAACCGGTCTTTTCTAACCGGTTTTTTTTAAACCAGTACTCACATCAGTAGTTTCACCTATGCAAACATATTTATTTGTCAGAATATTCCCACACATACACACACACTCAACTGAAAACTCAGCTCAACTCCAACAAACATTTGAATGACGGGGCCATCTGCCCGTGTCAAAGGAAGGTGAGGGTAGGGGTGTAGTTGAAAAATATAATAATCATAGGGAAAATAATTAAACCAAAGCAAAAACAAAACGTCATATGGCGGTTGAAGTGTGAAGGATGGTGGCACATTCACAACGCAATGAACTAGCTCTGAGAATAATCAGATATGTAGCGGGATGATAAGGAATACAAAAGTATTATAATCTTAATTATGTACCTGAACAGATAAACAAAATGAGAAGAGAAAATATTTCACAATGGAAGGAAAAATATCACACACGAGCGCGCGCGCACACACACTATCACACGCGCACAACCGCACACACGCGCGTTTGCACACGCATATGCACGCACATACAGATTCTCTCTCAGTCCCAGGGCTGGGTGGAGAAAAGCTGTTAGTGCTAATCTCATGTTCCGTGGTTAAATAATATTTCGTTTTCGTTCTCTCTCTCTCTCTCTCTCTCTCTCTCTCTCTCTCTCTCTCTCTCTCTCTCTCTCTCTCTCTCTCTCTCTCTCTCTCTCTCTCTCTCTCTCTCTCTCTCTCTCTCTCATTCTTATAACAGTAATGACATATTCTACTTTTAGACAATAGCTTCTGACTTCAGTAAACGCATTCATTTTAATCGAACAATAACTACCGAATGTACATTAAGCAGCTAGTGAAGCTACTCCCAATCCCAGTTATAACAATGAACACCCCCATCCCCCTCCTCCAAATAGAAACCCGCAAAATCAAATTTTAAACAAAATCGTACATCGTTTGGATTTAAGAGGTCAGTACAAAGAGTGAGACGGGGGATGGAGAGAGAGAGAGAGAGAGAGAGAGAGAGACAGAGAGAGAGTATACACATTTAGGTATGAATAAAATACAGTGCATATCATAGCAAGTTCATGTCCGTTTATTGATAAGAAAAAGCTTGTGTGTATGTGTGTGTGTGTGTGCGCGCGCGCCTCTGTGAGTGTGTGTGTGTGTGAGAGAGAGAGTGTGTGTGTGTGTGTGAGAGAGAGAGAGAGAGTGTGTGTGTGTGTGTGTGTGTGTGTGTGTGTGTGTGTGTGCAGATCAAAATATTTTCTAACATATTTGCTCATCTTCTTAGCATAAGAATTTATAGAAATGAAATGAAATAAACTTAAAAAGACATTGTTTTGTTGTTGTTCCATTCACAGTTCTCTTGGTGATTAGTCATGTTTGTTGTTCCACCACCCCGATTGATCGCACTGCCACATTGCAAGCACAAAGCAATACTTTCTACAATCACTCCAACACTCTTTCATTTTTTTCCCAAGGAGAAAATGCCTCCAAATGTTTGTTACTGTAGTGTAGGCCTAATCATTGGTCATACTTGCTCCTTACAACACCAGACAACTAGAAACAGCTACTCTTGGTTTACAAACACCCAATCTGCGCTGAGGTTCAGTGTTGTTCTTCGAAAAGAATGCGTTATTCTAAGAGAAACTTACTTTCAGTTTGCAGTTAAAAAAACCGGTTCACAGCAACTCGAACCGGTTTTTCGAACCGCGAAATTTCAGGACCGGTTTTTCGGTTCAAACCGGGTTTTTTCCCCACCTCTACTCAGTACCTTACACTGGCTTCCAGTCGAGGCAAGAATAAAGTCTAAAATTGCTTGCCTCTGTTTCAATGCTGTCCATTCATCTGATCCTGCCTACCTCTCTGATCTCGTTCACCTGTACTCACCCTCCACTGCTCCAGGTCTCTCCGTTCCTCTTCTGACAAACTTATCCTTTCTATTCCTCGTACAAATACTAAGACATAATGGTGAACGTTCATTTTCTTTCAGCGCCCCTTTTGTCTGGAACACACTACCATATGAACTTCGTTCTGCTAAATCTTTCCATTCTTTCAAAACCGCTCTTAAACCTCTTCCGGCAATACCTCTGATTTCTTCCTGGTCCTGTTTCCTGCCTTAAAACTATGTTCCCCACATTGTGTGTGGGTGCGTGTGCGCGTGTGCGTGCGTGTTGTGGCTATGTGCATGTTTTTGATAGTTAATATTGTAGTAGCTTATGATCTATGTATTTATTTAAATATTTGTGAAGCGCCGTGAGCTCAAGAGAGAAAGGGCGCTCTATAAATGTTAGTTATTATTATTATTAATAATGAGGCCAAGAGAGGAGATAACGAAATTGAACAAAGGGGGATACTCTCTTTATAATTAACTCCCCTCCACCAAAGTTGATTACGATAACAATCATCTAGCAATGCGTGGGTCAGAACCAAAGTCAAACAAACAAAGCATCAGAAAGAGAGTATTCCCCCTTTGTTCAATTTCGTATTTGAACGTAGTTATTTTGTGCAATATCATTCAGCTCATTTACAGGTTACATTAGTGTCCATAAAGTCTTTAAAAAACAAAAATTGATGGTGAATGCATTTTTGAGTTTACAGGAAACGCAACCCACCTATTTAACAATTGATTTTGTTTACTTCTATTTTTTTCCTTTCTGTCAATGATAAACGCAGTCTTTCACAATGATTCATAACGTGGCAATACCATAGACGATGAGTTTTAACCGAGGCGTGGTTACTGCTACACCTATCTGTATTGCTAAAAAAATCGAGACTTTACTGGTGTTGCACTGCCTCCGGGCATTGCCTCCATATTGTTCCCACCATCTTTGTATTTACAAATGTCCCATAATGTGTCTATGACCGAGAGGACGTAAAACATCATTTTCATCATCACGCAGTCTTCAGGGATTCGTACAAATTTATTGTGGCGGTACCATAGCCAATGTCGTTTAACCGAGGCGTGGTTACCGCTACACCTATCTGTATTGTTAAAAAATCGGGACTTTACTGTTGTTGCACTGCCTCCAGGCATTGCCTCCAGTATTATTCCCACCATCTTTGTATCTACAAATGTCCCATATGTGTCTGTTCCAGACCGAGAGGACGTAAAACACCATTTTTCGGTTTTTATCACGCAGTCTTCTTGCTTAACAAAGAAACTGAATGAATATCCTGTAGTATTCCTCTAAACCTTCAGGGCTTCCAATCGTCCCGCAAAACAAAGGGTCCCATGGACTCCTTCACTTACAGTATAGAGGGTCCTAGAGGCGGGATAGAGGGTCCCAGTGGCAATGCGAATGCTAAAACGAATGTTGCTAGTGCATCCCTTGTACCCCCTGCACATTCTTTTAGAGGGTCCTTTAGAATTTTAGTACTTCATAGACTCCCAAATGGGGGTCCCTGGGAGCTCTGACCTTTGTTTGTTTGTTAAAGATACGCGAACAACTAGACATAACACGTTTCAAACTGGGTCTTAGATTTTTTTTAGGATGAACTAGAAAACGATGAAGTGTGCAAATCTCTCCAAGCAGAGACGGTTTTGGTTTTAATTTCTTAATAGAACTAAGCCGACCCCAGGTGTTTCTTTTCGTTTGTCTGTTTATTTGTTTGTTTGTGTGTTTAAATTGTTTTTATCAACACTAGCAAAGCAACGAGAAGGCTTTTCGTTTGTTTGTTTATCCGTGTGTTAAAATTTAAAAACAACACACTTGCAAAGCAACGAAAAGGCCTACCGCAGATAGCTTAGGCTACCTTATAAGTCAAAATGAGCTATACAAAGCAGCTACAGTACTTGCTTTTGGAAAGCATTGCATTATTGAAATGAAGAGAGGACCACCTTCCCTCCCCCCAACCCCCACCCCCAGAATTTTTTTTGAATGCGACATTATTTTAATCTAAACCTTTAAAGTAGTATTTCAAGTATGACACTCAGACCTTAACTGTCTTTCCATTTTCATCAACATCCATTCCTAACTTTTGCAACAAATCTGCTAACAGCAAGACAGACACTGATAATTAGGGTAAGACGAGGTAAAAAGCCCACGGGCGGGTAAGAAGCCCATGCCAATTATCTCATGAAATAAAGCAAATTTCAGTCAAATTTGCCCATGAGACGAATGCTAAACATTAACACTCGTCTCATGGGCAAAATGTGACTGAAATTTCCTTTATTTCATGAGATAATTGGCATGAGCTTCTTACCCGCCCATGGACTTTTTACCCCGTCTTCCCCTACATGTAAAATTGAACTTCATTCGTACGAATAACACATTCAGTTTAATTTTTAAAACAACCAACAACTACTAAATCTTCATAAAATCTCATCAAAATCATGTCTTACGGCAGCAGGTGTTCTCTTCAATAGGAGAAAAGGCATTAATTTAATAATAGAGAATTCCGGTAAAGGTAAAGATGTGCCCCCCCCCCCCCCCCCCCTGCATTTCTCGGTTAATTGTATTTTTCCGTTTTTGCCTTTCTTACCATACATACAGCTGTATTTTAGGAACATTTTCAGCTAATTCTCTTTTTGGAATACAAACCCTAACCCTAGCCCTAAACCTAACCCTACCCCCCACTATGTACTGCAGTACACCGCGATTTGTCACATTTGTGGTTCGTTGCGTATTTCCGTCTTATAGGGTTAGGGTTAGGGATAGGGATAGGCTTAGTATTGCAAAAAGGTTATTAGCTAAACATGTTCCTAAAATACAGCTTTATGTATGGTAAGAAAGGTAAAAACGGAAAAATACAATTAACCGAGAAATGCAGGGAGCCCCCTCCACCACCACCACCCCACACACCCACACACCCACACTCCTCCAATTCCTTTCCATAAGTTTTTGAGTGACGTTGCCCAAACCTAAACCGACAGAGGCAAAGTGAAGCAACAACAACAACAACAACAACAACAACAACTGCCTGTTTGGCATAGGTAAGCAAACGAGTTTCCCAACCAAGTCTTCTTAAATAACAAAGACGACAAACGAAGTCGGTTTTTGGGGGGGGGCTTTTAAAACATTACCGGGGTTGTTTTGCTCCTTAACCCTTTCACCGCCAACGTCGCATTTTAGCACCACAGTGATTTAACACCTATGTCACTAAAAGGCATCAAATTGGGGTCTATTATCCAAAGACCCTATTGTATTAGTTTTGGGAGGTAAGGATAGACGTTATTTCATATATGCCACAGAAGAATCCCCAATTCTGCAGATGGATTTTGTTCTCTACCCAGGTAAAAATTAATGGACATTTTTGGCTGAAATATGGCTGGCGGTGAAAGGGCTAAAACACGGTAGCAATTTGACACCGAATAGAAAACTTAAACCGCTGTGATTGAAACTCACGTCTCCATAGCAACCAGACTGCAGCCTGATTCTTGGCACCTGAGACAGCAGCGACAAGAAACCAGCCTTTGTTTTAGGATACAGGAGGCGACAATCTAGCGGAATGTTTCACATTGCCTCACTTGATATCATCCGTGTGGCTCATGTGTCGCACAGATTATGTTCGTAGTGTGTGTATGCGCGCGTATGTGTATGTGTGTGTGTGTGCCTGCATACTTGCATACATTTTAATATTTATTTGCCTCTCTCTCTCTCTCTCTCTCTCTCTCTCTCTCTCTCTCTCTCTCTCTCTCTCTCTCTCTCTCTCTCTCTCTCTCTCTCTCTCTCTCTCTCATTTTGTGTTTTGTACCTAGATGCTCACTTATTTTCGGTCCCTCCACATCCCGTTTGTTAAGTATTTATGTATGATGCTTAATTTATTCTGTGTGTTTATATTGATAATGTGCCTGCTTATGATGATAATGTGTGTTCGTTTTCTTTGCTTTGCATGCCTTTCTTGTTTATTGAATTCTTTGCTTTTGATTTTCTTTTCCTTTCTCTTTTTTTCCCTTGAGGACTGGGTGAAAAAAAAAGTATTCATACTTACTCTATTATCCTCAGAAAATAAAAGTTATTCATTCATTCTCTCTCTCTCTCTCTCTCTCTCTCTCTCTCTCTCTCTCTCTCTCTCTCTCTCTCTCTCTCTCTCTCTCTCTCTCTCAAAGCGAAACTACACTTTAATAAAATGTTAGCCACAAACAAAGATACGGCTGCATTATGGCGAGCAATCAGTGCTTTCAGTTACAAGAATTGCACCAAACAAAACCACAGCTACACCGTCTCCTAAGTTCCTAACTCATTTAACGAGCGCTTCCACAACTTAGCAAGTTCAACCATTCAGTCTGACACCTTATGCTCTGATAAGTACACTGTGCCCTTATTGCTTCAAACCTTTTGCGAGGAGAGACTATAATAATTGTATCCTAACTCCTCCTTTCAGTTCACGAAGCTCTAGCAGCTCTTATTACTAGTTTAAATAATACAAAAATCAATGGGGCCTGGCACGTTAAGCGCCTCTCTTTTAATGCTTTTCTCTTCCACGCATTGTCGAACCTCTTACATATATACGACTGAATGCCTTGCCATGATGTGACGATCTGTACGTCCTTGACTGCGCTATGAGCGCCTGGCTCCCCACTTAAAGACTTTAAACATATTTGGACAATCTGCACGCTCTTTATTTTCATAGAAAAGGCTTGTTGTTTTGTGTTCATTTTTTTTCATATATATAATTATATATAGTTTGCTTTGATAAAAACTTTTTTCACTTATACTACATGAAAATGTATGCTTTGTTGGAGCAGATATTACTTTATCATATATAATTATATTATATATATTGCACTTTCTCTTAAAGGTTCTGACTTAGATATATATATATATATATATATATATATATATATATATATATATATATATATAGCATGAAAGAAAAATCTCAGTGAATAGCCAGCTCCGTACCCCTACTCTGAAGGACTGAAAAGTTAGTGCATTTGAAATGCAGAATAGTTTGCTTTGGGAGAAGCATTCTGTTTACTGGAAGTAAATCAGCACAATTTATATAACTTTTTTTTATTCAGTTGTTCTTTTTTGTTTTACTTAAAGACAGAACACGAACATTACTCAAAGTTAACATTAACTGGTTTTGTTTCTGAGGTTCACAAATAAAGACATTGGACACAGAAAAGCTTTATCAAAGCAAATATATATATATATATATATATATATATATATATATATATATATATATATATATATATATATATATATATTTTCTCAATGAATTTACTCTTGTCTAAACGTTAGTTTTATTCACAATTCAATCACACAATAATGCAGTCTAAAACCTTTTTCGATTGTATCAAATTGATTGAGATAGAAAGAGGGGGGGGGGGGGGAGGAGAGAGAGAGGGGGGGCGGGGGGGGGGTGGTGGTGGTTTTTGAGGGAGACAGTATTCAAATCAGCTCTCAAGACCCACCTATTCAAGCTACATCACAACCTTTAGGCCACATTACTTCTCGACTCTATTCTCACACACACGCTCCCCCCCATATTAGTTTCACTGTGTGTTGACTGCAATGTTTACGTCAGCTTTGTTGCGAGAGAGAGAAAGAGAGAGAGAGAGAGAGAGAGAGAGAGAGAGTGTTGCTTTATTCAACTGATTGTATTTTGTATTGTGTTTTGGGGTGGGTGGGGTGAGTGGTGGTGATGGTAACGGGGTGTGTGTGTGTAATTGCGTGTGTGTGTGTGCATGTGCGTACGTGCGTGTATGTGTGGGTGGGGTGTGGGTTGTGTATGTGTATGCCTATTTGCATGTGTGTGAGTGATTATTTGTTTTGTTGTTGAATTTCTTGCTTTTAATTTTTGTTGTTGTTAAGCGCATAGAGCTCCACATTTGGTGGAGGAGTGCGCTATGTAAATGATTCACTATTATTATTATTATTATTATTATTATTATTATTATGTATAGACCAAGGAATGATACCTTCTGCCCTTCACTATTATTATTATTATTATTATTATTATTATTATTATTATTATTATTATCATCATTATTATGATTATGTATAGACCAAGGAACGATACCTTCTGCCCTTAAAAACAGATAAAGTTATCCCAATGCCCAAAGCAAACGACCATTCTGACCTAAGCAACTTTAGACCTATCTCACTTCTGCCAGTGCTATCAAACCCCCTAGAAAAGCACATCCACAGTCACCTATCTGAATATCTATAAAACCTGAACCTCCTTCATCCCCTCCAGTCTGGTTTCCGGCATCATCATTCTTGTCACATAGCCTTTGTCCGTTTGTGTGATTCTTGGCTCTCAGCACTAAACAAGCATCAGTTAACTGGTTCTGTCTTTCCTGATCTAAGAAAAGCCTTTGACCGTGTCGACCACACAATACTTACCGACAAATTATTACACTATCTCATAAACCAGCACTCCCTGTCATTCTTCTCATACCTTGATAATAGAACACAATACGTTTTTAGTAATGGCGAGTCCTCTTCTACGTGAAATGTGGTGTACCCAGGGATCTGTCCTCGGTCCATTACTTCTTTGTATTTTCATTAACGATCTTCCATTGTCTATATCCAACCCAAGTGTTTCATGTGATCTTTTCGCAGACGACTCCTCTCTTCATCCCAGTTCGGATGATGTAACGCGAATTAACGGTCATCCAAAACTCTCTTCAGTCAGGCTTACATGATGTATCTAAATGGTGCAAATTAGTGTGGACTTTTTGCATTACGACAGCTGTGTTGTACTGTAACTTATATTCTAGCGGTAAAATCTCAAGTTCACGAAGCTTTTCTGAAGTCAACAGAGACGGATCTGTCGCGGTAAAATCTCCTAGTTCACGAAGCTTTTCTGAAGTTAACAGAGACGGATATGTCAGATGATCCGTCTGACGGATATGTCAGATGATCCGTCTCTGTTAACTTCAGAAACTGACATATCCGTCTCTGTTAACTTCAGAAAAACTTCGTGAACTTGAGATTTTACCGCTAGAACATTGGTCGGTTGGTGCGGTTGGGTTTCTGCTTTTGCTTGTTTTCATTGCTGATGTTGATGCTCTGCCTGCTATGTCGTTATATTTCTGCTACTGTGTTGTTTCTGTGAACGATTTTTCTTTGCCTCAACGTTCATTTATAGTATTAGTTACATGTTGCATGCTTAGAACCAAGGACAGACTGGAAGGATAGGCCTAGCCTAAATACTTAACCTTGTAAAACAAAGTGTCTGAACTCTCTCTCTCTCTCTCTCTCTCTCTCTCTCTCTCTCTCTCTCTCTCTCTCTCTCTCTCTCTCTCTCTCTCTCTCTCTCTCTCTCTCTCTCTCTCTGTTTGCGCGCGCGTGTGTGCGTGCGTGTGTTGACTAGATTTGTTAAGCCTTGCTTTGCTTCTTGTTGCTTTGTTTTGCTTTGCTTGTTTGTTTGTTTCATCTTATATAACATTTCATAAAAAAGAAAGAACGGCCCATTTTCTCTATCATTTGACCCTTTCTTACGTCTTCATCTTGACCTATCTTCTTATGGTCCATACAATGTATCGATCTTTAACTGACCCTTTCTTACTTCTTGATCTTGACCTATCTTCTTATGGTCCATACAATGTATCGATCTTTAGCTGACCCTTTCTTACTTCTTGATCTTGACCTATCTTCTTATGGTCCATACAATGTATCGATCTTTAACTGACCCTTTCTTACTTCTTGATCTTGACCTATCTACTTCTGGTCCATACAAGGTATCGATCTTTAACTGACCCTTTCGCACTGACCCCTTCTTACGCCCGTCATCTTCTTCTTGACCCGACTTGACCTATCTTTCTTAAGGTCAATACAAGGTATCGATCTTCCCACTGACCTTTTCTTAAGACGTTTGTGAGGATTGGATGATGATGAGGATGTGATCAGTGTCACAAACTATACTACTCATATGTCTATTGTTTTCTCCTTCACAGGATCGTTGGATTCTCTGCAGTGTGCTGTCTTCCCTTAAGCCCATAAGCACATCATTGAAATTAGCTGTCCGCCAAGGCCTGATCTTTGCGGTAACTATAACTTTCATCGTTCCTGACAGGCCCCAGGGGCGAAGGGAAGGGAGGGAGGGGGGGGGGGGGGGGGGTGCTGAGGGAAACAGGACCTGGTCCAGTTTATTATTATTACTAGCGCAACGCCGAGTACCGGTAACGCCTAGTAACGGTAACGCCTAGTAACGGTAACGCCAAGTACTGGTAACGCTGAGTACATCAAATTTGAAGCGATTCGGTTACGAAACGGCGGAGTTATAAGGCCCGTTTTCCCGTTGGCGCTGCTCTGAGAGTGACGCGCTCTCCCGATTCTCTTCAAATTTGCAGCCAGACAGCAAATTTGAAGCGATTCGGTTAAGAAACGGCGGAGTTATAGGCCCCGTTTCCCGTCGGCGCTGCTCTGAGAGTGACGCGCTCTCCCGAGTAACGGTAACGCCTAGCAACGGTAACGCCAAGTACTGGTAGCGCTGAGTACAGCATATTTGAAGCGATTCGGTTAAGAAACGGCGGAGTTATAAGGCCCCATTTCCCGTTGGCGCTGCTCTGAGAGTGACGCGCTCTCCCGATTCTCTTCAATTTGCTGTCAGGCTTTGCCCCCGCCACAGCAAGCCTGACAGCACATTTGAAGCGATTCGGTTAAGAAACGGCGGAGTTATAGGCCCCGTTTACCGTTGGCGCTGCTCTGAGAGTGACGCACTCTCCCGAGTAACGGTAACGCTGAGCAACGGTAACGCCAAGTACTGGTAACGCTGAGTACAGCAAATTTGAAGCGATTCGGTTAAGAAACGGCGGAGTTGTAAGGCCCCGTTTCCCGTTGGTGCTGCTCTGAGAGTGACGCGCTCTCCCGATTCTCTTCAAATTTGCTGCCAGGCTTTGCCCCGGCCACAGCAAGCCTGACAGCAAATTTGAAGCGATTCGGTTAAGAAACGGCGGTGTTATAAGGCCCAGATTCCCGTTGGCGCTGCTCTGAGAGTGACGCTCTCTCCTGATTCTCTTCAAATTTGCTGCCAGGCTTTGCCCCGACCACAGCAAGCCTGACAGCACATTTGAAGCGATTCGGTTGAAAAACGGCGGAGTTATATGGCCTGTTTTGTGTTTCAGACAGACACACAGACACACACTTGCCTTTTTATTATATGATTATCAGAGTCCTCGGGTCTATCGGAAATGATTGCGAGCAAGGGAGGGTGTATCCTCATATCCGTTATTGTGTGAACCCAAGCCTTCCGTTCATTGTCTCCTAACTCACCATTTCTCCTCCGTCTCAAGGGGGCCTAAGGGTAGGAGAGCAACTTGGCTTCTACCACAGTCTGTTTGTCTCTCCCCCCCCCCCCCCCCCCCCCTCCCCACATTCCCTTATGTCTTGTCGGGAGGTGTTTTGTATGAAATTAAAAGTACACGCTGGACATTGATTCTGCCTATCATTATAATCGGTTCTGTTGTGCTGTTTCCTAGCAATGTTATAATATTATATAAACTCCTGAAACCCCCCAAGCTGTCCCTGAAATCTGTTGGTGAGAGAGCCTTCAGTTTCAGAGCACCCGCCGTCTGGAACTCCCTCCCTGAAGAACTCCGTAATCAGCCTACTCTTTATTCTTTTAAATATCAACTCAAGACCTACCTCTTCAAAAAAGCTTTTTCTCTTCTGTAGATCTCTTAGTACACCATGGTTGTAGTGTGTGTGTGTGTGTGTGTGTGTGTGTGTGTGTGTGTGTGTGTGTGCGTGTGCGTGTGCGTGTGCGTGTGCGCGTCTTATATTTGTTGTTTATTTATTTATTCTGACTTTGGTTCATTATAAATAATGTACAGTTGGGTGAACGAATTAGTATGAAAGATAGTTGAAAGCGCATTGAGTTGCGTAGCAAGAAATGCGCTCTATAAATATTATATTATTATTATTATTATTATTATTATTATTATTATTAATAAGAGAATAATGTAGGTTATCTTGACATGCATATTGTCACCCCCTCCCCCCCCTCCCTACCCACTACCTACCTTTTACTTAAATGGAATATTTGTTTTTTATAAAGGTGACCCCGATTTTAACTATGAGATTCAGTATTTTCTTTGTTGCTGTTGTTGAAAATGACACTCACTTAGATAATTCCAATATATTCCCACTGCGTTTAGAAATACATGGCAGCCTACCACGATGCGTGAATACAAATACTATAATATATCCGAAGGTCAACACAGATCAATAAACAAATATTTAAAAAATGCTAATTTTAGATGATAAAATTCCTGAACCAAATTACGGCGAGGATGCGCTTTCGTCACCACACCCATACACCCGCCTTCAAATGTTCGCGTTGATCATTTTCACTGAAAAGCAACATTCTGCTATTTTTGGGGGAAGAGATGGGGTTTGGATCAGCCTAGCATTGTTTTCAGAAAGTCAACAATTGAAAGAAGCAGACTTTGAGATTGAGGATCGTAAACATGAGGCGTGTGAGTAAAGTACATAT
>CM065683.1:49722282-49787282 GCA_017654935.2 Phymorhynchus buccinoides | reverse complement strand
CTAATTGTAGTTGGACTCACCGCAGCAGAGCGCCAAAACGGAGAAGATCACGAAGACGGCAAACATTCTGGACATGATGCAGGTCAGGCCTTCACAGGTGAAGCTCTGGAACGGACACTGTTCGTTGTAGGTAAGATCAAATGGCCGCAAAGACGCTGACCACCTGCTGCACGCGCCTGGATAGAGCGGAACGGGGGAAAAGGATACCGCCTGAAATCTCAGTACCGCTTTTATAGAAAGAGAAGTGCCAGCCAGACAGTGTGTGGGTTGTGAGACTGAGAGGGGGTCAGCCAACAGGCTTTTCGTGATGCGTTTTCCGTTCCTGCCAGGAAAAGGAGTCCCTCCCAGCTTCCCACGCGACTTTCGATTGGACCAAAACAGCTAGCACGTGGAAGCGAGATGCACGGCGACAATCAATCGGGTGATGTTTTTAGCAAAGTTTGGCGTGGCGTAGGTTGAAGAAGAAAAAAAGAAGAAAAAAAGCTTTTTGTCTTGGCAGTCTTCACACACATACACACGCGCGCGCGCACATGCTCGCACGTATGCACAGAGAGAGAGGGAGAGATTCAGTGTAAGTTCTTAATTCGTTCTGTTGGAAACAAGAACAATAGCAGCAACAGCAAACATAGCACACAAGCACGCGTTAGCACAGTGAAACACACATGTGCGCGCAGGCACACCAAGCGAGCCAGTTGATAAGCATATTACCACCAATTTTATTAGTAATAGAATGTAGATTCTTGAACTTGTTTCTTTGATAATCAATATACAATGTGTATTCGAAATCAATTCGGCGTAGAACTAGATGGTGTGTGCACAAATCTGCCGTACTTGGTCTGACCTCGTCCTTTCTCTCGAGTCTTCTTTCCCTGCTAATTATCACCATCCTTATTGTCATCATCATCATCATCATGAGTCCCTTCTTGTTGAGCATCTGCATTACTGAAAACGAGATAGGCGGTCACGGAAGGCTCAACGATGACCAGACCTGCCAGAGTGAAGCCAGTGGTGATGGTGAACTGAGGCCACCACACAAAGTCGTGGGTCACTGTACTGTCCGTCTGCACCAGGGTAAGGAAGAGCGTGGCCAGAGGAGTGGTCAACGACTCCACCACCATGACCATCACGGACCCTTCGGACTGCTGGACCACCATGTACTGAAAGAGGCTGTACATGGAATAGGCGCCGATGTAGACCCAGCCTGCAGCGGCCAGGTCGTGACAGCTATAGGGCAGGTCACCCCTCTCCGCCGGGATATGCGTCCATACCTCTTCCAGGCTCCTGGGCTGTAGGATTGTGTGCATAATGTTAGCATTGTGTGCATATTATGTTAGAGTGTATCGGGAGGTAAAGGGAATGGGGGAAAGCTGACAGTATCTTCTGGCATATCTTCTCGGTGTGTGCCCAAGTCTGTGTGTTAGGAAGCCGTGTTCAACATTGAGCTCCAAGTAGTCTGTAGAACGGTATCAGGACAACTACTCCCCGGACAAGTACCCCCTGGATAACTACCCCCCTAGGACATCTAGCCCCTGGACAAGTACCCCCTGGATAACTACCCCCTAGGACATCTAGCCCCTGGACAAGTACCCCCTGGATAACTACCCCCTAGGACATCTAGCCCCTGGACAAGTACCCCCTGGATAACTACCCCCTAGGACATCTAGCCCCTGGACAAGTACCCCCTGGATAACTACCCCCTAGGACATCTAGCCCCTGGACAAGTACCCCCTGGATAACTACCCCCCTAGGACATCTAGCCCCTGGACAAGTACCCCCTGGATAACTACCCCCCTAGGACATCTAGCCCCTGGACAAGTACCCCCTGGATAACTACCCCCCTAGGACATCTAGCCCCTGGACAAGTACCCCCTGGATAACTACCCCCTAGGACATTTAGCCCCTGGACAAGTACCCCCTGGATAACTACCCCCTAGGACATTTAGCCCCTGGACAAGTACCCCCTGGATAACTACCCCCCTAGGACATCTAGCCCCTGGACAAGTACCCCCCAAACATTATTTTGTAAACGTTATTGGTAAAGAAAATGTCTATGCGATAACAAAATTAAAACCATGCGGTCCACTTACTTACACTGACATACACCACAAAAAACTAAAAATCTTCATACAAAATGAGTGATAGTATCTATACAATATGACACATTGTGTTTGTTACATACTGGTTCATACACGATCATCATTGAGCACACGAGCATTAGGACTACTGTCGTGTACACATGCGCGCACGCACACGCACACACACACACTGACACAAAACAGAACAAGGTGTGAAAAGGTCGAGGACATTAAATTTTGAGAGAGGGAATAAACACACTCACATCAACTGATAAAACATTCACAGGGGTGGAATGTACGTGTTCATAGCGCAGATACCTCTACCTGGGGACACCCTCACTCTCTTGGCCACTAAGGGTTTAGGGTCATTGTTGTTGTTGGGGATGGATTCAAAGGCCAACCATTCCCCAAGCTGTATAAGGGCCCTCCAACAAGTACACGCATGCCTCCTTGTCTGAGCCTGAGAGCCGGTCATACATCTTTCACAAATTGACCAAGCTGTAAAGGGGTTGTCCATTGTTGTAAAAATAGAGCTATATTATACAATTCTCACTCTCATCTTTCATTTTATTCTTGGCTCTCACTTGGGCCTGCTGATAGGGCATGTGCTTGCTGGGAGTGAAGGCCGTAGAATGCTAGTACAATCATGTATGTGTGTATTTCTCTGTACAATCTTTCACAGTACTTGTCAACGTCAATAATTATTATTCTGAAGCCTGCCTCTCTCTCTCTCTCTCTCTCTCTCTCTCTCTCTCTCTCTCTCTCTCTCTCTCTCTCTCTCTCTCTCTCTCTCTCTCTCTTGTTTACTTTGATGTATCATCATGCATGTTCATATTGTAATTATCTGTTTGCCTTATCGTTTTGTTTTAGTCTTGTTTCCGTCTCAAGGACAGATTGTAAGAATAGGCCTGGCCTAATATCTCAATATGCGTAATACAGTTTTCAAGTGTCAAGTCTCTCTCTCTCTCTCTCTCTCTCTCTCTCTCTCTCTCTCTCTCTCTCTCTCTCTCTCTCTCTCTCTCTCTCTCTCTCTCTCTCTCTCTCTCTCTCTCTCTCTCTCTGATATGTTTGAAGTTCGAAGTCTCTCTCTCTCAAGCCTGATTAACATACGTTGAATTGGAGGTCACTATACCATTCGTTCTCATGTGCATTGCTCACCGTAGCGTGTCATGTCAGGTTATTTCACACAACCTTCATTGCCTGATACAATGTTCCCAGCCTTTAACAAATGTTTTTTTACTTATAATTTTTTTTTTGTGCAAGGAGGCCATGTTTTCAACTTTGTCCCGTTTACTTGTCTGTCTATTTGTAGCATAAATGACAAGAGGCAAAGCCTTCTAGGCTCATACTATTGTTTCTCTCTATTATCAAAAAACAGATTCAAACGCTAGACCGTTCATTTTATGACTTGTAGAGAACAGAAGAATCTGTGTTCCAGCTCAGTTTCGGTTTCGGTTTCGGTTTCACTCCTCCATTTATTAAAAAACCGGCTAAAATCACTCCTTTTTGCTATGTTTTTTATTCCCCCAAAAAGGCGTGATTTTAATCGTTTTCTTGCGTTTTTTATTCTCGAAAACAGTGCGAAATTCGTTTAATCTCGAAAACAGCGTGATTTAATTGTTTTTAAATGGAAAAAAAAAAGGAAAATTCTTTGTTAAATATATGTTTTGGAATTCCCGTTTTTTATGGAAGAAAATAAAACCGAAACTGAGCCAGATCAAAAGATTCTACTCAAAATATTCATGAATATAAATAATTATTTTTTAAATTAAGCAAATAACTGGGCCTTTAAAATGAAACCCATCATGAGAAAATACCCACGAAGAATCGCTGAATTATTTGATGAAGGCGAACTTGAAGAACCCACCGAAGAAGAATTAAAAAGTTTGCAATCTGTTTTAAATGAGGCAGAACTGATTGTTATTGATCCAACGAATGTAATCGAAAGTGTAAAGAACGCTATTTCTCAAATCCCCAATAAAGTAACCATCGATCCGCCAGTAAAATTATTATTAGCCGTGAAAATAGATTTTGTTTCTGCACATAATGAACAGATGCTAGTATGGGTCTCTACTAAACAACAGACTATTCTTTCTTATAATGACTTTACAAGTGATTGGGCAGATATTGTATTAACACAATTTATTAATGCTTCAGAAGATGCAAAATTAAGGGGATCCGGATGGGCAGAAGGTGGAGTGTTAGAAATTATATTAAAAGAAAGCAAGTACAACCCAATTGTTGGAAACTCATACATTCCTCTACCTCCAGATCTTGCTAGTAAACGTGCTCTTATAAACATTAAAAATACTGATGATAGATGTTTCATGTGGTGTGTTCTTGCAAAACTACATTATGTTAAAAAGAACGCAGAAAGAGTATCAAACTATAAATCCTACTCTAATGAGTTAATTTTAACGGTATTGACTTTCCAGTGAGCTAAGATAAAATTGATCAATTCGAGGAACAAAACAAGCCTATCAGTATTAATGTGTACACATGGTCTGCTGAAAACAAACTTAAACCGATTCGTGTATCGAACAATTCACCAACAATAGGCGATCCTAGTAAAAACCATGTTGATCTTCTTTTGATAACATACGGATCAAGGAAGCATTATACTTTAATTGGAACAATGAGCAGACTATTATCACACACAACTACAGATTGTGGAAAACAAGACTTTTGTAGGAGGTGCTTACTTAGAATCCCAAGTATTTTTGCAGCTAATGAACATCGAAAACACTGCATGAACCCAACCGACTGCTATACTAAACTTATTACATCAAAAGAAGGAAGTTCAGTTACCTTTAAAAACTGGAAAAAACTACAAACAAGCCCCTGCGTTATCTATGCTGACTTTGAATCACTTCTTGTTCCATTCCAAGGACCAAAACCAGAATCACTTCCTAAATCATCTGTAATAAACAATCATCAAATCTGTTCATACGCATTTATTATTGTTAGATCAGACGGCAAACATTCAGAACCAAAACTTTATAGAGGACCAGATGCAGCAAAACACTTTTTACAGCGCATACAAACAATTCGTAATCAATGCTCTAATCTCCTTAATCTATCTGAAATCATTATGACATCAGAAGATCATGCACAGTTTCAGGAAGCTATTGAATGTTGGATATGCACAAAAAAATTTATGCAAGAAAATATTCCAAACTATTCAACAAATCCTAAAGTACAAGACCATGATCATATTAGTGGGAAATTCAGAGGAGCAGCACACAACTCCTGTAATTTGCAGTTAAAGTTTGATTCAAAGACTTGGAAACTGCCTATATTCTTTCACAATCTACGTGGTTATGACTCCCACTTAATTCTACAAGCAGTCACTGATGAATTTAGAACCGTCAGTTGTATTGCTCAGTCTTCAGAAAAGTACATGACGTTTACATTAGGACAATTATCTTTTTATGATTCACTCCAACACTTACCGGCCTCTCTTGACTCTTTAGTACAATCGTTAAGCAAATGCACTATAACAGAAGAATACTTTGATCCAAGTCTTGTACAAAAAGGAATATACCCTTACGAGTACATGAGCAGTTGGGATAAATTTGATGAAGTTGAATTACCACCGAAAGATGTATTCTACTCTAGTTTAAAGGGGAAAAATATAAGCGACTCTGACTACAACCATGCGCATTCAACGTGGGAAAAGTTAAACTGCCAGACCATGGGGGACTATCATGATGCCTATTTAATGGCTGATGTTTGTTTGCTTGCGGACGTATTTGAAAATTACAGGAAAACATGTTTAAATCATTACAGTCTAGACCCTGCGAACTATATTTCTGCTCCTGGTATGAGTTGGGACGCTTTCTTAAGGTTTACAGGAATAGAGATTGACCTGCTTACTGACCTACCAACTCTCCAAATGATAGAAAACGGACTACGAGGAGGAATTAGCATGGCCTCACACAGTTATTGTAAAGCTAACAACAAGTATTTAGACGACTACGATCCAACCAAACCGTCAAACTACATCATGTATTTAGATGCAAACAATCTGTATGGATGGGCAATGTGCGAATCACTCCCACTATCCGATTTTAAACTGCTTACTGGACCGTTTGATGTAGAAAGTTATTTACCTAAAATTCAAAACATTTCAGATAATTCAGAACGTGGATTTATTTTTGAAGTCGACTTAGAATACCCTCACGATCTCCATGACCTACACAACGACTACCCGTTAGCAGCAGAAAGACTTCAGGTGGGATTAGAGTTACCAAAACTTGTGCCTAATCTATTCAACAACAAAAAATATGTTTGTCACTATCGTCTACTACAATTTTATTTACGTCACGGATTAAAACTAACTGCAGTTCATAGAATAATTACCTTCAAACAAGAGAAGTTCATGAAACCATACATTATGAAGAACACCAAACTTAGAACAAAATCAACCGACCCATCCGAAAAAGACTTCTTCAAGCTAATGAACAACAGTTGTTTTGGAAAGACAATGGAAAACCCGCACAAACGCAAAGACGTCAGATTAGTAACACACGAAAACAAAGCAATCAAACTAACTTCAAAACCCAATTATCAAGACTTCAAAAAGTTCCATGACAACCTTTACGGAATAATGATGAAGAAAATTAATGTGATGCTAGACAAACCAGTCTTTATTGGGTTTGCTGTCTTAGAATTATCCAAGTTATTAATGTTAGAATTTTTATACGACTACTTTAATCCGCTGTATCCAGACTCTAAAGTATTGTACACAGACACGGATTCATTTATTCTGGACATTCCGACTGAAGACTTTTACAAAGATTTAGAAACAGAAGTAGCAAAAGGATCAGACTCTAAGTATGATACATCTGACTACTCAATTAAATCTCCATTACATTCAACTATAAATAAAAAGGTAATCGGTAAGATGAAGGATGAACTGAATGGCGAAGTAATCAAAGAGTACGTTGGACTGAGAGCGAAGATGTATTCAATTGACAGCCAAACTAGCGTTATTAAAAAAGTGAAAGGAATCAGTAGACCGGTTGTTCAAATGGTGATAACACACGATAACTATAAAGAAGCGTTGTTCGATAGCAAGACGTTTTATCATGACAACATAAAAATACAATCTAAGTTACACGAAATAAACACAACAGTTGTAAATAAAAAGTCACTCGATTCAACCAACACAAAACGCGTGTTTAAATCACCTAAGTTTTCGTATTCAATTGGTCACTGGAGAACTAGAAGTCATAGTCAGTAGACTTTCGAAACTTGTAATCATATTGAATTGAATAAGCACCATTTGGAGTTCTTATCGTTATTTCCCTAGAACAGACTTTAATGTGTCGTCTACTTTTTTTTGACATTCTTTTTTTTATTGCTTCTATGTCTTGAGGTTGTGAAAAACTTGCTCTTGACTTTTTCTGAAGTTCGAACTTTTGCATTTTGTAGTCGTTGTAGTCTGCTTGCAATCTATTGAACTCCTCATCCGAAATTTGAGAGTCCTGCAAAGCCTTACTGATAATCAATCGAAATGAACTAAGTTTAGCCATTATCAACTGAACCATGGCTGTGTGCTTTTGAAGTTTTATTTTTATTTTTTTGTTAAAAGCAGACGTACTGATTGAAAACAACCCGAGCGTCAGTGACACACACCCTAACGGCAACGCTACTACCGATCCAACACCCGTCGCTAACAACCCTACAGAGCTTCCCGCTGTTATAGCACCTAGAGTTCCAAATCCAGTATTTAAGTATGTTATTGAATTAAACAAACAAGAGTACCTTCGTTTGGTTCTGTTATAATTAGAGGTCTTTTTCCAATTCTCTTTGTATTTCTGTAATGGTATTCAGTCTGAACCCTTCGACAGACGTTTTGACTTGATCCATTTCTTCATTAGGCTCAGTATTATCTTTCGGTACTTTGGGGTATACTTTAACGGACATCTTTTTATACTAAATTTAAAAAAACACATATTTAATTCATCCCGGTTATCATTTTAAGAAGATCTTCGGATAAAATGCTTTCAGTGTAATAAAATCCAATGAGATCTAAATTAGTAAGGTTAATGAACGTTAATTCTTTGAGATTGTTTGGATCAACACTCAATATAACTTTATTACTAGTCGACACTGCCTTAATTTCTTCACCACTGTTTTGAATAACGATAGTACACTTCACTGATTCTGCATCCAAGTTTTGCCAAGAAATTGTAATTCCTTTCATCAGGACGTCACTAACACCAGCAGGCGGGGAATCGGGGTTGTCCGCTCTAACAGAAAGTTCAAATATCATAGTAAATTCGTCCGCTAAAGTTAACTTAGGAATGAACTCTAATTGCGTGGATGAATCTTTTGTTACTGTCTTTTTTCTATGCAGTATGTACTGTCTCTTTTTATAAGGTTTGATCGCTATTTCTCTTCTGCTGTTGTTTTGTGGAATCAGACTAATATGTAATGGTCCTGAGTTAAATGATTTGCGAAAGTGTTTGTTACTGTCAAAGAACGTAAATGGACTCAAAAATTCAAACTTAATTTCCCAATCAACGAATGGAATTAAATGCCATTTGTTGTCCCTTTTCTTAACGATCTTATATTCAAACTGGCCAACATTGTCAGCTACTACATTACGCAGTTGCTCTAGTTCAGGAACATTTTTATCACTTACTTCTGCTCGTTTATAATAACCGTCACTCGTATACTCAAATCCATACAGTGCTCCTATCTCTCCATTTAGATCGAAGTCTTCTGTGTCTGCTAGATCTTTTAATTCTAAAGTTGTGCATCTAACAGGATCAATCATAACCGGCTGATCTGGTCCGCGTGACATAGTTTTATATTAAATTATTTTATTTCTAACAAAACATTCAAGCTGTCACACTGTACATCTGTTCCTTTTTTGTCAGTTATTCTTATTTTTAGCGAATGGTGACGACCACAACTTAATTCTTTAAACTGTAAGGTTGGAAACGTTATAAGTTCGTAATCGCAATATGCTGCTTTTGCTGATGGAAGAACTCTTAACACAGTAGACGGTTGGTTATCAAATAAGTTGTCATCTGTACTCAGGATATCTAAATGAAAATATAATAAAGAATGTATTCCGAGATTAAGTGATTTTACAGCCGTAAATGCATTACTTTCCAGTGCATTATCAGTGACATGGAACCTGTCTAATCTAAAACCTAATAGTTTAACCAATTCATTAGCAAATTCAAATACTACTCCTTTTTGGGCTCTAAACATCATCTTCACTTTCAAATTTCCCTCATTAAGTTTTAAAGTAATGTCGAAGTCGTTTAATATTTCTTTTAATGAACAAAACCCATAATAACCATCTGGTATAGTTAGTTCAATCCTTTCTTCTTCGGTTATTTTTCTTATCCAATTGTTCTTTAAGGATTCGCTTATGTTAATCCATTTAACTTTGTAATAAATTTCATGAAGCGCTACTTTTAGAGAACCATGATTTTCAATAGGTCGTTGTAAAAGTATTGGCTCGTCTTGATCAGTTATATAAATAAACATTTTTATTGCGAATATATAAATGAATGCTTTTAAATATAACAAAGACGCTAAATATGCAGTTGGATCATATAACCCCAAAACTATAGCTGTTGATTCAATAGTTGTTGCAGTGGGAGTTGATTCTTTTGAAGTTAAGGTCAGTAATCCATTACTTCATTATTTAAATCCTAGCATCAAACATGATAACATTGCAAAGGCATGGTTTAGTCATCCAATACAGTTTTATCAAAACCAGTTAAACTTTGCTGTGTTGTTGATTTAGATGACCGGTGTTCGCGGTGGAGTGAACACGCTTTTTTGTTCTCTCTCTTCCAAATGGGCTAAAGCAGACAGTGCCCTGGTTTCGTGTGCTATGATGAGCTTTGTGCCTAGCCTTTAGTTTTTACTTGTGTGCTTTATTTCTCTTTTCTTTTCTAGCGATATTTTCTCTCTCTCTCTCTCTCTCTCTCTCTCTCTCTCTCTCTCTCTCTCTCTCTCTCTCTCTCTCTCTCTCTCTCTCTCTCTCTCTCTCTCTCTCTCTCTCTCTCTCTCTCTCTCTCTTTCCCTCTTATTAGCTTTTCAAAGCACGACTTTTTGTGACATTTTTGCGTGCTATTTTTGGGCACGCTTTTTTGGTTGTAATTTTTGCTTGCTGTTTTAAAGGCACATGTTTTGTATAAATATCGTTTATGATAAGGAAGCCAGGGATTGTCGTTTGGTCGGTTTTCGAACACTTGTCAAGTGCATTGTCTCTTTTTTTAAAATATATTATTTGTTATTGTTTTTCTGTTTGTTTCTTTCTTATATTACGAGTTGGATTCTTTTTTTTCCCTATTTATCAGTATTTTTGCGTCGTGTAGTTATTTTGATTGATGGCTTGGTTGACGTTGTGTCAACTAAGCTACTTGTATTGTTTTTTCTATTTGTATGTGTGTAAAAGATTGAACAGTGTGTGTCCTTGTGTGGTAGTGATGATTGATATACCTGGATACAGCAGCATTGTTGTGTCCATAAATGAAAATAGCAGGGGAAAGCATTGGTCTGAGAGTAAGCCATTTTGTGCTCTAAGTTCTAGGCAGGTAAGACTTCTTCTGTCTATAGCAAAATGGACACTCTTTCTGTTGCCTCCCTGAACTGCCAGGGCTTGGGTAGTGCTCATAAGAGGCGTGATGTGTTTCAGTATCTAAGGCAAAAGGCGTTCTCCATATACTTTCTTCAAGACACTCGTTTCGACAGAGAACTGGAAACTTCTGTCGCCGCAGAATGGGGTTATACGTGCTTTTTTGCATCTTATAGGTCTAACTCAAGAGGGGTGTGTATTCTATTCAATAACACTTTCCAATTTAAAGTTAAGAGCACTCATAAAGATAAAAATGGAAACTGTCTGATCCTTTTGATAAGAGCCATGGATCATGATATTTTATTAGTTAATATTTACGGTCCTAATAAAGATAACCCAGAATTCTATGAAGAACTAAAAGATAAGATTGAACAGTTCAATACCGACTATGTACTAGCAGTAGGTGACTGGAATCTTGTTTTAGATCCCTCATTAGACTACGATAATTACAAGCATAATAATAATGTTAGGGCTCAGGGTAAGGTGCTTAATATGATAGAAGAATTAGGATTAGCGGACGTATGGAGGGACTATAACCCTGACCGCAGAAGAAATACATGGAGAAAACCTACCCCTTTAAAACAAAGTCGCCTTGACTTCTTTCTTCTCTCTGACTATCTTTACTCTTTTGTTGAGGAAGTGGACATTCAGCATGGCTATCGTTCTGACCACTCCATGGTAACGCTGGTGCTGACATTCGGGCAGGAAAAGGGACGTAAAACGTTTTGGAAATTTAATAGTTCGTTACTTCGAGACAAACAGTTTGTAGAAGAGATAAACAAAGTTATTGATTCTGTGACAGAAGAATATGCAGCCACGCACTACAACACTGAGGAAGTAAAAGATATACCCACATCAGAACTGCAGCTTACCGTAGCCTATCACGTTTTCCTTGACTTTCTTCTCATGAAGATCAGAGCTAAGACGATCGAATTCGCGTCCTTAAGGAAAAAAGCTTCAAAAGAAAACGAAACAACGTTAGAAAACAAAATTAGATTAATAGAAAAGAAAGAAAATAAGACTGAAGGAGATATACAAAATATACAAACTCTGAGTCAAGAGCTAACTGCAATTAGGGAAAAGAAAATGGAAGGGGTTTTAATACGTTCAAGAGCCAGATGGGTGGCGGAGGGCGAAAATATATCAAAATATTTTTTGTAATTTAGAGAAAAGGCATTATGTCAGTAAACACATCCCTCACCTATTGACAGATAATGGGGAATCAATGAAAGATCCTAATAAAATAAGGTTAGAGGTTAAAAACTTTTATGAAAATCTTTTCAAGGAAAGAAAAGTACTAGATTGTGATATTGATGACTTAGTTAATGAAGTTCCAAAGTTGTCTCCAGAGGAACAGTTAGATCTTGAAGGCGAAATTACCCTTGAAGAGGCCGGAGAAGCACTTAAAAATATGAAGAACGGGAAAAGTCCCGGAACGGATGGCTTTACTCCCGAATTCTTTAAAGTTTTCTGGAGACGGCTGGGTTTTTTTTGGTTGTTAGGGTTTTAAATAAATCTTTTAGAGAAGGACAGCTAACATGCACTCAGAAGGAGGGTATCATAACTTGTATTCCAAAAAGTGATAAACCGAGACATTTCATAAAAAAACTGGCGTCCTATTTCTCTATTAAATACGGTCTACAAAATAGGATATTCATGCATAGCACATAGAATAAAGTCAGTCCTGCCAAACTTAATCAGTGAAGACCAGACAGGTTTTATGAAACACAGATTTATTGGTGATAACATACGACTTATCTATGACATTATTGATTATTTAAATACTAAGCAGAAGCCTGGCATGTTGATCTGTATTGATTTCGAAAAAGCTTTCGATTCTTTGGATTGGGGTTTTATGCTTAGAACGGTAAAATCGTTTGGATTTGGTAGTGACATATGTCGATGGATTGAAACATTTCATAAAGACATTAAAACCACTGTTACAGTTAATGGCAAATGCTCAGACTGGTTCAGTATACTTAGAGGATGTAGGCAGGGTGACCCATTGTCTCCCTATCTATTCATTCTTGCAGCAGAGATCTTAGCAATAATGATAAGGGAGAATAACAATATTAAAGGAATACAGTTACAAGACACAGAGCACAAAATCTCACAATTTGCAGACGATACGCAACTTTTAAATGAAGGAGACAGGGCATCTTTCGAAGAAACTATGGAAACATTAGACCGCTTTGGTAAAGCCTCTGGTTTGATATTAAATGTTGAAAAAACAAAAGTAGTATGGGTTGGAAATAAAACTTCATCAAATGTTAGATATATGCCTCATTTACAATTGGAATGGAACCCGAGTGAATTTAAAATTCTTGGGATTTGGTTTGCAACCGACTTACGTAGATGTTATAACTTGAACTTTGATGAAAAATTCAAGGAAGTAAGAGCCCTTTTTAAAGTCTGGATTAAGAGAAACATCACGCCCCTTGGCAGAGTTGCAGTTTTAAAATCACTGGTATTGTCAAAATTAGTGCACCTTTGGCTACTCTTACCTAATCCTCCTGATGATATTATTGATAAACTTCAAAAAGAATGCTTTAACTTTGTTTGGAATAACAAACAAGACAGAATTTCAAGACAGACAACAGTAAAGCACATAAAAGACGGTGGCCTTGGTATTCCATCTTTGAAACATGTGGTTTCTGCCCTAAAACTTTCATGGATTCGGTAAATCTTAGTAGGCTCACAGAAATGGGTCACATTATTACAAGACATGTTTCCAATTACAAAAGACATAGATAAATATGGACAAAGTCTTCCTAGCAGCATGTCTAAACTAAACACTTTTTGGAAAGATGTTTTTGAAGCGTACAGGCAATTTGGTAGAAAACTAACTATAAGTGATTCGGCTGATATGATGGCAGAAAATCTTTTTTATCACGAGAGTATAAGAATTGACAAAAAGACCATTTATTTTCGAAAATGGTTCGAACAAGACATTCATCGAACTGCAGATTTACTTAATCCTGACGGGACATTCTTGACTTACCAACAGTTTAAAAATAAATATAATGTTCAGACAAACTTTTTACAGTTTTCAGGTTGTGTCAGAGCAATAAGAGAATACTGTCAAAAAACAAATATTACATTGTTAGGCAGCAAGATAAAAGAGAGGCCAAAATATATGAGCATCATTCACAGTGTTATTAAAGGCACTCAAGTCTACTATAAAATATTGCTAGCAGATAACAATCTTCCGAATTGTTGTAAAAAATGGAGTAATTCAATTCCGGAAGTAATTAGTTGGAACGCTGTGTTTGAAACAATCCACAAAATAAAAGAAGTCAAGCTTAAGTGGTTTCAAATTAGGTTGTTTCATAGGATTATAGCAACTAATGTTATCCTAGAAAAAATGCATATTGTTGAGTCTTATGCATGCACGTTTTGCAAAACAGATAAAGAAACGATAGAACACTTATTTTGGAATTGTACAGTAACACAAAACTTTTGGATTGATTTTGCAAGACAGCTAAACGAGTGTGACATTGCAATAAGGTTACGGTTAACAAAAGAACTCATAATCTTTGGTAAGGATAACACGAACAAAACAGACGAAATATTCGATTACGTCCTCTTATGTGCGAAATTCTATATCTACAAAAGTAGGTGCGAAAATAGTACCCCCAAACTAACATGTTTTAGGCATTATCTTAAATATAAGTATAATATTGAGGAGTATATCGCAAAGAAAATGCAACAGAATGAATTTCAACGAAAATGGTATTGCTATAAATCGTTGGTTGAAGTCTAATCCATTGTGTTCTTCTGCTATTCCAATGTCATTAAATTAAATGTCATCAAATGTCATTAAAACAATGTAAATTTGTAATAGTAATATAGATATAAAGCACACAGTGTGTGTGTGTGTGTGTGTGTGTGTGTGTGTGTGTGTGTGTGTGTGTGTGTGTGTGTGTGTGTGTGTGTGTGTGTGTGTGTGTATGTATGTATATATAGTTTGCTTTGATAAAGCTTTTCTTTCATGCTATATATATATATATATATATATGTGTGTGTGTGTATATATATATATATATATATATATATATATATATATATATATATATATGTGTATATATATATATATATGTATATATATGTGTGTATAAATGTGAAGAGTAAAAGGGCCCCTAATAGTGTCCAGCACCAGGAGGACATCACTCGTTGTGGTTAGAACATAAAATGGAGCGGATTGAGACGGGGGGTCCGAGTGCTCTTTTTTGTGGCTGATTTTTGTTGCCGAATTTTCGTGATCTTTGCGCTCACTTCATCAGGGTAAAAGTATTTTGTACCTCAACAGCACCAGCGTGGATTATGATGAAGCGCAGGGATCGCGAGGGTTCGGTGGTGGAGGTCAGTCGTGGAGGGGAGCGCTTGGACTCCTTGTTTTAGTTTGCTCCATTTTATATATATATATATGTGTATGTATATATATGTATATATATATATATGTGTATATATGTGTGTGTGTATATATATATATATATATATATGTGTGTGTGTGTGTGTGTGTGTGTGTGTGTGTGTGTGTGTGTGTGTGTTGGCGGTGGGTTCGATGCTGGGTCGATGGACTGTCTGGGGATGGCCCGTTTTGACTCTAAGGCATCGATATCATTGTCGGTATTTACGCCCGATGCGTGCTTGTCCACAAGTGTTCTGTTGATATTTGTGTCTGTTTTTTGCTTTGTTTGTTTTTGGTATTGTTATTTTGTTTGAAAAAAATCGAAACCCTTCTCTCGTGTGAAAGACATAATTGATAATTGAAATGATTCACTTCAATAGAGGTGAATATTTAGATATGTTAGCATTAATATTACTCCTTTGTATATATAAACTGTTGATGGATGAAAGTGTGTGTGAACGAAGGAACTGTGGAGAGGAAGAATGAAAGAGGAAGGAATAAAAATATGTTAAAAAAATAAAAACAAAAACAAAAAAAACTTTGCTGTGTTTTGCGCAACAACAGGGTGTGGTGTTTCTTTCGCTGATCACATAAATCATCCTGATCTCATGGTAAAAGCAGTTTATAGATTTCATTTCTATTACACATTCAAGCGTATTTTGTCTGAACTGCATGCTCCATTACCGAATGATTCAACTTTTAATCCGTTCAACAACAGAATTGACATGAAGGCCTTTGAACGGATTTGTAATGAGTTTAACATTGACTTGAATACAGACTTTAGACAAAAGTTAGATCGTAATCATGGTTTGGGTACACTTTATTATTCGGGCGTGCACAGAAAGTATAACTATGATTGGAATCCTCCTTACGCGTCTTTTTCTTCAGGTACGACCGTTCATCTGGGATCTATTCAACAAGAACATAAAAACGCTTGGTCAACATTTATTTTAGACACTTCCGAAGGACTAACTAAGGCGGGAATAGAACGAGTAAATGATTCTATTCGTACTTACGTGTGGTGTTTGCTGGGATCTCAAGCGCAAGTTAAATCTGAGATAATGGATCCTTCTACTGGGTTTGATGCGCAAAAACAGTATTTAGCTAATCTAGAAGATGCAATCAATTCTACAGTTGACCTCCCAGCTAGCATTAAAAGGTATCAAGACGTTTTAAGATTCGCAAGATCTAAGGTTGACTTTGCTGTCAGTAGTGGATTGTACATGCTACCCTCTGATCTTAGACTTCAAATAGGAACAATTGTAAACTATAACAACGAAATCCTTATAGCGGGGGATAATCAAGCAGTTGGTAAAAATTCAAAAATAAATTCTGCATTGTCAATCATGCAAAGAACACACCATCCAATCCCTAACAGTCAAAAAAAGAATATTAACTTAACGAATTCAATGAACTTAACGAACTTAACTGACAGTCATGAAAACGAAAAGACAGCATTAGTTATTTTTCTAACTGCAGCTGGTCTAGTTTATTTTTATTTTGCTAAAGAGTAATCCAACAACTAAAACTATTAGCATCCATAAGTGTTCAGCCATAAAACCGACTACTTTGCTTGCAGTAGAAAAAAGCCAACTAATTAAACCACCTAACATACCGGGTAGTGCATCTAGAGCTTTTTCTCCTAATTTTTTTAATAGATTCGTTAAATGTTCCAGTTGTTTTTTAATCCAAGAGTCTTTTGATGGTGAAGGTGGAGAAGGTAATTGACCACCACCACCACCTGTTCCTGTTAAAGCAAACACTAAAGTAGAGATTGCAAACCCTAAAGCTGTCATGACGCTCGCAATCGTGACTCCTTGCTCTCTAAATAAAGTTTTTATTCGTTCAGCTAACGTCGTGTTTTCGTATAACATTATTTGGATGGTTTCTTTTATTCTGCTGAATTGTGAGCGTAATTGTTCGCGGTTAGTTGACAGTACTTCTAGTCTTGCAGCTCTCTCGTGTTGAAGGTCATCTAGTCTTTGTGTGATTCTGTCTTTCACGTCTTGCCCTAGATTGTTGTCGTCTGCTTCAACTAATTTCTGTTTTTCTCTGTCAATGTGAGAATCAAGTTCGCTTAACTTTGCTAGATTATTTGTTAACTCGCCTCTGGTAGATTGTAATGTTGAATTGAGCGCCATTAGTTCTCTCATAGGTAATGGTGAATCGTGTAATGTTTTTAATTGGGTTTCTTCATCTTCTAAAGTAAAAAAACTAGTTATTTGGCCCGCAGTTGCGCTTAAGTCTTTAAGAGGAATTGATTGAAGTTGGGAATCAGTTGGTAGTTTTTGTAGTGTGTTTTGAAGTGCAGAAACAGCTTTTGTGCTTAGGTCTGGTTCTGGTTCGATATTAAATCGTATTTGATCACTAACACTGAGCCTGCCACGAATTGTACTCTTTTTTAAAAACTTTGAGGGGTTTGGTTTAGTTGTTAGTTGAACTGGTTGACCATCTTTAACCTTCGCAAATAAATGGCCGTCTTTATATTCAAAGTCATTAGAATCAAAAACTTCAGGTGGTTCTTGTCCTATACTTTCATAAAACGATCTTACTTTACCTTCCATTAGTTCACGCCTTAAAGTTGATTGATGACGAGATTGAATAGCTTCACTCATGTCATCTCCAGGTTCAAAGACGTCATAATCGTGGTCTGCTTCTATTCCTGCCATGTTTTTATTTATAATTATGTTTTTATTTTATTTCTAAAAAAAGAGATGTCACAATCATACGGAACTATTCTCGATCCATACAGACGGTTAAAAGAACCACTCGGTGTTAAAGGAATCAGGCAGAGTATCGTGATAAGTAATAATCCTTCAACTATCGACCAAAGACAAATATTATCAGTAAGATTTCCTAGTCTGGGATCTAATGAAGTAATCGTACCAGGTACCGCGCGTCTTGCATTTAAAATAGACCTGGAGTCAGAGACGGATCCGAACAGAACTTTAGTTGCTAATCTTGGTAGAGCGATCGTTAGTAAGATTACTATTAAACTTGAAGGAAGAGAAGTAATGTCATTAGATAACGCAGATGTTTTTTTGAGTTATAGTGACCTCTGGTTAACAGAAAATGAAAGAAAAGATCGGGTTTATCAGGGAATACAAGGAGATAATGGTCTTAAACATAGAATAGATGCTGAAGACAAAAAAGATAACAATAAAGATGCGTTGGTTGCTCAAGTTTATGGCAATCGATTTTATATACCTCTTGACTTCGAGCTGTTAAACACGCACTCTCCGTATTATCAGAGAGCTTTACAAGACAGACTTATGTATGAATTCACTTTTAATGATTACAGTCGTGTTATCAGATCGATGGAAGATTCAAATGCAAAATATAGTATTTCAGATATCACATTAGAGTTTGATGTTGTTCGTCATACAGAACTAGCTCGGTTGATCTCACAACAATACCAGTCAAGATTTGCAATCTACTACAACAAAATTTTAAATCACAGTAAGTTAACTAAAAACACGACAGACACAATCTGGAACATCGATTTGAATATATCAGCAAGGTCGTTGAAAGGAATTTTGCTGCTGTTTGAAGAAACCAAAAAACCCTTTAACAGATTAAGCGAGAAGTTTTATAATCCAAAAATAACTAAGCTGACTACCGCGATTGAAGGGCAACCGAACCAATTGTTTGCGAGCGGTCTTTTACCTTATCAGCACTTTGATGAAATAAGAAAACTGTTTGGTGGAGGTGGGCAACTAAGAGATCTGTCTGTTGATTTAATTTGCAAAGACCTCCATCTTCATGATGTTAGACTAGAAGATTATTTATCTTCGAAGTATGCTATGTGGTTAGATCTTAGAACAACTGATGATAACAAACTTCATGGTAGCGGAAGAACGATAGGAGATGGGTCAGGAGGAATAAACATTCAAATTCATAAAGAAGCAGCGGAAGTGGGCAAACAAATATATGTTTATGTGTATTTACTATGCGATGCTCAGCTAAACATTGAAGACAACAGATTAAAAGATATCGTGTATTAAAATAATGGATTTGAACAGTTTAAATTTCCTTACAAAAGAACCTCATTGTGGTTTATTTTGCGGAATGACAGGCTGCGGAAAAAGTGTGTTCGCTTTAGATTTAATACAAACGGTTTATCGTAATCACTTTGAACACATAGTAATATTCTGCACGACTTTAGAATTCAACAAGTCTTATAAAGAAAGAAAGTTCATTTGGACAGATGATGAAATCTATTTAGTCAATCCAAGTAACAAACTAAGCGAATGTTTAGAGTATTTTTATAAACTGTTTAAAGGAACAAGAAGTCTGTTTTTAATTGACGACTGCTCAGCTGAAAAAGACATTGTTAAAAAAAGAAATAGTTTAGCAAAACTAGCATTCAGTGGTCGGCAGGCAGGAATCAGTGTATGGATTTTAACGCAGAAGTATAATTCGGGTTTAAAAGAGTTTAGAGAACAGTTAAAGACGGTTGTTTTGTTTTTTACTAAAGACAAACACAGCTTTGAAGAATGTCTTGATGAAAATGATGTTGTTGAATCAAAAGAAGAAAAAGAGAAAATTAAACAAAAGCTAAGAAAAGAAAATTTTTGTAAACTAGTATTAAAAACAGATTTTCCTAGTCAGTACAAATGCTTATGATGCACACAAAAAAAAAGAAGTGTCTGTAAGGTCTTTTTTTTTAAATTGTTGTTAAAAGTCTAACAAATTTAAGATTAATCAAATGATAGGAACTGTATCTGGTGGGATTATCTGCAGTTCTTCTTTAACAAATGCTCTTTGCGGCGTAGGTCATGTTGTCGTATCAGTTTCTCTTAAATAATACACGGGAGGATTCATTTCTATTATTCTTTTTATTTCGTACGGATCAATGCTCCAAATTGGGTCTGTTGCTCTTATGCGAGTGTCTCCTTCTGCTTCTCCGGGTGCATAAAGAAACCTTACTTTTACTCCAAATGGCATTAGTTGTTTTGTAATTGAATGTTGAATTGGCAAGTCTATCGAAGAGTCAATTGTTTTCTTCTGTATTGCTTTTACTGGTCGGAGTCCAATGACCTTAGATTCTTCGTTATTCATGACCCGCAGAACGGAGGGTAGTCTTCTAACCCATTCAGTGTTTCTAGTTGAATCAAGGAGTTCTCTATGGTATTGATAAGAGAAAAGTCTTTCTGCCAATTGTTTGTTAAAGTTTTCAACTAAAGCCTGAGATCTATGGTTTCCGGGAATACCTCTTTTAATAGCGACTTTGTGTTTTAACAGTAGCTGATTGAATTGTCCTTTAAATTCTTTTCCTTCATCAACTTGAATTAAACGAGGATAGGTTAATGGACCGCGTCTATAGATTTCTTGCAAAGCCACAGAGACTGAAGTAGCACTTTTATCAGTCAATGGTTCAGCATCTTTATATCTTGAAGCTAAATCAACGACTGTCAACGCGTATTTAAATCTTTTTCTTCTGATTAAATCATGAGGGAGGTATAGAAGATCCATTTGATGAGTGTCATTAGGTGTTGTGTTGACAAAGTGCGGTCTTTTAATTCGTTTAGGCGCTGGTAAATAGATTTGCCAAATAGCTTGTTTAGATAGCCATTCTTTTGCCGTTTGTTCAGTGACACCTGCAGCTTGATTTAATTTTTGAATAGCAGTTAAACCTTTCCAATAACCTTTCGGTGAATAATAAATTTTAGATAGTTTATCATTCATTTTAATACTACACGTTTTTCGCAATGAAATAAACAGCAGTCATACCAACTACAATAAAAGCTATTTCCTGGAGTTTTTGTTTTTCGGATGGTTGGTAGAAGTCGCTTAATTTTGGTGGTGGGAGCTGTTGGATGTCTTCTCCTGTCACTAAATAATACTCTTTAATGGCGTCGTCAACATTCTTAAAAGTGTAGGCTGCATGGTTTTGTAGTTTTAATTTGTTGTTAATAAAATCTAACTGAGCGAGTCTTTGTTTTTCATAAGCGTCTTGTGCTGCTGCTAATTGCTCCATTGCTCGATTATGTCTTTGTCTTTCCTTGTTTGTTTCTAGCTTACTGAACATATAATTACTTCCTAAAAAAGCAAGTGCGTTTACTACAGCACCACCAATCATCATTGCGAGTGAAGCCATTTTATTTTTACATATTTATATTTTCTGGAATTATTCCTTGTTTAACTAAAAAGTCTTTTGTTGCGATTGAAGCAGTGATTATAGCGATTAGTTTACCGGAGTCCTCTAGGTCAAGTTTTCCAAGGTCAGCTGCTTTCATTTTCAATAGTTTCTTACCAACCATCGTGTACGCAACAGAAAGTCCACCAATCAGAGCAGATTGATATACAAGGTTAGCAACAGTTTTTTCAGCACTCATTTTTGTTTTTAAAATAAAATAATAAATCAACTAAAAAATGAATTGTGACGAACTGTTGTTAAATGCGCAGGAAGCAGTAATTTCTGATGAAGTGTCGACAAGTGTTATGAATAAAAAGGAAAAGTTGTATTCTCTTGCTGCGTGTGGAAAAACAAAACAATACTTAGGAACAGAATTTAGTATAGAACAGATTCAAGTAATGTCTTCTGCTAACATTGAAAAGTACTACAACAGATACGAAGCACAATTAGGATCTAAAATGGTTAAAAGTTTAGGTCAAACAGTGTTAAGTTTGTACACTAAGTTAGTTAATCAATTTCTTCCCGTCGATTCACAACAAGATTTAATGTATGATTTAAGTCAAGATCCTGTTTTAATTAAATCGTTAGAGTCTCTTAGTTGTGATCTTTATTATAGGTTTGGCGGGCTTCTTTCGCCAGTTGTCATGGGGTTAATTACTTTTAATCATATAGATTTTATTGCTATTAAAAATGAACGTGACAGAGAATCAAACGAATCAGATGGAACAGCAAACAAGCCCCAGTCTATCGAAGAGTCCAACAGTAACCAAGGTAACGAAGAGCCCAGGACGAGTTGAAGCAGGTAAAAGGTTGTCAGAGTGGAATCGGCAACAACAAATGAATAAACAAACAAAACAAAAACTGTTGTCTCAGAATGAAGATGAATCAACCATAAGCGCAATACCGATTAAAAAAGAAGAAATCAAACAAAACAATATGAATTACGATGTTGTATTGCTTACTGTTGGTGTGGTTGCCGGTGTTGGTTATTTGTCTTATAAATTATATAAAACACACATGCAACCAAAGCTAGAAAAACGAGTAGAAGTAAAAACAATACAAACAGAAAAAGTAACAGACAAACAAGAAAACCCAAAAACAAAAAGCACAAAACCTCAGAGCGATCCATTTTTAATGCAATAAAAACTTAATAAAAACTTATCAATAACTTAAGTAAGTACTAAGTAAGTTTTTGTGTAAGAACTTAATAAGTACTAAGTAAGTTTTTGTGTAAGAACTTAATAAGTACTAAGTAAGTTTTTGTGTAAGAACTTAATAAAAACTTGAAGATGACTGAGTAAGAACTTGAAGATGACTTGAAAATGACTTGAAGATGACTTAGTAAGAACTTGTTTAAGAACTTAAAAAGAACTTGTTTAAGAACTTAAAAAGAACTTAAAAAGAACTTAATAATAACAATAATATCCTATAAATAACCTTCATTCCTGTTAGTGACATTAAAACTTCCTTACGCTATTTTTACAGAATCGGGAATTCGTTCTTTCTTATTTGCAGATCAAATCTAACACGATGACGTTTTCTTTCCATAAAAACGGGAATTCCAAAACATATATTTAACAAAGAATTTTCCTTTTTTTTTTTTTTTAACAATTAAATCACGCTATTTTCGAGATTAAACGAATTTCGCACTGTTTTCGAGAATAAAAAACGCAAGAAAACGATTAAAATCACGCCTTTTTGGGGGAATAAAAAACATAGCAAAAAGGAGTGATTTTAGCCGGTTTTTTAATAAATGGAGGAGTGAAACCGAAACCGAAACCGAAACTGAGCTGGAACACAGATTCTTCTGTTCTCTCTTGTTCACTGGCACAGGTCAACCTTGGTCAATAAGGTAACAGTTAAGGTCTCTGTACACGTGCAGATGTGTTTTTATTCTTTCCCCAGGGCAACGCATTGACAGGCCAGTTATACTATGACTTACCTATCACTGTGTTGCTATGCGGAAAGAGTTTTTTTTTTAAAGTGTCACGTGTACCTTTACTCAGCTTCAGCTAAATCCGCGTGGACATGGGAAGGTTTTGAATGAAAGTTGGTTTAACGTCTCCTCGGCTACAAAGAGCACAGTCATGCGAGACGAACCATCAACCTACCACCACAACCATAGTCAGTGCTTAGAACAGATCCTGGAGGTACTACAATACCAGGTCTGACGGAGGGCTATGCCCTAAACTAATTAGTTTTCCTCTACATCAAGGATCCTCCCCCTACCGCCCCCCCCCCCCCCCCCCATCAAGGTGAGGTAACCGGGTCTACCATAAAAGAAATATAGAAAGGTTTTGGCCAAGACAAGGTAAATTTATATTCAAGGCCAAAGGTCAAGTGCAATAAGGTTACAGGTCTTGTTTAAACCTTAAGCTAATCTACCAACTTTATGTTCGGACGATAATTATGCAGATTATTATGGGATTATAGTTATGGAGATGCGTTTGTCAATGAACGCATTTTCCGCACCAGAGTTTGGTAGAGTTGTCGGGTATTAACTACATCCAGGTTAGCATTCCAAAACATTTTATTTAGTGATTTTTTAAAATCATATTTTACCATTAATTAGTTGGCTAAACATTCTCGCTAAATCTTTTGCCCCTCAACCTGTCTCTCACGACCCCCTAAACAAACAACAACAGAAACTAGCTTTAGTGTTTGGCCTGTGTACTACTACCTTATTGGCATGAACGAACATAAAATCCGGTAGTAAGATCCGGGAGCCATATCTGCAAGTGCCTCCTAGGGCTTTGTGCAAAGTGCACTAGGACGGGTGACGAAGCAGACGAGCCATTCAGTAATACGCATAGTATGATACATTCTGTTGTAATCTGAACAAAACGTAAGTATGGTCAACGTCTTTGATTTATAATCAGGTCTTTGCTTTGTCATCTGTTTGCAATGAATAGCCAAGAAAGTATAGTATGTGGAACGGAAGAATTTAAAGACAGCCGCAAATATGGCAAGTATTGGAAGGAAATTTACACTGAACGTTTACAGTTTTGATCTTGTATTCGAATTTCGTTTTGGTCAAAGATCTAACCCTCCATATAACAGCCATTTTGCAGGTTGTAAGCCCCAATCACTTAAATAAGATGACTTGATGCGTAGGCGTGTGTGGTCTGAAAAGCAACAGACCAGTTGTCCTGATCATCTCGTGTGTGTGTGTGTGTGTGGACAATTCGATACCACTTGCCGCTATTCTCTCTCTCTCTCTCTCTCTCTCTCTCTCTCTCTCTCTCTCTCTCTCTCTCTCTCTCTCTCTCTCTCTCTCTCTCTCTCTCTCTATGTGTGCGCGCGCGCGCGTGTTCGTGTGTGTGTATATGTGTTATGCCTACTCGTTTTCAGATCTCGGTCGTTTAAGCGTTGTTTTTATTTCTCAAGCTTTAGATAAATAAACAGACATATATTAAGCAAATCGATGGAAGGAAAGCTTGAATTTCATATGAAAAAAAGGCGACGATTAAGCAAAGAATAGTTAAGAATCTAAAGGCTTTCAACTAGACATGATACGGTATGATATAAACAAAAACAGGATATGCACATGTTTGTTATAAGCTTACATAATGTAACTGAAAGGTTTTCTAGGTATAGAAAGAATAGACGTGTGCCTGCAAAATCTGAATGGACAACATAGTAACAACAGCTGGCTATGTCCATCCTATTCAATTGGCGTCTTGATATGGTTTGCGTGTCCAGTGATCACCTATAATAGCAGTATAAATAAAGACAACGTGAGTTTGATGCGAACAGTTTGTTCAATATACACATACATGTATATGTTTTTTGCAGTTTCTACACCCTTCACTGATGTGAACTGAATTAGGTACATCATGGAGCAGATGCGTGGACGTGTGTTTTCTGGACTGGTTTGGTGGCTCTTCCTAGTTTCAGGTAAGTTGTTTTTTAAAACTCATTTTATGAGTTTCAATGAGAGAGAGAGAGAGAGAGAGAGAGAGAGAGAGAGAGAGAGAGAGAGAGAGAGAGAGAGAGAGAGAGAGAGAGAGAGAGAGAGAGAGATTTCAATGAATTGAATTTAATAAATTTTATGTATAGAGCTAGAGGGTAATGCTAATAGACAAAGAAAATAAAACATGCTTTTTTTACATTCAACCCTCTTACAAAATAAGAAAGGAATAAACAAAGCAAAATGAAAAACACATGCAAAACGCAGAGATACGTATGACCATAATAAAAGTGAACCTAATCTTCCATCCACACACACGATACATGCACATATACAGTCAACAAACATAAAATAGCAAAGGACAGTAATATACAAGCATGTTTTAAGTTGTCATTTAATAGCGCATACAATTGTGGTCCGTATTGTAATAATGGAGCTAGCAGCATTGGAATGAGTCTGACACAATTAGTTTTAGTGTTGATTAGGTAAATTAGAGAGAGAGAGAGAGAGAGAGAGAGAGAGAGAGAGAGAGAGAGAGAGAGAGAGAGAGAGAGAGAGAGAGAGAGAAACTGGACCCTGGACCCTTTTAATGTCATTAACAGAGAGAGAGAGAGAGAGAGAGAGAGAGAGAGAGAGAGAGAGAGAGAGAGAGAGAGAGAGAGAGAAAACTTGAAAACTTGAAAACTTGAACTTTATTTTTCAAGGATAAAGATTTTAGGCAACGCCTAGTCTTCCAATCTGTCCAAGAGAGAGAGAGAGAGAGAGAGAGAGAGAGAGAGAGAGAGAGAGAGAGAGAGAGAGAGAGAGAGAGAGAGAGAGAGAGAGAGAGAGAGAGAGAGAGAGAGAGAGAGAGAGAGAGAGAGAGAGAGAGAGAGAGAGAGAGAGAGAGAGAGAGAGAGAGAGAGAGAGATCCTCACTGCCACATGCAGACAGACAAACACGTAAAACATACAGGGGAAAAGGCTATACTATAATAACAGGTCCACCAAAGATTTTCCTGTCGTAACAACAATCAGTTTGTTCCTGATCGGGTGTCGTGTTGCATGTAACTATCTCATGCGTCACAAGCTCTATGGCTTTCCTCCTACTATACCGCTCAGCCCTGACCTGGCTTAAAGCCAAGTGTGTTTGTCCTACACAAAACGTACACACACTGGGCCTGAAAGGTGCAATCGATGCGTGCATAGCAAGGACAGCACAATATTACTTTTTCCCAAAGGCGCACAGCCGTCAAAAGGCGCACATATTTATGGTAGAAAAGCGCACGAAATTTACAATCCGAAAGCGAACAGTTGTTTTTGAGACTAGGACTAAACCTATCCCTAACCCTATTCCTAACCCTAACCCTATTCTTAACCCTAACCCTATCCCTAAACATATCCCTAACTATCCCTAACCCTATCCCTAACCTATCTGAAAAACAAGGAATACCTGGGTACGCAGAATAGCAATGATACAAATGCTCAGCAGAATGAGCTCAAGTTTTGATCGGTTGAAGTGTGCGCCTTTGGACGGTAAAATTGTGCGCATTTTGCCGTGCGCCTTTGGATAGTGTGCGTTTTTGGTGTGCCCCCGCACAGAGGTAGCGCGTTCGCCTCGTGTCAAAAGTAAACCCGAGTTAGAACCTGGGTAGAGGGGATTTTTCCTCTCACTAGGCCTTACGGTCTGAACGTGGAGTCTTTCGGGTGAGACGATAAACCGAGGTCCCGTGTGCCCATGCACTTCGCACACGTTAAACCCAGTGGCTACGAAAAAGTTGTCATTTGGTCAAAATTTACCCCCCTCCCTTTCCTTCCCCATCAGTGTCACAAAAATCGCACGAACAAAAAAGGGGTGGCGCGCCTCTGGCTGCGACGCACTCTCCAGGTGGGAGCAACCCGGATTTCACAGAGACGCCTCTGTGACTATAAAGTACCTAACACCTAATAGTAATAGTGCCTCTATCACCAACAAAGCAAGATAGATAACCCCCTGGGTAATATTAGCCTACTCTGATGCAAATAAGTAATACTCGAGTACTAACGATAATAATTGAATGCGGGTTGCTCCCCGTGGGGATACCGGGCGGTCTTTCGTAAAAATAGTTCCCCCACCTTCTGGAAGTTCTGTGCTTGTAACTTCCTCTAATCTGCCACTCTCTTTGACTCTGCCTTTTTCCTTTGCTTGCTGTCATCTACTATCTTTCTTACTTATTGGCCCTTTCTCCTGCCTTTTTTTTAATCTCCAAACAATCTTCTGAATAACGTTTCTACTTTAAGCCCCTCCGAAATCGGAATGTGTCGGCTGTACGCAGCGGGGAGACCAATGAAAACTGAAAACGACGCTTACGTACTTTACCAATTATGGCCTTTTGGCCTGGGAACGCAGAAGATGAAGAAGAAGAAGAAAAAGAAGAAGGCGGGTATTTTTGTTTGTTTTAGTATTGTCTTGTTGTGGTGTGTTTACTGGAGAAAAAACCCCAACACAACTTAAATTACAACTTAAAAGTGAAGACTTCCACCGCAACAGACACTTCAGTTTTGATCTGTTAAAAAGTGTACACAAATACAATACTAGAGCACAACCTCAGTTTAGTGAAGACGACAATTACATAATATGATAATTATAGAGTAGGGTCAATAGTCTTGAACTCTCTGTGAGGCTGTTTTTACATGCGTGAAGAGGAATGATTATTTTAAAGAAAGAAAACAACCATTGTATTCGAATGATAATCTCGATCTTCCTTAGCTCTAGATTTTAATTGATTGTTTTCAGCTTAACACTGCACAGAGGTTTATGGTATAAAAAAAAAGTCGTTCATGAATCTTAACAAAATGTTTGATAGCAAAATGACAAAAAATATGAAATATCCGGAATACTAAATAATAATTCAAAGTAACTCAAGCCTTTAATGGCATGTTCTGTGGTTGATGTAGGGCCTAATCAAAATCCCTTTCAAAACAACACAAGAAAAGAACTAAAATAAAATAAAAATGTTCCATAAAAGGACATGATAACAATTAATTGTGCTCTCATATTTTTAGCACCAAACCTAATCTTAAAAATTATCTTTACCCAAATCGATTTAAATTTAATTTAAAATCGATCTTCTTCTGTTTTCCCAGGCCATATGGTCAGAATGGGTGAGGTACGTATGTGTCCGGTTTTCAGTTTTCACTGGTCTCCCCGCTGCATACAGCCGACACATTCCGATTTCAGAGGCGATCAAAAAAAGAAAAATATTTGGAGTTTTTTGTTTAAAAGGCTGGAGTATGGTCCAATAAGTCAGAAAAATAGTAGATGACAGAAAGCAAAAGGAAAAGGCAGTCAAAGAGTGACAGATTACAGGAAATTGCAAGCACAGAACTTCCAGAAGGTGGGGAACTATTTGTACGAAAGACCTCTCAGAATCCCCATGGGGAGAGACTCGTGCAGGAGGCGGGAGCGTCCATCTCCCCGCATGAAGGCACGAGGCGTCCACCCATTGCCCCTAAAATCAGTCAGTAGCCTTTCACACTATGGCTGGATATCAGCTATCGACAGTCTTTTTCTTTATCAAAAGGGGGCCCCAGTCGGGTAGCATACAACCCATTTTCAATTAGTCCAGTTTGATCATATCCCAAGATGGCGTCTATGACGACAGCTGATATCCAGCCATGGCTAATGTTTGTTTCTTGTCTAATCACCCACCCCCATTCTTCATCCCCACTCCACGCGTTGCTCGTTCTCACCGTTATAGCAAGATTGTGTCGAGGATAATCGCCATTCTGTTGGTCTCTATGCATATCTAGAGGTGGTAATGCAATCCTCGTGGTTTGCAGGTTGCGCGTGCTTGAACACGTTCTGTTCCGAGGATGTTCTCCTGAGGGCGGAGTTTGGTCGCTCCAAGACCATCTCCTTTTTCAACGACAATGGAAACCTGACGTAAGTTCTGATTAATTAAAGACCCCCCACGTCACGTGTCACATTCCCTCTTAAGCTAGGAAGATTTCTTAAGATTTCTTACCAGCCATAAGAGGGGAAACACGTGGAAACCGTGATTCTGACACGTGACGTGGTGGGTCTTCAAAGAATGCGAGGCGACAGATTGTCATATTCCAATAAAGAACGTGACTATCGTGGTGTTTTGTTTTTTAGCCCCACCCCCACCCTCACCTCCACCCCCTCCATCAAATGTGGCGCATTGAGCATTTTCACCGAGAAGCAGTCTTCTGCCTTTTGGGGGAAACGAGATAAGGTTAGGATCAGCCTAGAATCATTGTTCAACGACAAAAAGAACCTGACGTAAGCAGACTGTTGAATGAAAAAGGACGGGTTGTGATATTCCAATAAAGAAAGAATACGAATACGAATGTTTTATTGAGGGTAAAAAGGATAACCTACAATAGCTTCTTTGCACCTTGCCCTCTCACTCACACATTCATACCATGCATCAAGCAAGAACATTTGACATAAAACAATCAAGTAAAAAAAAAAAGGAACAACAATTGGCACATGAAATAATGGAAAAAGAATCATAAATGGGAATCAAAAGCAAACATGGATAATGATTAACAATGGTGAACTTGAATTGGTGGTTGAAATTGAGTACGTAAAAAGGGGAAACAATTCTGAGACAATGACAATTTTTCAGAATAATACCACTTTTAAGGAAGACCCCCAAAAAAGATGGGAATATGAGAGAGAGAGAGAGAGAGAGAGAGAGAGAGAGAGAGAGAGAGAGAGAGAGAGAGAGAGAGAGAGAGAGGGTATCTTATACCTTAGCCTCCCCCCCTTGTGGGGGTGGGGGGGCTGGGGCGGGAGGATAGGGTTAGGATCAGCCTTGGATTAATTTCGTAAAACTGAGAGAAGCTGACTTTGAAAATGAGAGTCGTAGACCTAAAGGAGGTGTGACTAAACTGCATGTTTGCCAAGAACGAGACCAGGGCCTGTATTCACGTTGAGATAGCATGATACTTAGCATCATGCTAACTTAGAAGCTCTTCCAAAAGTCATATTAAATCCTATAGGACATTGGAAGAGCCTCTAAGTTAGCATCATGCTAAGTCTCATGCTATCTCAACGTGAATACAGGCCCTGGACAACGCTGAACATAGGCCTACACCTGATTCTTTGATTGACAAGAAAGCTAAAGCATGTATATTTTAGTTAAAAAAACAATGTTACGTCGCGTGAGTGTGTGTGTGTGTGTGTGTGTGTGTGCGTGCGTGTGCGTGCGCGTGCGCGTGTGTGTGCGTGCGTGCGTGCGTGCGCAAGTGCATGTGTGTGTATGCGTGTGAATGTTTGTGTGTATGTGTGTGTGCGCGCGCGCGTGCGTTTGTGTGTGTATGTGTGTGTGTCATTCATTTAAAGTCTATCCACTAATCGTCATATTAGACGGCGGAAAATAAATGTGTTAGTGTGTGTGTGTGTATGAGAGTGTGTGTATGTAAGTGTGTATGTGAGTAGGCATATGCAAGAGTGTGTGTTTGCATGTGTATAAACACGCATTTTGACTGTATGGAGTTAATCAGATAAGCCTACACTATTACTGTAGCAATAAACAAAGCCAAAAATAAAGGCAACAACAACAAAAAACAAAAACAAATATCGCCTTCCCCTCCCCCCTCCACCCCCTCTCTTGCGTGCGTCACTCCGTGCGCGAAGCGTGTGTATCTCTGTATGTGCGTGTGCGCGCGCGCGTTCTGTGTGTACCTCGGTCATCTGTGTGTGATGGATACCCCCTCAGGGAGGCGGACTGTGGCTGGAGGCTGGAGACGAGCGAAGCGGACGAGGTGGTGCAACTGAGAATGATCACTGTGAACATCACTGGGGGGTACCGGTGTGCCTGGGACAGCCTGACCATCTTTGACTCCAGTCAGTCAGTCTGTCTGTCTGCCTGTCTGTCTGTCTGTCTGTCTGTCTGTATCTCCCTGTCTGTCTTTCTGTATCTCCCTGTCTGTCTGTCTGTATCTCCCTGTCTGTCTGTCTGTATCTCCCTGTCTGTCTGTCTGTATCTCCCTGTCTGTCTGTTTGTCTGTCTCTGTCTGTCCGTCTGTCTGTATCTCTCTGTCTGTCTGTCTATCTGTCTGTCTGTATCTCTCTGTCTGTCTGTCTATCTGTCTGTATCTCCCTGTCTGTGTATCTGTCTATCTCCCTGTCGGTCTGTCTGTCTGTATATCCCTGTCTGTGTGTCTCTGTCTGGCTGTGTCTGCCTGTCCCTGGTGTAAATGTTTGCAATCTATATGTGTAAACATCTTTGCATCTAAGTTAGGATAGATGGACGGATAGTTAAATGGTTATAATGAGGAACTTAGACGCGCATTTTACCACCAGGGGGCAATCAAACCAGTTGGGGCTTAGCGCGTGATATTCTTAGTTGGGGGTAGTGAGAGAGAGAGGGGCAGTGAGAGAGAGAAAGAGGGAGGGACTCATCTCCCCTCTCTCTCTCTCTCTCTCTCTCTCTCTCTCTCTCTCTCTCTCTCTCTCTCTCTCTCTCTCTCTCTCTCTCTCTCTCTCTCTCTCTCTCTCTCTCTCTCTCTCTCTCTCTCTCTCATGAGGGGCTATGGCCTTGATTGATTAAATATCCGTCTCCGTCTCTCTCTCTCTCTCTCTCTCTCTCTCTCTCTCTCTCTCTCTCTCTCTCTCTCTCTCTCTCTCTCTCTCTCTCTCTCTCTCTCTCTCTCTCTCTCTCTCACTACCACCAACTAAGAATATCACGCGCTAAGCCCCTACTGGTTTGATTGCCCCCTGGCGGTCAAATCAGCGTCCTAAGTTGACCATTATGCGTGCGCATGGTGTGGTGTGCGTGTGCCTGTGTGTGAACGTGAATGCCGTGTGTGTGTGAATGTGAATGCCCTGTGTGTGTGTGTGTGTGTGTGTGTGTGTGTGTGTGTGTGTGTGTGTGTGTGTGTGTGTGTGTGTGTGTGTGTGTGTTGTGTGTGTAAAATAGTCTCATATTCTTATCTTAAGGTGTTGTATTTTTACATGTTATGTCTTTGTCTGTTGTTGTGTTGTTTTGTTGATTTATTTTATCGCTGCGAAAAGAATTCCCTGTCAAATGGACAATAAAAAATATTGATTGATTGATGTCTGTCTGTTGCTCGGTCTCTTTCTGTGTCAGTCTGTGTCAGTCTGTGTTTGTCTCTGCCTCACAGGTTCTTTGTCTGTCTGTCCTGTGTCTTATTGGCCTTGTATTTATAGATCGTTTGGAAGTGTGTATGTCAAGTCAAGTCAACAAGTTTGTAATGATAATTACTTGAGGATTAAAGAATAAACTGATAAAGCTTTCTTTCATCTTACCATCTCTGTGTGTGTGTGTGTGTGTGTGTGTGTGTGTGCGCGTGTGTGTGTGCGCGCGCGTTTGGATGTGTGTGTATGTGTGTGTCATCGCGCGTGTGTGTGAGCGCGCGCGCGGTGTGTGTATGTGTATGTGTGTGTGTGCGTGCGTGTATGTGGGTTTTTTCAATTATGTGTAGGGGAAGACGGGGTAAAAAGCGCATGGGCGGGTAAGAAGCCCACCCCAATTATCTCATGAAATGAAGCAAATTTCAGTCTCATTTTGCCCATGAGACGAGCGTTAATGTCTAGCATTCGTCTCATGGGCAAATTTGACTTAAATTTTCTTGATTTCATGAGATAATTGGGGTGGGCTTCTTACCCGCCCATGCGCTTTTTACCCCGTCTTCCCCTAGTTTAGAGCATTTTTGCGTATACATTCGTTCGTATTGTGCTTCGATTTTTTTTTGAGAAAAAAAAAGAATTGCCCAGACCAAAAAACGAACGTTAAAGGGAACGTATACTTATTTGTATGAATTCTTGTCAGGTATGAGTTCTTTCCCTTGTTTAAGGAAACTAAGCCGTTGTGCAAGGAGCTTACTGAGTGTCTTTGGTTGTATTGTAGCCTAGGCCTATATCTGTTGTTTTGGGTCTATAAGGGTTGGAATGCAACTCATTCCAACTGAAACCAAACACGTTTCTAGTGGGGTTTTGTAAACATGTTGTTAGGATAGCCTATAATTTTATGAGACGTATTTTAAAGACACTGGAAAATATATTTTGATGGCGACTTAAGGCCTAATTCCTTCATTCGTTTTAGTTAGGATTCATCCAATTTTATGTGGAATTGGAGATGAAAATCACGACAGGCAGAAATGAATGTAGTTTTTATTTGATTGGAATGCACGATATTTGCTGCATGCAGCCTTGCTACTACGATCACCCTTGATAATAGTATTGCTGAGTCGATAACTGCACAATCATTTTTTGTGTGTGTTTTTAGTGTGCTCACATTGCAATAATTGATTTGAGACGAGATTGACAGTAGTCCAAAGTTGTAACGGGGTATGATTCTTTGCATGTTGTACTTATGAACATTTTAATATCTTCTTTTCGTATCGTTTGACGAAAGACATTAGACAATAGAAAAAGAAGAAAAGGTTAACGAAACAATGGGCACACACCAGCAGCACACAGACTGATGATAGTACAATAAAAATAATAATAGTAGGGTGAAGACGGGGTAAGAAGCCCATGGGCGAGTAAGAAGCCCATGCCAATTATCTCATGAAATGAAGCAAATTTCAGTCACATTTTCCCATGAGACGAGTGTTAAACGTAAGAAGCCCATGCCAATTATCTCATGAAATAAAGACAATTTCAGTCACATTTGCCCATGAGGCGAATGCTAAACATTGTTTAGCATTCGTCTCATGGGAAAATGTGACTGAAATTTGCTTCATTTCATGAGATAATTGGCATGGGCTTCTTACTCGCCCATGGGCTTTTTACCCCGTCTTCACCTACTGTTGAATACTAAATAAAAACCAAGCGCTTTCTGACCAGGCGAACCTTACCCAGACCGTCGCCTGGCCCTGCTGTGTGGACATGACCGCGAGTTCCATCAGTACAACAGCACTGGACGCAGCCTGTTTGTGCAGTTCAAGGCTCGGCACCTGGGCGTCCTCAAGGGGTTCTCCCTGCACTACCGGGCAGCCAAACGCTGGGGGGAAGGTGCCTCCTCCACAGCAGGCAGCACTCCGCGTGAGCCCAAACTTGCGTTGTAACCCTTTTGCCCAATACAGTGTTTACGTTTTCTGTCGGTGTTTTGTTGTTTCTTGGTTTGTTTTTCAATGGTCGACTTATGGCGATTATTTGACCGCCAGGGGGCAGTCAATCCACTAGGGGCTTATCACGCGATTTTCTTAGTTGGGCGTAGTGAGAAAGAGAGAGAGAGAGAGGGTGGGACTCCTCTCTCTCTCTCTCTCTCTCTCTCTCTCTCTCTCTCTCTCTCTCTCTCTCTCTCTCTCTCTCTCTCTCTCTCTCTCTCTCTCTCTCTCTCTCCCCAACTAAGAATATAGAGAGGATTAGCCCCACTCGAGCGTTATGCCCCCTGGTGGTCAAACGATCCCGCTAAGTCGCTCATTGATTTTAAGTTTGTCTGTTCTAAAAAATAAAATAAAAACCAATAACAGGGCCTATGTTCCTCATCTGACACCCGTCTCTATTGTATCCCCACTGTCCGCACTAAAACCTTTGGTCAACGCTCTTTCGCCTATCAAGCTCCTGTTACTTGGAATCAGTTGCCTCGCTCTCTCAGATACTCATCCTCTCTGCCCACATTCAAACGCCATCTCAAAACTTATCTGTTTCCTAAATAACTACTAATCCCTTCCTTCATGACTTGGTGTGTGTATGTCTGAGAGTGAACGTCTGCGCTTGGTGAGCGCACATAATTATCTGTGTGAGTGTGTGTCCGCGCGTGTATGTACGTAAGTGTGCGTGTGTGTGTAATTCTGTGTCTGTTTGTCTGACCGTCTTTGGGTGTTTGTGTAATTTTGATTTCCCATTATTTATGCTATATGTTAAATATTATTATATGTTGTGTTATATGTGTTTATTATATTTTTATATTGTAAACGCCTGCTAAATGTTCAAATAATAATAATAATAATAATAATAATAATAATATATCCGTGTGGTGGCGTAAAAGCCTGGAATGGAAAGGATCCGGCCGTGGGCGGATTAGAACCGCATTGACCTTGAATTTTGACCTTGAAAACGTGAATTTCTTCTCGTGGTCATATCTTTCACGTTTGCTGTGTGGAAGGTACTGTCTTGAAACGTGGTATGTGGATATATTTCACGTGTTTTTCCTCTTAAAGCTGGAAATAAATCTTGTTTTGACCAGGTCTCACTCCCATACAAATGCCCCCAAATTCAAACCGAAACATCATTTTAAAGAGCAGCCTCAATTTGAAGATGGGGACATTGTGTATGTGGGTCACAGCTACCCAGCAAATACCAAGGGACTTAATCATGGTGCGTCAGTGTAACTTTTTAAGCTTATTTGGAATTGCTGGAGTCCATTACCTTGTTGGCCTTTGTCCTCCGACAGGTCAAATTGGTGTTTGAGCTATAATATCTTTCACACGTTTGCAGTTACAGACCTTAAGTTTGGAAGGTTCGTAGAGTGGCTAAGGCTCATGCTTGATGCAACGCAATAATGACCCTGATGACCTCGACCTCGACTTTTGAACTTTGAGCTGGGGCTATATACCCCAGAGCGAAAGCTGTTGCGCAGATACCCTCATGACTTTAATACATATTCTTGACCATTTTCACTGCTTTTTGTGCGAATAATGTTAACTATCGAGCGATAAATACCAAAACTCTTCTCGGGTAAAAGCCAAGAGGTACTAATGACCCTTCTTTATACCTTTCGTGGGGCACAGCTGTTCCGTCCCACACAGAATCAAGCTATTTCGTTAAACGACTGAATCTAGAAATCTTAGATAAAAACTGCGCCAAGCTTTTGTTTGCAAAAATATTTTGTCTGTATGTTCTTCATGGTATTTTTAATATATTTCTTCCATCAGATTTATGGTAAAAACTCATTTTTTGTTGAGCAGTATCATGCAACATATTTAGTAGAAAATGTTCTTGAATAATACACTTAGTATCGCAAATATAAATAAAATTGCCGATGAGCGAAAATCTAGCAATATTAACTGAATAGAACTAATTTAGTCACATACTACAACATATTCGTGATTGTTATTTATGAAAAGTTACTTATGGAAAACCAAAGTTGGCTTGAAAAGAACTTCTGTTAATATAGATAAACTAAATGTTCCTCCCGAAACAGCTGTGGGGGGAACGATTTGGCCTTTATCTGAGAAGAGCGATTGGGCCTTCTGGTGATTAACCGTCTTTATACATTATGATTGAAAAGCGTACTGTTCAATTCAGTCACCTGTTTGGGGACTTTGAATATTGACATTTTGCATTTCAGAAGAAAAAAAACATGCAACATTAATGTGTGTGTTGTGTGTGTGTGTGTGTGTGTGTGTGTGTGTGTGTGTGTGTGCGCGCGCGCGCATGTGTGTGCGTGTGTGCGTGTACGTGCATGCGTGTATGTGTGTGTGCGTGCGTGCGCGCGTGCGTGCGTGTGTGTGTGTGTGTGTGCGTGTGTGTGCGTGTGCGCGCGTGTGTGTTCAGAGTATGGCATAAACACTGCGACTACTCTGAATGCCAGTCGAGGTGAATTCCAGTACGTATCGTCACCTGGGTACTCTTCCCCTTACCACAGGTGAGCAGACTGAGCAGTGTCTTCACTTCCAGCGAGAACCCTAGGGTTTAGGGCGATTCCCTAGGTCTTCTATTTGTTTATATGATTCTTTTCATTCTATCCCCTGTTCCTCTACAATGGAGTCAATCAATGCGCGACCTTTTAAAGACCCACCATGTCACGTGTCAAAATAATTGTTTTCTGATAGTGTCCCTGGTATAGCTGGCAAGAAATCCTAAGAAATCTTCCAAGCATAAGAGGGAATGTGACACGTGACGTGGGGGGTCTTTAAAAGTGGGGGTATGTTAAAGGCATTCAAAGCACCCATTGCTAATAATAATCTTCCTTATGCCTATCTTTGCAAGGGGGTCAGTCAGTGCATACTTGGGTTTTTCTTTTCTTTTCTTATTCCCATCCTGTGTTTCACTACTAATAATGAATCATAAAGAATAAATCAACGTAATGACTTTAACCCTTTCACCGCCAGCCATCTTTGAGCCAAAAATGTCCATTAAAGCTACTTGGCTACAGAAAAGATTTTGTCCTGCAATATTGTGGGGTTTCTCTGTGACACATTTAGAATGGGGTCAATCCTTACGGCCCAAATTTAGGAACACAATATCATCGAATAACAGACCCTGATGTCAAGAGTTTTTATGACATGGTTGTTAAATCATTGTGGTGCAAAAATGTAACATTGGCGTTGAAAGGGTTAAAAGTCTGGACATATTACAAGAGGATGTTAATAGATTTATCGCAGATGATTTTTTCTTGCTGTCTTTAAAGGTGGACCCTGACGGATGAGTTTTTGTAAGAAACACGTCGAGATCACCAGAAAGATAGCCTTTTCAAGGGTCGGAACACTCACTTTGCTCTGGTTTCCTACAAATTAAACCGTCAGAACGGCGATTCTTCCTTGGCGGAGATGCCAGAGAGAGTAGCCATTTTGGATGGGGTGGGTGGAGGTCACTCATTGTGGATGAAGCGTTTTCATTTTTTGTGGTGCAATAAAAACAACAACACTGGAGCTGTTTTCTTTGTTGTGAGCGAAACACCTTTACATAAACAGTATATAACAAATATATATATAATAAAAAGCCTTGTATTGCGAACATTTCGTGCAAACGATTTGGCGGCCATTAGAAAAGAGACGGCACACACTTTCTTTTTGGGTGAAATAATTTGACTTCCAGCACCTCCGCCAAGGAGGAATCGCCGATTTGACGGTTTGGTTTCTAGGAAGCCAGAGCAAAGTGAGTTGCGTTCTCTGTAAAGGGTGTTTTCTTGGTGACCTCGACGTGTTTCTTTCAAAAACTCATCCGTCAGGGTGCCCCTTTAATGCTCCTACAAAGGGGGTCCCCCAAATTGTGCCTCTTCAAAGTGTGGCTGGGTGTTGCAGCCAGGAGAGTCTGCTGTGGGTGATTCGTAGCGGCCCCGGGGAGGTGGTGCATCTGCACGTGGAGGACATGGACCTCCAGACCCTGGCTAACTGTGGACTCAACACCGTCACTGTCTACGATTCAGACTCCGGTGAAGATTCCTAGTGCTCAATGCATTTGGACTTTGTGTCTGTGTCTGTTTCTCAGCCTCCCTTTTCCTCCCCTTCTCGCTCTCTCGCTCTCTCTCCCTGTCCAGCATTCATTGTACGTAATATACCTAGGTGAAGACGGGGTAAAAAGCCCATGGGCGGGTAAGAAGCCCATGCCAATTATCTCATGAAATGAAGCACATTTCCGTCACATTTTGCCCATGAGACGACTGTTAATGTTTAGCATTCAGATTCGTCTCATGGGCAAATTTGACTGATATTTTCTTTATTTCATGAGATAATTGGCATGGGCTTTTTACCCCGTCTTCACCTATTTGTAGCTTTCTGAGAAGTGCATCAAACTAAAACTTTCGCTTGAGTCTCAGTCTCACGCGCGCGCGTGTGTGTATTTGCAGATGTCCTGTGTCGATTAAAGTAAGGTTTAAAACTTACACACACGCATAAACACACACACACACACACGCGCGCGCGCGCGCGTTCTCTCTCTCTCTCTCTCTCTCTCTCTCTCTCTCTCTCTCTCTCTCTCTCTCTCTCTCTCTCTCTCTCTCTCTCTCTCTCTTCTCTCTCTCTTGCTCTAATTTTGCTTACTGTGATGTCTTCTATCATCATGCATGTTCATATCATTATCTGTTTGCCTTATCGTTTTGTATTAGTCTTGTTTCCGTCTCAGGGACAAATTGTATGAATAGGCCTGGCCTAAAATCTTAATCCTTGCGTAATAAAGTTTTCAAGTGTCAAGTGTCTCTCCCTCTCTCTCCCTCTCTCTCTCACGTACAGATACGCATTGTACTTGATTTTCTTGATATCATGAAACCATGCTTCACAGGAAGATAGTCTTGCATATGTGTTTGGCCCTATTTGGATTTATGTTAATAGAAGAAAATAATTATGTTGCTGAGGATGTGATAGTGCGTGTTGTGCTCTCTCTCTCTCTCTCTCTCTCTCTCTCTCTCTCTCTCTCTCTCTCTCTCTCTCTCTCTCTCTCTCTCTCTCTCTCTCTCTCTCTCTCTCTCTCTCTCTCTCTCTCTCTCTCTCTCTCTCTCTCTCTCTCTCTCTCTCTCTCTCTCTCTCTCTCTCATTTTGTGTACTGTATTCCTTTTGATTAGTTTAATTTCTGTGGATATTTGAATGACGTTTAATATAATTATTATAGTATTAATATACTAACCCTATCCCCTCCTCCCATAACAATGTATTGTGGCCCATGGCCGATGTACATTAAAATAGTTCTGAGTTCTGAGTTCTGAGTTCTCTCTCTCTCTCTCTTTAGTAGTAGTAGTAGTAGTGTGGTGGTGATGGTGATAGTAACAGTAATAGTAAGGTAAGACGGGGTAGAGGGCCCATGGGCGGGTGGGAGGCCCGTGCCGGTTGTCTCATGGAGTGAGGCAGGTTTCAGTCGGGTTTGTCCATGAGACGAATGCTAAACATTAACACTCGTCTCATGGGGAAAATATGACTGAGATTTGCTTTGTTTCGTGAGATAATTGGCATGGGCTTCTTACCCGCCCATGGGCTTTTTGCCCCGTCTTACCCTAGTAGTAGTAATGGTAGTAGAAGAAGTAAATTGCAGTGAAAGTGGTGTTTTTCATCTATTTATTTGTTTATTCGGTTGATTAGTTCTCTATTCTGTTTTTTTTTAATTGCTGATGTTGATGCTCTGCCTACCATGTCGTTGCTATATTACTGTTAATCGTTGTTTTCTGTTGGCGATTTTCCTGTGTCTCAATGTTCATTGATATTATTAGTTATGCATTGCATGCTTAGAACCAAGGACAGAATGGAAGACTAGGCCCAGCCTAAATTCTTTCCCTTGTGAAATAAACTATCTGAACTCTCTCTCTCTCTCTCTCTCTCTCTCTCTCTCTCTCTCTCTCTCTCTCTCTCTCTCTCTCTCTCTCTCTCTCTCTCTCTCTCTCTCTCTCTCTCTCTCTCTCTCTCTCTCTCTCTCTCTCTCTCTCTCTCTCTCTCTCTCTCTCTCTCTCTCTCTCTCTCTCTCTCTCTCTCTCTCTCTCTCTCTCTCTGATGGGGGTGCAAATACAATGTAAAAAAAGTTAGCTACTTTGAATCAACCGTACGTAATCAATACCTGTATGAATGGGAATTGGATAATGTGATATACATTGTCCATTTCATGAACTGGGCGAGTCATTTTGCCAATGTGTTTTAACCCTTTCAACGCCAGCCATTTTTCAGCCAAAACTTTCCGTTAAACTTACCTGGGTAGAGAAAATATTTCATCTGCAATATTTGGGATTCCTTTGTGACATCCATAAAAAAGGGCCTATTCTTACCTCCCAAAATGAAGAACATAAGGTCACTGACCCTCATGTGATGCCTTTCAGTGACATGGGCGTTCAATCATTGTGATGCCAAGAGGCGGCAGTGGCGATGAAAGGGTTTTAAACAGGCCATTTCACGGATTGGGCGTAACATAATTATGCAAACATGATATCCTTCTATAAGTTGTAGGTATGTTTCCGTACGTATTTTAACAGTCTATGATGTCTAGTTGTGTCTCTCTCTCTCTGTCTGTTCGCGCCTGCTCAAAAGTGACATGTTTTGTTTCCGATGTGTACGTGCAGAGCAAGGTCGTCAACTGGCCGTCATGTGCAACGTGAACTACAGAGGGGCTGACCTGTACAGCACTGGCCAAGCGATGACCATCGCCTTCACTTCGGCCAGGGCAGACTATGGCAGAGGGTTCGACCTGGGATATAAAGCCGTCCCATCTACCCAAGTCAAGACCAGCAACGTCTGTGAGTCTCTTCAACCCACATTTTGTTTTTTTTCTCCCCGTGGGGATTCTGGGGGCGGGGTGGGGATGGGGGGTTCTTTCGTAAAAATAGTTCCCCCGGCTTCTGGAAGTTCTGTGCTTGTAACTTCATCTAATCTACCACCCTCTTTGACCCTGCCCTTTCCCCTTTGCTTTCTATCATCTACTATCTTTATGACTTATTGGCCCATTCTCCTGCCTTTAAAAAAAAGAAGTCCAAATACTTGTTCTCCTTTGAGCTCCTCCGAAATCAGAATGTGTCGGCTGTACGCAGCGGGGAGACCAGTGAAAACTGAAAACCGGACACATACGTACCTTAGCCATTATGGCCATATGGCCCGGGAACCCAGAAGAAGAAGAAGCTTTATTTCATCACGAAGGAGGTTGATTAGACTGACCTTTGATTGACCAAAAACAATGAAGAAGAGAGAAGAAATTAAGGTGGAAAAAAAACATTCCATCGGTCGTGGTTACTATTCTATGTTCATTTACACGTCGATACGATAGATGTAATATGATCTGTGAATTACTTTACACCAATAACAGTTCCTTGTTATATATGCTGCAGATGTCGCTTTTCACAAAATTAATGTGTTATTTATCACGTTGCATTTCGCTGATTTATCAATTATTTAAATCCGCATCACGTTTTGCTTTACACTAAATAGGCTACACGCGTCATAAGGAATATGTCACCTCGATTTTATGAAGAATAAAACTGAGTTATCATCGATACCTATCGGGTATGTGGGCCTGTTCTGTTCAAAACTTCCAAAAAATAAAACGTTCGTATTTTTGTAATAATAGTTATCACGATGACAAACAAGTTGCTTGTATTTATGAAATGTATGTGTCTCATTGCTTTGTGTATTTCTTTGTTTTAACCACTCTGCTGACGAGCATTGGTCGTGTTTCAAACGCAGGGACACCAGGAACAGACGATGACGACGATGACGGCAGCACGAGGATCAGCCATGATGTGCTGATGATCGCCTTTGTCTCGGGGTCGCTGCTGCTCAAGGCCGGGCTGATCACTGCCCTCGGCGTCTACTGCAGGCACAGGTGGATCATTCTGCCCCGCTCTGCCGGCCGGGTCATGTCCGTCCCGGGTTCTGACGACGAGTCGTCTCGAGCCCTGCTGGATCATGAGAGCCCTGAGCCATCAGACAGCGAGTCTGAGGAGCCGGGTCATCATCATCATCATTATTATCATCCCGAGGATTCACAGAATCACCTTGACGTGCCGGCCCTTAATCTGTGGATGTCGACACACCTTCCCGAGATGGCGGCTAACCAGCTCAATATTGCAGACAGCCACCACAACAGGGCTGCCCGTCAACCCAACGAGGCAGCCAGCCAGTCCACTGTGGGAGCCCACCAGCCCAATATGGCAGTCCACCACCCCGATATGGCAGTCCACCACCCCGATATGGCAGTCCACCACCCCGATATGGCAGCCCATCCTGCCAGTCATCGTGAAGCGCCAACTATCCATTCCCTGTCATGGAATAGCGGTTTGACCAACTCGGCCTATTCGCCTTGAAGTTTGGCACCGGGGGCTTCTTCAGCTTTTAGCTTAATCTGACTTATTTTGTTTGTTTGTTGATTTGAGTTATCTGACTTATTTTTGTTGTTGTTGATTTGAGACACTCTGCTGCTTTCGTGCTTTGTATTGCCCAAATAAGCTTGAGATCACGAACATTCTTTCTTCGCCTAATACATGGCAAATAATTTGAATGGTAAATAATAGATAGATCATGATGTCATAGTTATGAAAGAAAACAGCATTCAAAAATAACATTTAATGTTTTTGCCGACTGTCTTTTTTTCTCTGTGTCCATCTGAATTATATGACTGTTTCAACGTCATTAGCTCCAACCGACGCCATTGTTGCTCAACCAATGCAAAGAACAGACATGAGAACAGCTGCAAAAATGTAGAAAAGATGCATTGCTTCTCTGTTACTTTTATTCAGTATCAAGAGTTTTTAAATTGCTTTATGTGTGCTTGTCAGCAAAGGTCAATGGTTATGTTTATGAAAGATTATTATTTTGTAATGTTTGCTTGCTATTCACTTCTTGTCAAAGGACAGTGATTTTCATCTTTGTAATTTGTAATTATGTAGTTGAGTGTGCCAATCATTTTCATTTAAACCCTGTGTTATTCTAACAATTCAAGAAACGTAACAAGAGCTAGCACGCTCTTTACACCATCTGTAAACAATGTAAGAAGGGTACTGTGTTCTGTTATAGTTGGTTGGAAAGTGGGTTAGCCTACATTCACTAGAACTTGAAACCTGTGAATTGACACAAGGGCCCATTTCTCTGCTCTGTTAAACGATTTTATCGCTCTGGTGCCAACGAACGCAGTCACAAATACCAATAATTCATCTCATGGGGATCATTTGCCTTTCCGCTTTTCGAACAGTAGGTTGCATAACAGGAAACGTTAGATATTTTAACGGAATAAAACCCTACTACCCACCTCCGTATGCCCACATCGAAATTAGAAATTAGCGTTGTTAGTTATCTCCATGGGGAGATATTGTCGAAAGCACCCATTGCATTTTCCAGGCACTGTTCTTCGGTAGGTTTATACTGTGTGTGTTTTCAAACCCATCCTTTTCAAATCCTAGAATTTGCGGAGTTCTTTTTGCCCAGTTCGTCGTGTATATCATTGCCCTAATTGTTTTCCTAAGCTGGAAATGTCATTGAACGGCCGAACGGTTTTAATGAGGCTTAATACTGACAATTCTCTGCCCCCCTTGCGAACGCCACCTACTTAAGATTATCGTTCTTGCATATCATGAAGTAGTAGTATATAGCCACAGCAAATTATATGCCCCTGACTCGTGGATAGGTGCAGCATGAGCAGTTCGGGCCTAAAATGATCTCCCTTTTGTGTCGGCAAGAAGTACAGTAGTAGGCCTATAAAGCCTTATTGTGTTATGTACAGTCTTCGTTACAGGGTGCTTCTTTTAATAGCTTATTATAATGATTGAGCAAACGAACAAAAAGTAAGATTTTTGAAGTAGTGACAGTAATATGCAGGCCTCTTGATTTCGCCGTGAATACCCGTGTGATTAGACAACGTGCTGATTTGAGTAGGCTTTGTAAATAAACCGCCTTTCTTTCTTTGCACGTGTGATTGGTGCTTCCTTTTATTTTAATAAAGAAACATGAAAAAAGACAGGTAACAACACGTCGCTTGTTTTAGTATTGAGGCAAGAAATACAGACCCTTTTTTCCAATAAAAGGATTCTTTTAAGCATATTTAGGGACGCACGCATTCACACACACACAACACACACACACACACACACACACACACACACACACACACACACACACACACACACACACACACACAGAGAGAGAGAGAGAGAGAGAGAGAGAGAGAGAGAGAGAGAGAGAGAGAGAGAGATTTTGCTCACAGGGACGCTTATAATGATAGGCCTTCACTTTAATTAGAGCGTGAAGACTATAATACCAACCAGCACCACATTTTCAGTTCCAGTGACCTTGATCTTTGACCAGTGACGTTCATCTTCAAACTTGGCACAGAAATTCTAACTACCTATGAGCATGCAGATTGTTGTGCCTCCTGGGCCCCTCCGTTCAAACGCTATCGTCGTAACATACATACACACCTAGTCAGCCAGGTACAAACAGACAAACACCGCTGGGAATATTACCCTCTTCGCCTCGCGACTGGTAAATATAATTGCATCGTCCACACGGGAATAAAATGATGCTAAATAAAAGAAAAAAGCTGTCAAATCCTTCCTTTGCAGACTCAGTAAAGTAGGCAATGGCACTGGTGGCCTTGATTGTGGATCTATTCATATGAACGGTATCTACCCTACTGCGCGAAGGCCATACAGCGTGAAGACTCGCATTTTGAAACTGTGTGGAAAAGCCTGTTTTTGGTGCGCGTTTGGATGTGTGTATGTGCGTGTGTGTGTGCATGTGCGTGTGTGTGTGTGTGTGTGTGTGTGTGTGTGTGTGTGTGTGTGTGTGTGAACAAGAGAGAGAGAAACACTGAGAGACAGAGTCGGAGTTTTGTTTTTTTCTTTACGTGCAGATTTTATTAGATCATTAATGGACACTAAAAACACACTTTGAAATCAAACAACAAATTACACAAACTTAGCCATATAATGTTAAACCTAATGAAAACAGAAGAAAATAAAAACTACTATACATTAGACTTTTTCTCCTTTGGAACTCTATGTACTGATGAAACGCGGAAAGTTCAGGCGGAAAGTTTCAGACATCGTTTCAAATACTTAAACAACAATTCATAACCCTTGGGATCCCTCACTAATTTACGACAAAAGCCTGGTCTCTTGAGCAATGCAACAAAAAATATCATGGTCAGCTTTAATAATGGAAGGCCAATGGAACGTTTAATGCGGCACGTGAAATGTTTAAAATGAATGCACATGCACACCAAACTGACAAGTTTTAAAGGGTAAGCGTAATCACTAGTGAATAGAAACATGTCCTGAAATGTTTACCCACGCCTGTCATTTGCGCGAGAAAAAAAATCCAGTCTTAACTTGTAAGATCAAAATCTGGCCCTCAGGCATTTTGAGACTGATGATAGCGTCAGGTAACCAAAGACATACAAAATATTCATCCCCAAACACCAATTTTCTCTCCCTCCCCCATGGTTCCACTTTTAATGCTCACACATTCAATTATCATAATTGTCTGTTTTATTTGCCGTTTTCTCTAACTCACTACGTAGCCTGCATTTGAAGAAATGTGTAACTCATTCGCGTTCTTTTTGGAAGTGAGTGTAGATTGAATTTCAAGAGCCATAGAAGCAACGGATTAAGAATTGTCGTTTACATAGCGGCTCAAGAAAGAATAGACCAAAGGTAGGTAGGTACAGGAGAGTGAAAGCTATTGCCATGACATGGAGAGCAACAGCAGGTAGTTCCGGAGAAAGTGCGTGGTGGTCCGGGGTTCCAGTCATCATCACGCCTTTCTTCTGGGCAGCCTTGGTCAGCTTCCCCCTCAGAGCCTCTAACCCTTGGTCACGCTCTTGATGATTCCCATAGCCACCGTGTGCTTCATGTCGCGCATGACAAAACGGCCCAGGGGAGGATAGTCGTTGAAGGCCTCCACGCACAGGGGCCTGCGGGGTATCAGCTCCACCGTACAGGCGTCACCGGACTTGACAGACTCGGGGTTGTCTTCCAGTTTCGTTCCAGAGCGCCGGTCAATTTTCTCCTTGATCTTGGAGAACTTGCAGGTGGTGTGATCGGTGTGGCAGTGCAGCACTGGGGAGTAGCCGTTACGGATCACGCCTGGGTGGTTCATGATGACCACCTGAGAACAGATCAGCAACACCGCAAGTCACGCGTCACTTTACAACAATGAAATCGACATACTTGGTATTAATTATATCAAACCTCAATAATCATTAATACCCACATTCAGAAAAGACCCATGTCTGTATATTCTCAGCTGTGTTTGTCCTTTGCCTGACTTTAGTTGGCAAAGGAGTGTAGGTTTGTGGCGATTTGCTTCTTTATTGTATTTTGTTTGTCTGTCTGCCCCGCGGGAATTTCATGACCCGCTGCACAGAATTGCTTCAAAGTTTGTATGGGTGTGAGGGTAAGTACGGAATCGCCATATTCCATCTCGCCATAATATATCTGCATGATATCATTTCATATTTGGTGTGGTTGTAATACAAAGGGAAACATATATTTGTGCATGAACAATGTACTATCTCGTTAATTAAGCAATGTACTGAATAATTATTACTTCCAAATTTCGAGGAAAGGGGTGGGTGAAGCAAAGGCTAGAAGACATTGGTGCATAACTCATGGGGCAGACATGGCCTCTGTTTTTCTTCACTGTCTTATATTTCGTGAACCACCACTGCTTGGAATTTTGTTTGGAGATTCATCACCCAAAATGATGCAAAGAGAGCGGGGTGGGGTGGGTGAGGGTGGGTTGGGGGCTAAGATATGGGGGTGGTGATGTAAGGGGTGTAACGGGCAAAGGACATGTCTGCCGCTTGGCGACACATTTGTTTTCACATAATTGTGAATCAGATCAAAACTATTTCTAAGCGAAAATAGCACTATTAAGTAACAGAAGCCTTAACAGCAGTTGTTGGGAGTCTGCATCAAAAGGCTATTAGCAAACTCCAAGTTGAACAAAAAGCAAAATTAACCCAGGCTTCTCAAAACCCCAATGGAATCGATAGTCAGAGGCTGCATGAGGACTAGGGAAGGGCCAACTGTCTTCTGTCAGGAATTGCCTTCACTGACTGTCAGCAAGAGTTCACACAGCAAACAATACACCGTCTGTTCAGAGGCACAGACATCACATCTCCAAAACGGCCAGTTTGAGAAATCATCGGTGAAATGGTTTGAATGTCTTCAGAAAGTAATCATCATTCTCTGCAAAAATAATGTTGATAGATGTTTACCAAAAAAGCAATTCAAATCTTTACATTATTGGTTCAAGAAAAAAACGTTGCTAGTGGACTGCCTATGTGTGTACCAGCCTTCGATTAGAAGGGCGTACATAGTGGTTTGAAGAAGAAAAAAAAATCAAAAAAATCGAGGACCGTCTGTGAAGGGAGAAATGTGGCAGAGTGGTTAAGACGTTCACCTGCCAAATGTAATGCGTGACTGCAGCGTGAGTGACCCGGATTCGAATCCCGGCCTCGCCCTTTCTTTCTAGTTTGACAGGAAACGAACTGAACGTCCAGTCCTGCGGATGGGGACTTAAAGCTAGTCTGACCCGTGCGCATTACGCACGTAAAAATCACACAGCAGTTGATGGTAAGAGTAGGGATAAATCCCGCTGCCTGGTATGTCCAAATTCACATCGGGTAAGTCTCTGTGACTAGAATATACCAAATACCCAATATTGTCACATAGTAATATCCTTAACATCTTCTTTTTCCTTGCGCCAAGACACGAGATAACTTTTTCTGTCGACAATTAGACAGGCTGCATTGGACCTATTTGACCAACCCCCTTTCATCCTTTGCTTAGGGGGTGTTCGAGAAGAAGAAGAAAAGCACACCGTCTCTGAATATGGTTTTCACTTTATTTGGAAGTTGTTTTATAATCTTAACACACACAGACACACACGTACGTGCATTTAGAGGTAAGGAGCAACGCTAAATGGTAGTCCTATGGAGTTTTGAAGTCTAAATATTAATGTAATTGGCTTAGAATCGGATAGACGACCTCTCCCGACTACTGTGCCATTTTAACAACAGCAACAACAACAAAACATTATATAGACGGTCTCCCTCAATGCTAATACATTTTGTAAAGGTCTTTCTTTATAGACATTAACCATATTCACACAATGCCCAATTTCCCCATGGCAACACAGTGAGTTGTAAGTCGCATTATAAGTGGCCTAACACTGTGTTGCCATGGGAAAATAGAGATAATTTGTGAATAATGTTAACGGGTACAGAGATCTTAAAGACCCACAGAGCCGGCTGGATTAAGTCCCTTGGCTTTTTCTGGTTCGGTGTGGCCCACATTCAGACTTTCCTCGTATACAATAGAGGCTGCTCTTTAAAGTGATGTCTCGTTTTCGTGCAAGAGGCAATTTGTTTGGGAGCAACACTTGGTCAAAATAAGATTTCTTACCAGCTATAAGAGGGAAAACACGTGAAACCGTGATTTTGACACGAGACGTACTAGGTCTTTAACGAAAAGAAAAAAACCCACATAGGCAATCTCACATGGGCGCTGAAGCGCTTGGCCTGCTTGGGGGGATCGTTCGTGCTGTCTCCGGCCACGTTGCCCCGGCGGATGTTCTTGACGGACAGGTTCTTGACGTTGAAGCCCACGTTGTCCCCAGGCACTGCCTCTTCGACCGTCGCATGGTGCATCTCCACTGATTTCACCTGAGACATCAACACTGCTGTGTGAGTGACAAGAATGAAAACGCTATGATGAGTCAAACGGTCAAAGGAATACCAAATACTTTGGATCAATACAATATGCAAATACAAATATAGGCCTACACGAGTAAAACAAAACCTTGAAACGATTTAATCAAAATGGCAAAAAAATGCAAACGCTGTTGGTTAAAGAGAAATCGAAAGAAAATGCAAAACACGCAGTCCATTTTTTCAACAACAAAAATATATGCACGCACGCGGAGTTCAGAAGTCAAACGAATGAACGCAGTCATCACGATTAAGATAAACTATGATAAAAAGCATAACTCACGAATGAAAAAGCCAAAAGAATGAACATGAAAAAGAAAAAAAAGATTTCAAACAGCATGATGTCAATAATCAAAACAATGCACACGTCACGATTGAAGAACCATAATAATTCAAACACTGTGTTATTCACTTATGCAAAAGCATGCAAATACCATAATTTAACAATTTGAACACACACAAAAATCATTTAGTTCACATATTATCAAAATAATTTAAACGTGACTGAAAGCCAAATAAAGGCACAATGTTTGTTCCAACACCGTGGATAAAAAAAAAAGCCAAAAGGAAGTAAATACCATGAGTCTGGAGAACAAAAGAATACAAACACTTTTACATACAATATCAAAAGAACACACTAAACACAAGGGGATCCAAAATATAAAAACACACTGCGTATTGCGTGAGCAAAAATAGTCAAAAGGGTACAAGCATTTGGGGTCAAATCATTATTCAGCAAGTGAACGTTAGGGTCAATGTATTGCTGATTAAAGAAGTATGCCCCAATCAATCGCCTCCGACTAGTAAGATTAAATAGTCGCGAAAGCTGGGCTGGACTTTGTTATTATCACATATGTCTTGCCCAGGGTACATCCACGCCTGTGTTCAGCCATGAGGACAGTTAGCGGTGTAATGGTCCCAATGGTCAACTAATACCAAAGAATGCAGCACTAGAGAGCCAGCAATACATACTGGTTTGATAATCATACTCGTTCACAAGAGGCAAAGCTGTAAACGTGTTTGTTTTTCCCACTCGTGTACAAAATGCGTTATAATACGACTCCAAGCGTCACTGTTACTAATGATCAAGAGTTACGGCGAAAAAATAATACTATAAGGCTAAAACCTGCTCACCATGTTGAAATGAATTTGCGGAGTATAGTTATATACATGCCAGGAAGTCCTATCTTTCTGCTTGGGTAAAAAAGCCAGTAGACCCTATCACAATAGTTCTAGAATCTTCAAAACGATAAAGGCGAATGAGTCAGCGAAGAAGAAGAAAAAGAAAAAAACAAAAAGGCTGATAGTAGCTTGATAATAATAATAATAATATAATATATAGCATTTATATAGCGCCTTTCTTTAGAATTAAACTCAAGGCGCTCACAGTCACTGATTCACACGCAATTTGGCCAACATACACTATCATTCTACACATTCATTGAATTCATTCGCTGAAACATTCATATAATTCAGATGGACACAGGGGGGAAAAAAGAAAGTCGGCAAAAACGTTCAATTCTGGCTTTCACCCGAGTAAAAACAACAAGAACACGTTCTGGAATATAATGAAATCTTGTTGAAACATCACGCGGGAGAAGGCAAATGGCTGACCTCAGTGACGACGTTAGCTGGGGCAATAGTAAGTGCCATGCCAGGCTTCAACTTCCCAGTCTCCACACGACTCAACAGCACTGTGCCAATGCCTGGAAGAATAAACATCATCATCATTGGAGCAGTGGGTGGATGCTTGTGGCTCCATACGGGGAGGTGAACTATCTGAAATAGGCAATAATGCTATAAGCGTTGTCTTCACCTCCTATCTGAAATAGGCAATAATTAAAATAAGCGTTGTAATCTCACCTCCTATCTGAAATAGGCAATAATCGGCTATAAGCGTTGTCTTCACCTCCTATCTGAAATAGGCAATAATGCTATAAGCGTTGTCTTCACCTCCTATCTGAAATAGGCAATAATGCTATAAGCGTTGTCTTCACCTCCTATCTGAAATAGGCAATAATCATCACCGCTATAAGCGTTGTCTTCACCTCCTATCTGAAATAGGCAATAATCATCTATAAGCGTTGTCTTCACCTCCTATCTGAAATAGGCAATAATACTATAAGCGTTGTGTTCACCATCCTATCTGAAATAGGCAATAATCATCATAGGGGAAGACATCATAAAAAGCGCATGGGCGGGTAAGAAGCATCCACCCCAATTATCTCATGAAATGAAGCAAATTTCAGTCTCATTTTGCCCATGAGACGAGCGTCAATGTCTAGTATTCGTCTCATGGGCAAATTTGACTGAAATTTTCATTTATTTCATGAGATAATTGGGGTGGGCTTCTTACCCGCCCATGCGCTTTTTCACCCCAACTTCCCCTAAGCGTTGTGTTCACCGCCTATCTGAAATCAGGCAATAATGCTATAAGCGTTGTGTTCACCCCCTATCTGAAATAGGCAATAATGCTATAAGCGTTGTCTTCACCTCCTATCTGACATCAACAATAATGCTATAAGCGTTGTCTTCACCTCCTATCTGAAATAGGCAATAATGCTATAAGCGTTGTGTTCACCTCCTATCTGAAATAGACAATAATGCTATAAGCGTTGTCTTCACCTCCTATCTGACATCCCTCAATAATGCTATAAGCGTTGTCTTCACCTCCTATCTGAAATAGGCAATAATGCTATAAGCGTTGTGTTCACCATCCTATCTGAAATAGGCAATAATGCTATAAGCGTTGTCTTCACCTCCTATCTGAAATAGGCAATAATACTATAAGCGTTGTCTTCACCTCCTATCTGAAATAGGCAATAATGCTATAAGCGTTGTGTTCACCTCCTATCTGAAATAGGCAATAATACTATAAGCGTTGTCTTCACCTCCTATCTGAAATAGGCAATAATGCTATAAGCGTTGTCTTCACCTCCTATCTGAAATAGGCAATAATGCTATAAGCGTTGTCTTCACCTCCTATCTGAAATCGACAATAATTCTATAAGCGTTGTTCTCACCTCCAATCTGAAAAATGCAATAATTCAATAAGTGTTGTGTTCACCTCCTATCAATCAGCAATAATTATGTAAGTTTTGTCTCATGGTAATCTGTCAGGTCTAAAATTAAATGCAGATAAATGCAATGACAGTTTGGCTGGGAAAACAAAAATGTGTTTGTCTATTAAAATATAGCCTCATTTAACATGCAATCTTCCCAGAGCAGCAATGTATGTAGGCATTCGGCTGACAAATGATTTAAAAGATTCCATAAAAATGCAAATTTTGTGAAAATTCAGAGAAATCAAAGCACTATATAAAGCTTGGCTGGCAGTATGATTTTATTTTAAGTTGGACGTATTGCCATTTTAAAATCCCTGATTTTATCAAAAAATATATTTCTGTGGTTATTGCTGCCTTCTTCTTAGAATGACATTGTAAACTGTTTGCAGAAAAGTATATATCAATTTGTATGGGATGTGTGAACGACAAAATAAGTAGGAAAATTTCACACAAAAATATTGAACAGGGTGGTTTAGGGATCCTGATGTTGGTAAATATGTGAGTGCACTTAAAGTTACATGGATAAAAAGAGTATGTTCGAGCAATCATAAATGGACTCATATTGTAAAAGAGTAAGAGAACGTTGCGTGCAAGCATCGTGCTTATTTCACTTTCTAATGATTAAATATGTTTTGGTGTGATGTGTTTAACGCTTATGATAAATTGGCAGAAAAGGTTGTGAGAAGGCGCTGATGAATAAATTCCCAGCCTTTATTATTGTAATTGTGATATACAATAGTCAAGCAAGAACGTCAAAAATAGGCCTATGGATGGCGATAGAAGAGTTAGAATGGGTATTTGCTCATTTAAGCCTTATGTTCACCTATGATTTTAAACAGGTATGTTATTCCTATAAGCATTTTCACTTCCTCTGATCTGAAATGGACACATTATCCTAAAAAAAGGCAGTACAATTAACTGATGGCAATTTTTCTCAGTTTTCAACAAATAAAGTGCTGTCTGTCTTGCTCTCTTTCCCCAAGTCATCGCAAGACTGTTTTATGAGCCTTTGATAAGTAATGAAGTAAACCCATAAGAGTTGTTGCACAGATCTGGGATAGTAAGTCTTGCTATAGGAATGTGTCGTGCACCTCCGATCTGAAAAAGACAGTCATCCTATAAGAAGTTAAATGCACCTCCGATCTGAATTAGAATTGTCCTATAAGAGTTATCTGAACCTCCGATCTCAAACGGGCAGTGATCCTATAAGAACAAATAAATCACCTCTTGATCTTGAAAAAGAAAGTATCCTATAAGAGTTTTCTGGCACCTCCGATCTCAAACGGGTAGCTATCCTATAAGAGTTGTCTGCACCTCCGATTTCAAACAAAAGTCATCCTATAAGATGTTTTCAATCACCTCCGATCTCAAATTTAGCGAACCTTAGTAAGAGTTCGTCTGCACCTCCGATCTTCGCACGGATGAGATCCTATAGAGTTGATTCACCTTGCTCTGAAAATCGTACATTATCCTATAAATGTTGTCAAAACCTCCGATCTCAAACGGGCAGTTCATCCATTTACACATACTTTAAAATAATAGGTTTTCAGTTGAAAAATACAAAGACATGTTATCGGTCCAAGTTGAAAGTCGATCCGATCTGAAGAGGGCAGGGATCCTATCACATTTGCACACACCTCCGATCTTGAAACGGGAATGGTCCTGATAAGAGGAAGTCCAAAGCGTATCGATCTCAAACAACAGTTAACTCATAATTATGCTCACTGAACGGCAGTTATACAGTCGCTTTCCAAGACCAGAGTTCAAACGCGAGCGCCGCAGAGCAGAAAGGTGCTGGCTCTTGTGTCCGTTGTGGTTCACAAACTGATCTTAATCTTTGGGCTAATGCTCAATGGTAAATATATGAGCACTCATTATTTTTTTTTTTGGTATTAAATAAATTATTTTAAAGTCATTTATATGTGATCCTCTCGCATATACATAACATATTCACGTCTTTCATAACGCTTATCCAATGCCTCTTCCTCTTTTTTTGTTTCTCTAACCTTCACTTCTTGTCAAAACTCTTAGAGAAAGTGTGTTTTTGCTTTGCTTGTCTTTGCACCTTGTTGTTGAACAATCTTCTCAGTCCCCATCAATCTGCTGCGTGTGCCGTTGTTGTTTTTTGGTTTCTTTTTAGTATCTTATTATTCTATTTCTGTATCTTCTATTGAATGACGACATTCACTGGTTAATCCTATTTATTGCTCATATGTCTGTCTTTATCAAGTTAAAAAATAGAATGAATGGATGTATGTTAAAATGTAAACTGCGTGTTTGCTTGTGTTTGATTCATTCGTTCATTTAAATCAAATCTTTGGAAAAAAAAAAAATTTCTTCTCATTGAAAATATGCAGTCATCTAAAATGTCTCTTGACTTTGGCGTTCCTCAGGGATCTGTACTTGGGCCTGTACTTTTTATCATGTACACAACACCATTGTCCAAGATAATTAATAGACATTCTGTTCAGCACGAAAAGTTTCGCTGACGACACCCAGCTCGAACATTCTGACATACATGGAAACTACCACCAACTTGTCCAAACACTTGAAGACTGTGTTTCTGACATCAAACATTGGATGTCAACCAACAAACTTAAGTTGAATGATGATAAGACAGAGGCTATCCAGTTTGTTCGACAAAATCATGCTCAAAATCTCCCACCCTCTATAGAGCTTTGTTCCACCGAAATTACGTTTATGTCGTGCGTTCGTGATCTCAGCCTTCATATTGACTCTGATCTATCTTTGAAACAACACATTACCAACATCTGTCAAGCCTGCTTTCTTGAAATCCGTCGCATTAGTTCAATTAGACCCTTCCTGACTGAAGATGCCACAAAGACACTTGTCACTTCCTGTATTCTGTCTAGATTAGATTATTGCAATGCCCTCCTCCTAGGCTTTCCTACGACCTCTCTCCAACCTCTTCAACGTGTTCAAAATTCTGCCGCGCGCCTTGTATTCAGAGTACCAAAACGGCACCATACATCAGATCTTTTAATGAAACTACACTGGCTCAAAATCGAATACCGAATCAAATACAAATCTGCCTGCCTCTGCTACAAAATCGTTACAAAAGACGCACCAGCCTATCTTTGCAACCTTTTCCAGATCTACGTTCCTGCCCGTAGCCTTCGTTCTTCCTCTGATGACCATATTTTTCAAATTCCCTCTTACCATCGGAAACAACACGGTTCCAGAGCATTTTCCGTTTCAGCTGCTTCACTTTGGAACTCACTCCCTTTCAGCCTTCGTCGTGCCAAATGCTTTGTAACGTTTACGTCTGCTCTGAAAACCCACTACTTCAAACTGCAGCTGCAGAGTACATCTAAAACTTAAGAAATATTGCCAGCCAATCTATTTGTCCATCTTGTTATGTGTATGTGTGTCATCACGTGTTCTGTGTGTATGTGTGTGCGCACGTGTGTGTGTGTGTGTGTGTGTGTGTGTGTGTGTGTGTGTGTGTGTGTGTGTGTGTGCACGCACGTGTGTGTGTGGCGTATGTGAGCATGCACATGTTTGTGTTGTGTGTGTGTGCATGTGATGCGTTCATGTAGGCCACTATATGAGTGTACCTATACATGGTGTGTGTGTGTGTGTGTGTGTGTGTGTGTGTGTGTGTGTGTGTGTGTGTGTGTATGTGTGCGTGTGTGTGTGCGTGTGCGTGTGCGTGTGCGTGTGCGTGTGCTGGTTGTGTGTGTGTTGTTTATGTGTGTATGTTGTTGTGAATATATATATGCTGTTATTTCATGCTTGCGAATTGTGTGACAATGCATACGTGTATGAGACCTATTATAAGTAGTAGTAGTAGTAGTAGTAGTAGTAGTAGTAGCAGTTGTTGTTGTAGTAGTGATTGTTATTGTTATATGTATTGTTTTGTCTGCTCATGTTATTGGATTTTTGTTTCATGTTTTTATTCCATTTCAATTGTGTGTAAAGCGCCCTATAGCCTACATAGTAGGATGGGTGCTATATAAATTTTCCTCATTATTATTATTATCCTATAAGCACTGTGCTCACTGAAACAGGCAGTTATCATATAAGCGCTGTGCTCGCTGGAATGGGCAGTTATCGGTAAAGGTCAAGATGTGCCACCCCCCCTACATTTCTCTGTTAATTCCAGTTTTCCGTTTTTGCCTTTCTTACCAAACATGAAGCTGTATTTTATTAACATTTTCAGCTAATTATCTTTGTTCAATAATTAATTGCAGTCATGATAAAGGCCATTATCTAATATGACCCCCCCCCCCCCCCTATGTAGTGCAGTACACCGCTGCATTTGTCACAGTCGTGGTTCATTACATTTTTCCGTCTTATAGGGGGGGGGGGGGGGGGGGGGGGTTAGGTTTAGGGTTAGGGTTAAGGTTAGGGTTATTATTCCAAAAAGATAATTAGCTGAAAAGGTTCATAAAATACAGCTTTATGTTTGGTAAGAAAGGCAAAAACGGAAAAATGGAATTAACCGAGAAATGCAGGGGGGTGGCACATCTTTACCTTTACCGGCAGTTCTCCTAGAAGCGTTGCGCTCGCTGAAACGGGCAGTTACCTTATATTAATAAGCGTCGTGCCCGCTGAACTAGACAGTTCTCCTAGAAGCGCTGCTCTCACTTAAACGGGCAGTTATCCTATAAGCGATGTGCTTGCTGAAACGGGCAGTTGTACTATAAGCGCTGTGCTTGCTGAAACGGGCAGTTGTACTATAAGCGCTGTGCTCGCTGAAACGGGCAGTTGTACTATAAGCGCTGTGCTTGCTGAAACGGGCAGTTGTACTATAAGCGCTGTGCTCGCTGAAACGGGCAGTTGTACTATAAGCGCTGTGCTCGCTGAAACGGGCAGTTGTACTATAAGCGCTGTGCTCGCTGAAACGGGCAGTTGTACTATAAGCGCTGTGCTTGCTGAAACGGGCAGTTGTACTATAAGCGCTGTGCTCGCTGATGCGGCAGTTATTATCCTATACTAATAGCGTCGTGCTCGCTGAAATAGGCTGTTCTCCTAGACGCGCTGCGCTCACCTCCGATATTGTAGGTGCCATGCAGGGGCAGGCGCAGTGGCTTGTCCGCGGGCCGTTCAGGAGGGCTGATGGCGTCCAGGGCTTCCATTAGGCTGCAGCCGCTGGTGACTTCGGTTGGGCGGCTTGTGGTCCAGCCTTTGTACCAAGGCATCTGCTTGCTTTTCTCTATGATGTTGTCACCGAGCCAGCCAGATATGGGCACCACGGCCACAGTGTTGGATTTGTAGCCCACACGTTCAACGTAGGCCAATAATGCATCGCGAATTTGGCTAAATCGGGCCTGTCAGTAATACAGAAACGTCACAAATCGTCAATCAAAGTTCAAGAACGGCCTGAAAAAAATGTCGAGATTTCAAACAAGATATGTATTACAGATTACGAGCCATTGTCATCGTCTTGAAGATTGTGGTGCACTCTTCAAGTGGGATAATAAGGACAGTATATAAGCAAATAAGATAAAAGTCCAAAATGAAAAACGATAAAAGTTTAGACATAAAAATATAGAAATACAAAAGTCAAAAAGACAGAAGCAGAAAAATATAGAAGTTGGAAGTAGAAAAATAATGACGACATGCTGGGCCTATCTATTTCTTAGTAAGGCGCATAACAGCAGCATGATGCATTGCCCTCATATGATAGAAAACTGAGCGTTCAACCAAGAAAAAGAAGGAAGAATTTTCTTCCCGCAAAGTAACCACAGTCACTCTTGTCGATTAGCCTACATTTTGCACGATAATGGCTGCCTGATGAGGAGGGACAAAAACGATTCTGAAAACGTTTTAAGACAAAATAACGCGTCTGCTGGCCAGTTGGTTGTTGTTGTTGTTGTTGTTGTTGTTGTTGTTGTTGTTGTTGTTGTTGTTGTTGTTGTTGCTGTTGTTGTTGTTGTTGTTGTTGTTGTTGTTGTCGTTGTTGTCGAACACTGACTTAAAGACTCCAGGGATCATCCCAACAGCCGAAGCACTTGAACACTATGGTACAAAGGCACCAGCTAGGGATGAGAACATTATGTGTGTGTGTGACCGTTTTTGATTATCCCGCCACTTGGACAGCCACACTCCGACTTCAGAGGGTGGCCAGTTGGTTAAGTTCGTCTGCTGTTACTTTCGTCCTCAATGAAAGTCATGTAAAACGCAGATGTGCATTGTTTTTGTCATCCAGCATGGCGAACAAACGTGAGAGAGCAGAGCTAGCTCGAATGTCAGAACACAATAACAGTAGAATGACACGCATATGCATTCGTGTATTATCAATGATGAACGCGCAAGCTGTGATAAATAATTCCCATGATTAGTGCTGGCTCTAATAACTTAAAGGGCCAGTGTGATGGCCTCGTAGTTTGAGGATCGAATTCAATCAGAAACAAAGTTCTAACATAACGTCCCGTCCCTACAGAAAATAATTTATGATCACAACTCTCATTCAAACTTTGCCATTATGCCCCCACACCCCCCCCCACACACCCACACCCACACCTTTCATGAAGCAATGACAATGCATTTTGAACAAAGAGTGAGCAACAGAGCAACAATGAACAAGTAGTGATAACAAAGGGGTACATACAAATTAAGCTTCACTAAACCACCATTCACACATCGAATATAATACAACTAACAAACCAGACTGCATCACTCACTCACTCACGCGCACACATGCACGAGCCTGCACGCGCGCAAGCATGATGTACACATGCACACACGCATACGCACTCACACACAGACACACACACACCAAACACACAGACACACAGACACACACACGGAAGCGCTCGCACACACACGAACACGCACACACACACGCATATACACGCGTGCGCGCGCACACACACACGCGCGCGCGCGCATGCACACACGCACCCACAACCATTTCGATATAGAGCTACAGTTGAGAAAAGAGGTGCGTTTAAAAGTTGGACTTGAGTTGGGCTTTTTCTCTGAAGACCTTCTGTTGTCTAGCTGTCTCTGAAATGTCTTTGCATTTACAACGATAATACCAACAGCACAATACCTCAGAGTAGGGTGGGTTAGTGCAGTCCATCTTGTTCACCCCGATGATCAGCTGCTTGACCCCTAGAGTGTAGGCCAGCAGAGCGTGTTCCCGGGTCTGACCCTCCTCGGAGATGCCCGTCTCGAACTCCCCTTCGACTGCACTCACGATCAACAGAGCACAGTCTGCCTGGGTGCCACAGATATATCCGCATGAAGGTGTTGCGTTCAATGTTATAAATAATTGACAACTTCCACGTACACCCTACAAACAGGTCAGTCTGATTGGGCTACCAAAGTGTTATTTCAATGTTCAAGAATTATCGTTGACAAATTCAATACGCACTATACACGCAGATCAGTCTGAATGGGTTGATTTGGTATTATAATGCACCATGCTCGTTGCTTTCGCAATGTGCATTGCAATACTTTATGTGCCTTGTATGTAGAATGCATACGAGGCATAATAAGTGAAGGGCCATCCTAAAAAAAGGGGTATGTCTTTCAAATGCAGATTTAAAGAATATTAAATAGAGTTAATCCTACAATGTTATTACGCGTGGACAGCGTGGTCATTGCTCAATAATGTTGTATAAAAACACTTTGTAGACGCGTGCACGACATTCTGCGCAACAAGGCAAAAGAAACGCAACTTTAAGAAAGGCTTCAAATACCTCAGAGGCTCCAGTATGTTACCTATGATTTTCTGGTGATTATGTCAGCTGTGAGGTTTCATTTACCTTTCATATTTCCGTAAGCATGTTTGCCTGTGAGTTTCCACTGTTGATGCTACATATGAGCTTCTAGTGATCATTATAGTTATCAGGCTTCGGGTATCTGTGATATTCCTGTGCTTATGTTATCTGTGAAGGTTTCAGTTACCTGTGATGTTTCAATTCAATTCAATTCAATCAATTCAATTATTTTATTGTCTTCACAAAAAGCAAAGAACTTCGCTGCCTGGCATGCACATTTTATAAAAATAATAAGACACGACACAAGTAATGTTTAGGAAGACAACTTAAATAAGACAACAAAATTTAAACACACGCGCGCGCACACACACACACACACACACACACACACCAACAACAACCCAATTAGGTACTGTTTAGACAAAAACACTAAAGTATTAATTAGTACTATTACTCGTGAAAGCAAACATTTGACAATCACACACACGCACGCACACACACACACACACACACCACACAGGCACCAAATACCTGACACACACAATGTGTTACACACACACACACACAATCACACCTGACACACACACACATGTTTACACACATGACAAGTTACACACTCACATACACACACCTTTGAGCTATCGGATAGAATGAAATTAACCAGAGCATAGAATTAGAAATGAATTAACAAGTGAACTAAAATTATCAGTGATAATGTTACCAGTGAGGCTCCAAATACCTGAGGGGTTTCAATATGTTACCTGTACGATTCCTGTAATCATGTCACCTGAGAGGTTCCAGTGACCATGTTTACTGTGATGATCTAGTTACCAGTGAGATCCAGTGATTACGTTACCCGTGAGGTTGTAGTGACTGTGTTACCTGTGAGGCACCAAATACCTCACAGGTTGCAGTATGTTACGTATGAGGTTACAGTAAATGTGCTATCTGTGAAGTTGCAGTTACTGGTCAGGTTCCAGTAATCATTTTACCTGAGAGGTTCCGATGAGCATGTTCTTGATGTAGTCACGGTGGCCGGGGGCATCTATGATGGTGATGGAGTATCTTTTGGTCACGAACTTAAACAGGGTGATGTCAATAGTGATACCACGCTCACGCTCTGCCTTCAGCTTGTCCAGCACCCAGGCATACTTGAACGACGCCTTGTCCATCTGAAACAAAGACACCATGTTTTTTATCCAGCCTATTTCTCAGCTAAAACCCGGAGGCAAAAGAAAGGCAAGTGATATTCATAAACGGAAATAAAAATCCAAAACATAATATTGATAGATATGATGGGCACGTGTTTTGCTTTTTCTTACACGTCAATCAGGTCAGTAGCTTTTTACAGGTAACTCAGGTCAAGTGTGATCTTTTCATAGGCACGGTTCTCATATGCCCATAAAAGTTACAAATAAATCAACACATGCGATGGAAAGACTTTCAAATGAACAGTGCCACATGTGATCGGACACTGGGTGCTGGTCTGTCAGCACAGCACGTTGCTGGGGAGTTTGGAGTCAGAGCAGCCACTATCTACAAATTGCAGCATCGATTCGATGCCACTAACACCACTGAACCTTACCCATGGGGGCAGACCCATGTAGCAACACACCATCAAGATCGCTATCCTATGCACTGGTACCAGGGGGGTTCACTTCAAACTGCCGCCAACACAGCTCATGACATGATCGGCGTGCAAGAACTGTCCAATGGCGCTGGCTGAAGCACGCCTTGTTAATTAGCGTCTTGCTCGACATCTTATCTTGACAGCTCAGCAATTGCCTGGCTCGTCTGGCCTGAATCCAGGAGTGCGTCCACTGGCGCCGTCGGCTTTGTACTTTTTTTTTTCTGATGAGAAGAGATTTTGCGTGTCGATCATGGAATAGGTCCTGTCGCGTTTGAGAACATTGGGCAAGTTAACGAGAATGGTGTTAATGAAGCCTGATACATCACATAAGTCCTGCAGCCCTACGCAGTAGGCCTACCATTTGCCCAGAGGCAACAGAACTACCTTTTCCAGCAAGACAAAGCCCGCTCCCATACTGTCCAAGCTCCACAAGGCTACTTGAGTGACAACATCGTCAACGTTTCTGCCTCATGCTGCTCAACCTCTGGATTTAAATTCAATCTAACACTTCTATGACACCATCTAAACTGTCGTAACCAAGGTGTGACTGAATTCGTCCGACAGTAAAGCAACCACCTGGTCTGTACTTGAAGAAAGCCCTGTCCGTCACGAACAAGCCAACAATTGAGGGCAATGCCATGCCAGGCATCCCTTCAGAAGGGCAAAATGTGTAGACTTCTTCGTGTGGCCAATAAGTTGTCTTTGACTTTGACCTGCCAGATAGCCAAGGAGGGAGCAACCGCTATTCTGGAAAGATGGACAGGAATGTGTTTATGCAGCACTAATTACGAGTCAGTTGGTCTGCAGATGTGTCTTAGTTTGAAAGTCATGGTCATTGAGTAAAGAGTTGTACAATGAGCACTCACCGCTGCACATTCTTTCTCGAACTTGTCGAGGGTTGGCTTGTCAATGCCACCACACTTGTAGATCATGTGTCCAGTGCTGGTGGATTTGCCAGAGTTCACATGGCCGATCACTACAATGTTGATGTGTATTTTGTCATCTTGTTTCTCCTTAGCATCCATCTTCTGCTGGTACTTTGTAGAGCTGTCACTGACAAATTAACAGACTAATTAAAAATCTCGATATTCCGCAATAAAGAAAGAAAGAAGGAAATAAAAAAGAAGCATAAATATGTTAAAAAAAAAGAAAAATAAAGAAGAAGAAACAAATACCAAATTAAAAAGGAGAGCGGAGCACGGGGAACTCAATTCAAATGGAAATAACCCGAGAGGAATAATAGTAGGGGAAACTTGCTATAATCCGGACACCCACCAAATTTCGGACAGGCCAATTGTGGACAAAGGGAGGCAATGTACATAAAGTTTTCCACCCAGAAAGAGAGAGTAAGTGTCCCTGATCACTTCTACCAAGAATCATGGCGAGCAGTGGCGCCCAAAAGAAACGGTAAGATTTTGTCAATTTGTCACTATTCTGATGTAATTTTGACCATTAGAAATATTCAGGGCATAGTCGCATCAAATCCTTTATCATAAAAACAATTATTTTCTTTGAAATGTACTTTCTTTCTACTGCTAATATGTTGTGTTTGCATGTGCATTCCTTTAGCGTTGTCTGAGACAGATGGCTGAATGGTTAACACATGCCAGCATCCTAAGATCGGACATAGGGAGATGCCAATTATCGGACCATGTCCGGATATTGGCACACAGCTGGTCGGTATTTAGCCTGCCCTCTCTCTCTCTCTCTCTCTCTCTCTCTCTCTCTCTCTCTCTCTCTCTCTCTCTCTCTCTCTCTCTCTCTTGACTGGTGTGGTTTCTGTTTGTTTTTTTCTCCTTTATTTTATCTTATTTTATTCTAATTTTATTTCTTTTTTTTTTTTTTATTTCTTTTGGGGGGGGGGGGGGGGGGGGGGGGGGGGGGGGGGGGGGGGGGTGCAGTAGGATTTTTTTTTTTTCTTTCGTTTTTGTTGTTGGTTGATTGCCTTTTAGTTTTAGCAGGTGGCCTACCAGTGTGACATGTGCCAGTCAAAGTAGTGTTTGGACAAAAACTGTAAAATTATTTATTTTTTCAAAATATTTTTGTGTGACCTCCTCGGAAGGGTTTTTGTTCAAGACATTAATGCATGATTAGTATGACTCACCCACTTAGGGTGCTTAGCTTCGCAAATCGGAGCATCACCCGCCTCCTCTCTGGTAATCTGCACATGTTTTAAGTGTTGGTAATGTATGGTTAAAATAGATTGGTAGATTTTTATCAATCTTACTATCTACTTTAACTAAATACTTACCAACACTTAAAACAAATATGTTCCCTCCCTGCCTTCCCTCCTGATGCTATTTGAGGGAAAAGGGTTTTCGTATGATGTTTGTAGTACGCGCGCGCACCTCGCCTACCCGGAAGTAAGGGGGATAACTGGCGCCCCATATCCGGCGCAGGGGTCGAGGTCACGCCCTACTTTCGTTTTACTATAGTCTTTGGTATAGTTCCAGGTCATTAAGTGTCAATGCGTCCGAATTTTGGCGAGTTTCCCCTACATTCTAGCAGAGAACCCTCGAATTTTGCTATCAGTATCAAGAAGGAAACGAGCAACATTGCGATGTTGCAATATTAAAGGTGTCATGTTGATTTGAGATAAAACAAGCTCTTACCGACCCTTCCTGCCTGCTTCTGTAGCTGTCCGAGTATAGAAAGACAAGTGGTCAGTCATTCAGGCGAGGGTGTCTCTCAACGAGTGCGTTGTGGCGTAGGAATTTCTCACAGCATTTAAAATGATCATGTAAGAGAAAGAAAAGAGTTCTTAGAAAGGAACAGTAATGCATTAATACAGTATTTTCATCTTACTCCGCTATGTAAGAAAACACTTATCTTGACGAATCGAACACAACTGGTCAGTAAATTCCATTAGTTGCACTTTCAGTGGGGGAGGGGGGTGTAATTAGTCTGAACGAGGATAATTATAGCTCAAAAGGCCAGCTTGAAGTGTGTAGTCGTTTTTTTCTTAAATCCTTAGGGCTGCATAATGTGTTCCCGGATCCCCCTAATGTTATATTCGCTGAATAAACTTGATGAGTTCTTTTTTCCCTTCACTTCTATGACTGTTTTTTAATTACTGCCATGTTTAGCCTTATTAAAAGTCAAAACTTGGTTAAAGACCCCGCACGTCACCTGTCAAAATCACGCTTTTCACATGTTTTCCCTCTTACAGCTAGTAAGGAATCTTAAGAAATCTTCCTAATATAAGAGGGAATGTGACACGTGACGTGCGGGGTCTTTACGGGGCTAATAATTATATGTGCCCTGTACCAGTCAATGACCAACGGGCCTTAGTGCTGCAGCCCTGGAGTCTAGTTGGCCTTTGGGGAGCTTCCACAATAGTAATTGTCCGAATTCCTCTTGGCCAAGAGAATGGAGATGTACCCTGGGCAAGGCATCTCAACCAGAAACAAATTTCTGTGCAGCTTACCGGAATAGCAGCTGCCTCATTTGCTGTCTTGACGTTATGTTTGAACAAGACTGTGTAGCTTACATAATAACAATTCATGACGGAATTAGTGTTTTTAAAGAGACTTCCTGCACCAAAATAATATGACTTTATGTAAAATAGAACGGAAAAAGTGAACTTTCAAAATCTCGATATTACGCAATAAAGAAAGAAGAAAATAAGTATTAAAATGTAAACAGAAACACATACCAAATTAAAAAGGA
>CM065683.1:49709782-49714782 GCA_017654935.2 Phymorhynchus buccinoides | reverse complement strand
GTTAATTAATGTGTGTGTAATTAGAATTGTTTGTGTGTAGTTCTTTGGTTTTGTGCCTTCATGATATGAGCTCCTCTGCTTACGTCATTAAAAACATTTGTCAATCTCTCTCTCTCTCTCTCTCTCTCTCTCTCTCTCTCTCTCTCTCTCTCTCTCTCTCTCTCTCTCTCTCTCTCTCTCTCCCTCTCCCGTTGTCGTCGCTTCCCCAGCCCACCAGGAATCCTTTTGTGTAGACATTTGACACAGGCGGTTATTATTATGTTAGTATTAGAGTACTAACAGGTCTGCGCGTTGGTTGGGTACGCGAGCACCCCCCCCCCCCCCTCCCCTCCCCTTGAAATCGTAGAGAAATCACGTCATGCTTGCGTCATCGTTGGCGCCATTTTGAGGGGTACGCATCCCCTCTTGGTACTCTATGTCAACGCTCTTTGTTTTCAATTTTCGAGTTTCTCTACAAGTACTAGGCTGTAAGTACGAACATGTTTCACTTTTCTTCGCATTTTCCAAAAGATAATAACACTTACGCTGAACTTACAAAGAAAGATATGCACGCAGATTGAAACGCAACTACTGAAGCACATACAAACAAGAATATATAGGCCCAGAAACTCACGTATAAACATATTCCATCCCATGCACCACACGAAGACGCATTTTCATTATCTACTGTTCTCGTTGTATTCTCACAAATCCGCATGCTCGACGTGTGCTTTGTTAAATGATTAAAAAAGCTTTGAATGAAAAGGTGGGCGATCAATCCATAAGCCTACATAAAATAATTATATTCCGGCCAAATTGCCTACCAGCACGTCTTTAACAGAGAAAGCTCACCTACCTATTAAGTATTACTGAAAGGAAAGCCATGAAGACCAAAGACTGTCTCTGAGCGTGGTTCCTTATTAATGGAAGTGGTGAGTGGACCTGTGGGAGGGTTGTCTCTTTGTTTACCTGTCAGATTCAGGGGGCCATGGCCTGTTAGCTATGAACGGTCTGTCTGACCGATATCCTTCCATGCCATTAGCATATCAAAGCAATCTCTCTCTGTCTGTTTCTGTCTCTGCCTCTCCCTCCCTCCCTTCCTCTCCTCCCCCTCCCCCTCTCTCTCTCTCTGTTCACAGGCCCATATTGTTTATATGTAATTCTCTGCTTCACGATTTCCGATCTGTTTTGCCTGCTACTCAATATGACAAATGACGCATAGCTGAACAGTATACTTTTAAGGCAGGATCTTATTAGCAAATACACTAGTATATGTATTTCAGATTTTATCGTTACGTTAAGACGTCATTCTCTTTAGGTATCAAAATGCACAGACATCTCAGATTGAGCACAGAAATACATGAATTTTCAAGGGTATCCTTGTCATGATTAAATGTGACCAGCACCACGAAAGGGACATTAAGTGTCAAAATGACCAGTTTGAGAAAATGGCACCGTTGGAAACTTCAGGGTATTCTCATTCTTATGATATAAAAACCATTCTTGTATCCTTTCTTGTTGCAGAGTTATGAGCATTTAAAGTCAGTAATGTGACTGTCGGCCATTTTGAGACATCACAATCTAAAGTCTAACCTATCCTAAGAAAATGCGTCAACATACTAATTTTAAAGCACGTTTTGAAATATTTCTAGACCGTATTAAATGTTATCCTTTATGGATATGAAATATATGATGTTAGAGAGCACGAACATACTAATAACTTAAAATCGATTAAAAAAAAAGAGATTTTTTTAAATTTGCAAGCCTGTTGTGAGAAACTAGCCCAGCGACTTAATGTCCCTTTCGTGGTGCTAGGTTACAGTTCTGGGTCCCTTTACTTCCCTTCCCCCATCTCCTGTTGTAGAATGGTTGTCATCTTCATTTGAACGATGACCCAGACTTATTCTAACAAGCGCGAAATCGCAATAGTTTGTGGCACGCGGTCTATTTTTACTACTCCAATCATGGATTTTCAATAATTTTAATCTGTAAACCAGAATGTTATCTCTGCACCCTTTCGTAACTTTTTATATCTTTTGGAAAACATTTAAAACTATGTATCCTACTTATGCTCATCAAAAGAAGCACCGCATACTCGTCGTGTCTGTTGTAGTGTCTGTATTACGTATGTTTATTATTTTGTACGCTTTTAAAATACATCATTTTAAAGAGCGGCCTCAATTAATTTTGAAGTGTAGCCTCGATATAAATAATATTAAATACTTGTAGCGGTTGAACCGAGGCGTGGTTACCGCTACACCTATCTGTATTAATAATAAAAAAATCGGGACTTTACTGGTTTCGTACTGCCTCCGGGCATTGCCTCCAGTATTGTTCCCAACATATTTGTATTTACAAATGTCCCATATGTGTCTGATTCAGACCAAGAGGACGTAAAACACCATTTTCGTCGTGTAGCCTCGATTTGAAGTGCGACAATTTTGTCAAAATGTGCGACAATTTTGGAACGACAGACCGACCGACCGACAAAGTGAGTTATAGGTTTGTGGCTTGAGCCACAAACAAAAATTGCGACGTAAAGTATTCCGCCATAGTCTTACTATTTATATAAATCACATCAAAACCAAGCTATGGCGTTTTCAGCTATTCTGCCAATTAAAAGAAACATAACGATTGAACATCTCCACTTGACATAAAGTTATAAAAAAAATATAGTCCAGTTTTATTATTTTAAATATCAGTGGATTGTTCTTTGAGCAATACCCGTAGGCTGTGTGGAGATATACGCGCAAGTTTCGCGTGGAAACCCATGCGCAATCAGCAAAAAATCTGGAGTAAGAAATATGAAAGATTATGGCCATTACACGCGGAAACCCATCCGTAATTCCATCCGCTTATGTATTATATCAGTGTACGGGGTTTCCATACGATACGGAACTTGCGGATTGCGGATCTAATGCGCACAACGCCTTACTTTCACACCTACCATGACAGCAATTGACTTCTAAGGTTTTGTTGTTGTTGTTGTTGTTGTTTTTGTTGTTGTTGTTGTTTTTGCAGTCCTTAGCAGACAAATGTACAGGCACCCAGATTGACAGCAATTGACTTCTAAAGTTTTTTGGTTGTTGTTCAGGCACCCAGATTGACAGCAATTGACTTCTAAGGTTTTTGGGTTGTTGTACAGGCACCCAGATTGACAGCAATTGACTTCTAAGGTTTTTGGGTTGTTGTACAGGCACCCAGATTGACAGCAATTGACTTCTAAGGTTTTTGGGTTGTTGTACAGGCACCCAGATTGACAGCAATTGACTTCTAAGGTTTTTGGGTTGTTGTACAGGCACCCAGATTGACAGCAATTGACTTCTAAGGTTTTGGGGTTGTTGTTTTACAGTCCGTAACAGACAAATATACACAGGTAAACAACTGTGTAAATAAAATAAAAAGTCGTCGGTGGATATAAACATTAATTAGAACACCTTTGGGATCGACCTTTTGTTGAAGTAATGAGCACAGCAGCAGCGTGGAGCCTTGAATTACGCTGAGATGTCATATCTACTGGACCCAGCAGAACCCAGAAAATAGTACAGTGGAACCTCCCTTATAAGACCTTCAAAAATCATCCAAAATGAGGTCTTATAAGGGAGGTCATTGTAATACTTACAAAGAAGGGAATGTCGCGAGAGAAGTAGGCGTTATATGGGAGGGAGTCTTATAACGGGAAGTCTAATAAGGGAGGTTCCACTGTAACTCCCAGCAGAGGATGATTGCTGCCACTGCCAGCAGAGTTGACATTGACACGGTCACCCAGGAGCCCCGGTGCAAGGCTAAGGTGAATGCACGTTGTCAACGTGTCATTGTTGCTCCAGGACTGGTTCTGACACTGTGCGGAATATGGTCAGAACTAGGGACGATTTTAACCCTTTCACCGCCAATGTCGCATTTTAGCACCACAATGGTTTAACACCCATGTCACTAAAAGGCATCCAATCCGGATCTGTTATCCAAAGACCCTGTTTTCTTAATTTTTGGAGGTAAGGATCCTAATGGTATATATGTCACAGAAGAATTCCCAATATTGCAGATTTTCTTTTTGTCTACCCAGTTAAGTTTAATAGTATTTTTTGGCTGAAAATGGCTGGCGGCGAAAGGGTTAAACAGTCCCCAGAAAGAGCGTGATGTTAATTAAACTGCAAGCATATAAACCATATTCTTGCTTATGCATACAATGTTTGACACAAATAAAAAAATCAATCTTTAAAACCCCGCGAAAAATTTATTTAGGCCTATATTTACTTGATCTTAAACAATGAAAAATGGTTTACTGAACTGGGCCATATGCCCATGTCAAATGGTGCAGCGGGGTAGGGTCAGCATGAAATTGATCTTAAACAATAGCGCCTATAATCATGTTCATTTTTCTCTATGCCTGACGTTTCTATTGTTATGAACCATATTAATTTAGCACATATACAAGTCACAAGTACAATTCATTGAGAAGTGGCGTAAAAGGGCCGAGAGGCCTAAAATAGCCTACACCTACCTACCTACCTATCTAGATACAGCAATAAGGTCCAGGTAACAGTTGGCTTCCGTTCTTGGAGGACAGATAGACGAAGAATACGTGAGAGATAACAAAGGACAAAAAGAAAAATACCTTTTTCAAACAAATAGACAAACAAACAAACAAAACGTGATGATGAAGTAAAGTGTTTCCAGAAGAAAGCTGATAACCTGCAGACGTTAGAAATCGATGAGGATTAGGGAAAATGAATGGTGCCAGCCTTTGCAGGAAGCCACAACCACTGACTAGATAGAGCCTACATAGAGGAAAGCGGATGAATGTGTACATGACCAGTTGGGCCATGCACTCTGACTTCGGAGACCACTGCAGAGAGAGAGAGAGAGAGACAGAGAGAGAGAGAGAGAGAGAGAGAGAGAGAGAGAGAGAGAGAGAGAGAGAGAGAGAGAGAGAGAGAGAGAGAGAGAGAGAGAGAGAGAGAGAGAGGGAGAGAGAGAGAGAGAGAGAGAGAGAGAGAGAGAGAGAGAGAGAGAGAGAGAGA
>CM065683.1:49681838-49709282 GCA_017654935.2 Phymorhynchus buccinoides | reverse complement strand
CGGTGCATTATTTTACTCCACAATACAAGCATCATGTCGGTCGCTACATCACACCTTATTTCCTTTCCTTATAATCGGTCTCTCTGTCTGTCTCTGACTCTGTCTGATGTCTGTTTCTACCGTCCGCTTTTTGTCTCTCTGTAGGGAGCGGGTAAAAGCGCATGGGCGGGTAAGAAAGCCCACCCAATTATCTCATGAAATAAAAACTTTCAGATCAATTTGCCGTGAGACGATGCTAGACATTAACGCTCGTCCCTCTGGGCAAATGAAACTGAAATTTGTTTCAGTCATGAGATAATTGGGGTGGGCTCTACCCGCCCATGCGCGTTTTTACCCCCGTCCTTCCCCATCCCATTTCTTCCCTCCCTTTCTCTTGCTCTCCCCTTCTTGGTTAGTCCTTTTATTCTTATTATTCTCTCCCTGTTCCTTTTTAGGCGCACATAAAGCACCATAAAGCCCTGCGTAGACAAACACGCAAACAGCACAGGACATCTTCTTCTTTTTCTTCTGTGTTCCCAGGCCAAAAGGGCCATAATGGGTTAAACGCACGTATGGTTTCTGGTTTTCATTTTCCACTGGTCTCCCCCCGCTGCTATACAGGCCGCCACATTCGATTTCGAAGCTCAAAGGAGCTCAAAGGAGCTAAAGTTATTTTGGAAGATGTTTTGGAAAAAGGGCAGGAAATGGGCCAATTAGTCCAGAAAGAAGTAGATTGACAGTAAGCAAAGGAGAAGGGCAGATTCAAAGAGAGAGTGGCGAATCTTAGGAAGTTACAGCAACAAGTGACCATCCATCACGGTGGTGAAACTTTTTTTTACGAAAGAACCCTCTCCCCGGTATCCATCCCCCACGGGGAAGCTAGAAAACAAATACAGACAAACCGCCACCACTACCCAACACGCACCCACGCACATCCGTCGCCGCGCGCGCACATACCGCACGCCGCACGCACGCACGCACGCACGCACACGCACAGAAGCATCACTCACACTCACGTACATTAATACACTCACACACACCTCCACACACACACCCACACACACACACACGATCATGACAGAGAATACAACACACACGGTGTGAAATAAAATTCAGAAGATGGTATTAAAGGGTGAGTGGTGGTGATGCTAGTGGTGGTGGTGGTGTGTCGGTTGCGGGGTGGTGTGTGTGTGTGTGTGTGTGGTATGTGGTGTGTTGTGTTGTGTGTGTGGTGTGTGTGCGTGTGTGTGTGTGCGTGTGTGTCGTGTGTGTGTGCGTGCGTGCGTGTGCGCGCGTATGAGTGTGTGTCTCTGTGTTTGCTTGTTTTGTGCGTGCCGTGCGCGTACACATTTGGATCTTTTGTGCGTGCGTGCCGGTTCAGTGTGTGTTATATAGGTGTCCGTGCGTGTAAAACTGAAACAAAACATGGCTTGCAGATACAAATGTGAACAGTTAGGATTTAAGAGAAGCGAACGAGGCGTCAGTTGGGCTTCATGATTGGCATAGCGAGAGGATAGGATCTCTGTCGTTACAGAGACTGACGATGGTCCCCCATCTCCTTCCGAGAGTGTTGACAGGATTACACGATATTCCGCAAAGCGAAAAAGAGAAGACGAGGGACAGCCAGTTAGGTGTGTGTGTGTGTGTGTGTGTGTGTGTGTGTGTGTGTGTGTGTGTGTGTGTGTATGCGTGTGCGTTTGCGTGCGCGGTGCGTGCGTGTAGTGTGTGCGCTGGTTGTGCGCGGTGTTCGCGCCGTGCGTGTGGTCGCGTGCGTGTGTGGTATGATTTGTGTGTGTATAGAGAGGAAAATTGTAGTAAGACAGAGACAGAGAGGAGAGAGAGAGAGAGATAGGAGAGAGAGAGAGAGAGAGCGAGAGAGAGAGGAAGAGAGAGATGAAAACAAAATGAAGCTGAACAAGAGAGATGAGAAAAAGAGGAAAGAGATGAAAAAAAAAGAATGAAAGAGCAAACAAGAGCGAAGAGGCAACGGCCCGTAGAAAGGCCACAGTAAGAAAAACATACGATTATCAGATGACGAGACACACACCGAGAACGCCAGCAGCCGAGACAGAGATGAAGACAGAGAGAGAGCACCACGCCCACCACCCAGCAACGAGAGAGACAACAGAGACTGCTTCAGAGAAAGGTAGAGAGTCATCAGATTGAGGGAAACCTTCAGAGACAGAGAAAGATAGATAGATTGTTAATCGGGGATGGCCCCCAAAAGAGCCTTAACGATCCATTGACAGAGCCAAATGCTTTGCCGTGTTTGTTCTATACTCGCTTTGACACAGCGACAGACACCAAACTCCCTGGCACTCTCGAGCTGCAGACCGAGAAGAAGAACCTCTCTCTCTCGGTGGTGGTGGTGGTGGTGTGTGTATGGTTGGGGAGGGGTCTCTATGGATCGACATGGCATCAGCCCACGAGAGAGGCAGAAATAAAAAGATCTCGAGGGGGATGATCTCTCTAGAGAGCTAAACGCTCTCTCTCTCTCTCAGCTCTCACCATTACTCTCTCTCATCGTGACTGCTGACTACTTGTCTCCCTGCTGTCTCTGGTCCTCTGTCTGTCCGCTCTCTGTCTGTCTCTGTCTGTCTGTCTGCTGTCTCCTCTCTCGCTTTCTTTCTGCAGGTCTGTCGCTCTTGGTTCTGACATCTATCTGCTCTCACCTCATGTCACTGTCCCTGAGCATGTCGCTCTCCGGTTTCTCTTCTCTCTCTCTCCCCCTTCTTCTTATCTCACCCCACACCCCCCATAGATCCTCTCCGGGTTGACTCTGACGATTAAGCAGCCTCTCTCTCTCTCGTCCTCCTCCTCTCTCTCTCTCTCCTGTCTTCTCTCTCACTCGTGCCTGCTCTACTCCTCTCCCTGCCATTGTTCTCTCTCTCTCTCTCTCTCTCCCCTCCTCTCTCTCTCCTCTCTCTCTTGTAAATTTAGAAACTTAACTATCCCATTGAATTAAAAAGTCGCATTCCTTGGCAATGAAAATACATTCATAACTAGAGATGTTACCAAGTGTTATAGTGGAAATGCGTTTAAAAAAATGATTATGACCACGTTACGTGGTCAGTCTAATACACGAACCTCACGCATGTATAAAATTTATTTGGATAACATCGTTATGTGCTAAGTGAACTTGCAACTTTCACTGTTGTTCTGTTTTCAGTTCCTATTACATTGTGTGTGTGTATGCTGCACCCTCTGATTTTATAGGCCGGAGGTCTGATCATTCAAAACAATCTTTGAGTTTGAGTTCTCCTCTCTCCTCTCTCGTCGCCCCACCTGACGAAATGGTCATTATACATAAAATGAGCCAATTAATAATGAAATTCTCAAAAAAAAAATCCTCATCATCAGAAAGATTCATCAATAAGGGGAAGAAAAGAGATACGACCAGCATTCCCGATAGTCCCGGGATACTTAAAAGCCAAGAGGGAAAAAGATCGACCCACCATTAGTAAAATGATTACGCCGAGAACGAGGCGGGATTATTATTTCAGGGGCCGTTTCAAAATTACGTGGTCCGATGTAATGGTCACTATATCCAGTAGGATGGATGAGCTTCTTCTAAGCGGATTATAAATAGGAGGGTGGGTGATGATGATGAGCGATGATTATGATTATGCTGATGGTGCTGGAGGAAGGGGGGGGGGGATGCCCCCTAGGGGGGGGGAGGGAGAGGGGCCCATCCATCCCCGCTACGCATCCCTAGCCTCTCCCATCCCCGCCCACCCAGCCGTATAGGCGTACCTCTGACTATCGCCTCCAAGATAACCTCATGTTCCCTACATACAGGCCTGCTCTATCTCTCTGTCGCTCGACTCTTGCGATGCCTTCCTGCACTCTCTGCTTGTCTGTTTCTGTCTGTCTACTCTCTCCTCTCTCTCTCTCCCTCCTCTCAACGGAAGATTGTAAGAAATAGGCATCTCTCTTCTAAAAATCTCTCTCTCTCTCTTTAAATCTGAGAGTCTGTTTCAGTCTCTCAAGTGTTCAGGTCTCTCCCTCTGTCTCTCTCACTCTCTTCTCTCTCTCTCCCTCTCTCATGCATTCTCTCATCCCCCCCTCTCGCTCTCTCCTCTCTCCTCTCTGATCTCATCTCTCTCTTCTCCTTAGTTACCCCTCCCTGCCACCCGGCCAATATTATTAGTCCTCCATCACCTTCCAGTGCGGAATGGCTAATGTCTTTCATCGTCGTGTCTGCTTTGGGTTTTTTACCTTTGCCCGACTATGGTTGAGTGTCTGTCCAGGCTGTATCTCGTGAACCGGCGGACAGAATCGCTTCAAAGTCTATGTGATGGTGCATCAGGGTATACAGATGGTCCCGTATAAAAACTGCTGGCCTTGACCTTGAAGTTTGACAATGAAAACGTAAATTTCTTATGTTTAAAATTTTATTTTTTACTTGTCTGTCAGCACATCTCATAAACCGCCTTACAGCATCGCTTCAGATTGAGCTTCACGGCATATGGCTAGAACCTGACATGTTCCGTCTGGTAACTATATGGGCTGGAAACTTGCCTTGCTGTATTCGAACGACATTTCTATTTCTCTCTTGCCTTTTCCTCAGCCAGTTCCATTCGTCAGAATCTGCCTCTAGTTTTCTGGATCCTGATGTTTTTCTTCGGAAAGAATACGAGGCGGAGAATGATGCTAAAGCAGCTTAATATGATGACGTTTTATCTTTCTCTCTTTTCTCTGGCAGGTGTTTTTGTGCAGCTAAGATGGCCGAGGGGGTACTTTCTTGTTTGTGTCGTACGTTTGCACGATGTGATGAGGTTATGTGTTTTTGTGCAGCTAGGATGTCCGAGGGGGTATTTTCTTGTCTGTGTCGTACGTTTGCACGATGTGATGAGGTCATAGAGCAAGTCCTCGCGGGTGATATTACTGGCTTTCTGTGATCACATCTGTATGCATCCTCGTAATAACTTCGTGTGTTTCTGAAAGCTGGTTCAGGGTGCTAGCATATCAAAGAATGTGCGGCTCTAGTTTATTTCTAATTTAGAATTTCTGGTTAAGACGCCATTTGACATTTATTCATACATCTGAATGAATCAATGAAACGTCAATGCTGTCGTGCTCGTTTTTGTGTAATGTTTTTTTTTTTTTTTTTTTTCGTCTCTTTTAATCCCATTAGCAATAAAGAAAGCGAACCAGAGATCACATTATTCTAAAAGGACGTCACTTATCTGAAACCGAATGAATAAAAAGAATGAAAAAAGTCCACGTACCTCGATTTTCTGCATATCACAAAATGTAAGATCGCCCCTTTCCCTCTGCCTCCCCAACAGCCTTCTACACCCCCTCACAAATCTACAACCTGTCAACTTTGTTTTCTGTCTTCACTTCATGACTAAGTGGTTAAAGTGCTGAAAGTTGGAGTTTTCCCTTTCAACAGGTAGACACATAAAACACAAGACGTTTCCGAGTAGTATTTTTGGTTCTTTAATGAAAGTCAATATACAGACGTTTCATATGGTACATACGTTATCGATGTAAAAAGAAAGACTGACAGATAGCAAGCAAATAGTAAGAGTTCAAAATAGAAAGAGAAGACTGAGTTGAAATTCAGATATAAAAAGGAAGACTTGAGTAGATATCATTTATAGAAAAAAAAAGCTTAAAAAAGGGAGTAGGTGAATCTTCCGGTGCGCCCCGGTTCGCATATTGCCGATTCTCATACTGCCGGTTCGCATAAAGCCGATTCACATACTGCCGCTTCGCTTACAAAGCTTTGTGGACATGGCATTTTGCATAAAACTCAGAAAGTTAGGGATAGTGCTAGGCATAGGTTAGGGATAGGAATAGGGTTAGGGATAGGGTTAGGAATATGGATAGGGTTATGGATATAGGGATAGGGTTAGGGATAGGGTTAGGGATACTGGTTAGGGATAGGGTTAGGGATAGGTTTGTGGGTTGAGGTTATGGATAGGGTTAGGAATAGGGTTTGGGATAGGGTTAGGGATAGGTTATGGATAGGGTTAGGGATATGTTAGGGATAGGGTTAGGGATAGGGTTAGGGAGTAGGGATAGTCACATAAAGTAACAGAAAGTCACCTGCAAGAGTGCATAATATGCGAAATGGCAAACCCGTTTATGCGAACTGCCAGGTTTTTTTGGAAGAGACACTCGACTTGCGCCCGCGGCTCTGATCAAAGGATTATGCGAAACAGATTATGCGAACCGGTGGGCACCCCAATATTCATGACAAAGTTGAGAGAGAGATACTGAGTAAGTGTTAACTCTTAAGAAAATAAATGCGTACAAAAAGTTAGAAAGTGTTTATGTGATTATATTGTGAAAGGAGCTACACACACACACACAACACAAATACAAACACACACACACACACGCCAACTACGCACACACACACACACACCACATACGCACAACACAACATACTATGCAGAAGCACTGCCCATTCCCAAACAAGAATATCAAGGCATATGATTTAAAAACAATGCTGCCAGCACAACACACCATAAGCAATTCATTAAAGCAAAAAGAATGGGGGGGGGTGGGGGGCATACAAGTATGCAATAGGGGTGGCAAGAGGGGGCAAGCGTTAGAGACCAACCTTTCATGACTTTTGGGCTCATAAAATTTTGGGCAGTCAGCAGGTATAGTTATTGTTCCATGCCCTTTTTTACGTTAGTATCCCCAAAAGGTACTGCAGGTCAATGTTTCCCCTTTTTAAGATAAGAGGGTTAACATCAGCCATCTCTAAGACACCTAACATTAAAGAAAGACATAGCTTCTTACGTATAAGCCTGCCTTTACTTCTCTTTAACCTCACTCGTATTTCCTTCCTGAGATTTTTCCGGACCCTGATGTATTAACTTGATCTTTCCGATTCTAATCTAGATCTTTGGGGGTGCGCCACATTGTTTTTTTTTTTTTTTTTTTAATTTCAGTCTGATATCCTGCAGCCAAAATTGAAAGAATCCAACGTCCTAGACCAGTAACCTGATTTCAGACGCAACGCTGTTTCCCCATTGTCTGCTGAAGCTCAGGTGGCCATGTAGAGAGATGGGATTTCTGAGTGCTGTCAAGGAAAAGGTCAACGTGCAGAAATTAATTTCAATGGCGTATCACGTGACAGAGTTTGCATTTTGTTAGCTACGGTTTGTGCCACAATTTTGTTCATGTGATGCTGCATCATTTATTATTAAGCTAGGGTAGATGACTATAAACATTGTATTACGATACACAATGTTTTTTTTATTTTTTTTTATTTTTTTATTTTACAGAATAAGGATCAAATCATAATCAATATTATAGATGAAAAGGTGGATTGTCTGTGCTTATAATTCTATTTTGCATGTAGGCCTACTGTCGAGTATATGAGAAATAAGATTATATGTTTGTTGTTGATGTTGGGAACACGAGATAAATATTTACACAATGGGATAGCCTGGAAATAATTCGAAGGCTTAATGGTATGCTGATGTACTGCGTCTGTTAAACAACATGCCCAACACCATTTTCCTTTCACACAAAGCATGAATCCCACACACACCCATTACCATGCATACATAACAATGGATATTTATATAGCGCTCTTTCTTACAAGAACTCAGTGTGCATTACATTGATAATACGAAAAAACAAGTATATATATATCAAAGAGCAAACTAGGCATTATAATATAACATGCACATACTGCAAAGTACATATACGGATACGTACACACGCATTACACATTTATATGCATACATTTGCGCTCACACCATGAACATACACACTAATGCCGGCCCCCCCCCCCCCCCGCCCCACCCCCCCCCCCACACACACAGCTCATGGACTGCTCAATAGTTTATGCCTATGTTGCTTTCAACCACCTTACAAATCCTCAGTCCACGACGTCTTGGCAAAGTGCGCTGTACCTAATCTAGACACCAGAGAAGTATTCTTCAGGAAACAGAGAAGAAATCGATGGTTTTAATCTTGTCCGCAGATTCAGAAGACGAGCTGTGTGAAGCATCTTTCTAATAATCCAGCCAGTGATACCCGACACTTGCTCTGATGCTTTCAAGACGCGAGCTTTGTGAAAATCCCGCCTGCTAGGTGTCATTGGATCAACAGAACCATCGACACGAATTTCTTTGCCCTGGCCTTTTCGCTGATGACACTCAGAAATCCCTCCCATGTGCATTGCAACCCGAGCCTGTTACAAGAATATACCTGTGCTCAGACTGGGTGTTCTGGAAATTATGTTAAGTTAGGTTCGGTGTTTGTGTTAGGCAAACTAATTAGACTTTGTAACGGATTGGGGAGTTACGTTTTGCTTTTTGCTAAGCCTGATCTCTTATATAAAAATGGTGGTTAAGCTCATGCTTGCATTAACATCATCCGGCTTTACAGAATTTATACACGCATGAACATTCACACATAATTTATGCACATCCACATCTTTAACAACTTATCTCACACCTCTTACTTCCAACCCTTTTCAGAAGTGAACACAAGAGCATGGTGCTTACCAAACGGGTTTGGAATGAGCTCTGAATCCACGTCCACCCCCTATCCAACGGACGTACTAACACACACACACACACACCACACACAACACACACACACACACACACGACACACACACACACACACAGACGGACAAACATCACAGACAGACGGACACACACACACAGACAGACGGAGCACACCACAACACACACACCACACCCCTACACAAACACACGAACACACACTACATACACAACGCCATCCCATACACATGTTACTTACACATACATACACACAAACGCGAACACACAGACAATACACACACATAATACACACATATATATATACGTGCACACACAACACATACACATGCACACATATATACGCACATACACACACACACACACACATCTATATATACACACACACACACGCATCAACATACGCACGCACACACACCACAACGCGCACCCGCGCGCACGCACACGCACACGCGCACACACACGCGCGCGCATACACACACATCACACCACACACACACACACACACACACACCCGCACTCTCACAACACACATCTGTACATTTCTTCTGAATTATTCGTTTGCCTTTGCTTACAAAGAGAGAGACTTGAATGAGAGTTTAGTAACCTGTTTGAGAGCAGAATGAGACGAGAGAGTTGAGAGCTGAGAGAGAGAGAGAGGAGAGAGAGAGAGAGAGAGAAGAAGGGGGGTGAGGAGGTGGAGGAGGAGGCCAATGATACTTCAGACTTCAGATTTGAGTTATTTTAATTCATTAGGGCCAAATCCCCATATGGATAGGGGCAGTAGCAATGCTTCATAGCTTATACTGAAATACAACGGCATGAAAAACAAATACAAATATGACTGTAATTAGAGGATAATGTATGATAACATATGTTGTCTTTATTGCAACGCATTAAACAGATTCAAAGAAAGATTTGCGTGCAGTTTGTTTGCCATCAGTTTCAAGATAGCATTAAATAAGATTACAATTGAGTCTAAATGATTGTGCGTGTTATGGTATAATTCAATAGCTTGGCAATATAATTAGTCACGACTATGACGCGGATACAAATGCAGCAGACTTCCAAAAACAAAATGAGCCTCAGTTTCCTATGTCTGACAACAACCTCCAGACATAAAAACTGGCCAGATACTATTCTATAGCAACTGAGAAGGAATTTGCTAATTTCATAAATAGTAACAGTTTAAATTTAGTACTTTCTGTTTGGGGTGGTGGAAAACCGTTGACTTTAATAGAATACATGATTATTTAATCTCATTTTCCGCCTTTGAAAAAGGGGTTCTTTGTACATTCTTCTGCAATTATTTCGTTCTTCCTTTGCTTACAATTGAGAGAGCTTCTAGTTCCGTTCTTGATTGTTGGTGCTACAAAGGACACCTGCAACATATCTTCTGGACAGCAATCCTTCGTACAGCCAGACTGTTAACCTCTGCTCAGCCTCTTGTGTAGGGGCAGCTTAACAATTGTGGGTTTGATTTGGATTCAGTGCTCTGTCCTTGCAGCTGTCTAAAGAGAAACTGCTGCATGCGTTGCTGGCGTTTCGAATAAAGACGTTCCATCACCATATTGAGTGTGTATGAGAAAGGGGTTGATAGCAGAGTTGAGGGGCAGCACCAAAATGGCCATGGCCACATTCACCTAAACTGGACACTGCATGCACAACTGGAGCTTAACAAGCCCCATAAACTCCAACAGGAAACTCTGCACAGAAAGTCAGATATGGCAATGGTGAGCAGGCGACGAGCCAGAGTGCGATTTGTTTTGTTACTGGTACTGCTTTCATTGGTCGAAAGCTTGTTTTGTTGCACTGACTGGTAGATTACCGGCTTGGCCGACAGCTATGAGCATCCCGTCTGACAAAGTTCATACACAATCATCACGTTAAAGGCAAAGGCTCGACCAGGAAAGTTCGTTCTGTTAATTGGCAATGGAATGCACACGCTGTTCTGTCCGTAAAATTTCCAGTGTGACGTCATAGGCAATACAGGTATGGCAGCTAGAATCAGTCCAACAGTCCACACTACAGCACACGTCATCATAGCACTAGATCCCCTGAAATGGAGCTGGCTGAAGGGGAAGCGTAGAACCAACTTCTCGGTATCCAAAGTGATGAGGACAGATGATGAAGGCTGACACTTCACTGGACAACAGAGCTAAAAATCCTGCCATATGGCATGCCACTACTCTGTTTCCATATAACATCATTCCATAAAAAGGTACCATAAAACACACGATCTGCCACACCTATTATGGTAAGGTAAAGTCCCATCAAAAAGTCTGAAACACACAAATGTGACACAAAAATATCAAAACCAAGCATTAGCTTTCAATTTAATGGTTATCATTCGAAAACAAAAACTTGTCAATGTTGCCCACAATTGCTAAAAACGAAAATATGACAAGGGTAACTCTGTATATGTTAGATCTGAGTAACTCTTTGCACGAGGAAATTTCGTCAGAGGGAGCATGGCAGTGGTCACTTCTAAACGATTGTGGTAGAATTCCTTGACAACATAATTTATAATTATCTGCAAAGACAGTCCGAAGATTGTTAAGACCTTGAAAAATGCTTCCAGAGAAATAGTCTAAAGAGCAGCCACGTGTATCGAGAACAGCAAGATATGACAATGCTTGAAAGCCCCCAGAGACGAGACGATTAACAGCACAATCTGTCTAAGTTCAGGGTCACCAAGTTAGGTATGGTGTTGAGGATTGTTACATCCACTGTCTCAATGATGACGTTGGACACGTCCAGTGACTGCAGGTTGTGATGAACGTAAGGCGTCTCAGATGTGTCATTGGATCAGTGTGGTTAATGGATTATCTGAGAGAGTTAGATGATGCAGACTAGCAAGAAGACTCAAATGTTGATCAGTGACCAAGGTTAAATGATTTTCACTCAGGTCTAGGCTGTATAAATTTGGAAATTGGTGCAAGGTTAGATTTATCAGACCACATCGGCACAGTCGGAGGAAAACAAGTGCTTCGTTTCTTGATAGTTGATCCAACGTATTGCAGGCCACTATCACTGGCATCCAGATAGCCTAAATCTGGGTATGACGATGGAGAAATGACACTATCACAGAAAAAGGCCTGGCCATAGCACGTGGCTTGCTCAGGACATGTTCTGTCACACAACAACTCGTCACTCTCTTTGAGGGCAATGGTACATGCCATCACACACGTGTTGGGGATGGAGGCACACACTGGATGCCCGACAACGCTTAGAATCCCGAACAAGTAAATTTCTCACAGTGCTCTTCGTCTTCATGCTTGGGACAGTCATGGATAGTTGTTTTACCACAAAAAGACAGGCAGACAGTCAATCGTTCGTCTGCACACTGCACGTGGGTATCTGGACAGATAGGCATCGAGCTATTTGCAGACCTCATCAATTGTTTGCCTGTGACTTTTCCATCAAGATGTCAAAATTTACTACTGGCAGGTGGAGGGATCCAAGCACCACTGTCTTGTATTTCTGTCGCGTGATCCACACTGTTCGTCACTTGAGTCAGAGCAATGAGGCACGATGTCACATGCTTGACTTAAAAGGACACACTATTACACAAACAAAATCACACCCACACGCACACACGTAAACACAAGGGTACGATTGTCATTTTAACAGGTATGTGGAATCGGTTTGGTTTATGACAATCAAAGGTGTTATGTTTTTAACAGGTCATGGAAATAGCCAACAGCCACAAGCAGCTAGATGACAATAAAAATGCCCATAACAACATCCACAATCCTACACTGTTTTCCAAGGTAAAATGTTAAAACTTCGAGGTGAAAGAAATATAATATTATGACTTAGATTGTGTAATTGGTTCTGTAATTCAGTTAATGTGTGCATTTTGGCAATGCCTCTTAATTGCATTTTCAATTCATATCGACTGTTAAAAGTAGGACAAACAATAACGTGATAACTGAGTGACTGCGTTTTCCAGAAGAAAAATAAATCACGTTACATTTTTTTCTTCTTATTTTGTGAATAAAATGCCTCTAAAAAGAATTGCAGAACTGTGGACAAAGATTACTTCTGAGTTCTTGAATATGTTAAAACGGACAAGAATGCTCAACAGTGTAAGCCTTTCTCCCAGAGAACGTATGAATACCAAGTCTGGCCCAGTATCTGTTTCGGTTTCGGTTTCACTCCTCCATTTATTAAAAAACCGACTAAAATCACGCCTTTTTGCTATGTTTTTTAATCCTCCCCCCAAAAAGGCGTGATTTAATCGTTTTCTTGCGTTTTTTATTCTCGAAAACAGTGCGAAATTCGTTTAATCTCGAAAATAGCGTGATTTAATTGTTTTTTAATGAAAAAAAAAAAAAAGAAGGAAAATTCTTTGTTAAATATATGTTTTGGAATTCCCGTTTTTATGGAAGAAAACGTCATCGTGTTAGTTCTTTTTGATCTGCAAATAAGAAAGAACTTATTCCCGATTCTTGTAAAAATAGCGCAAGGAAAAAGTTTTAATGTCGCTAACAGGAATGAAGGTTATTTATAGGATATTATTGTTACTATTAAGTTCTTTTTAAGTTCTTAAACAAGTTCTTTTTAAGTTCTTTTTAAGTTCTTAAACAAGTTCTTACTAAGTCATCTTCAAGTCATCTTCAAGTCATCTTCAAGTTCTTACTCAGTCATCTTCAAGTTTTTATTAAGTTCTTACACAAAAACTTACTTAGTATTTATTAAGTTCTATCACAAAAACTTACTTAGTACTTATTAAGTTCTTATTAAGTTTTTATTAAGTTTTTATTAAGTTTTTATTGCATTAAAAATGGATCGCTCTGAGGTTTTGTGCTTTTTAGGTTTTGTTTTTCTTGTTTGTCTGCTACTTTTTCTGGTTGTGTTGTTTGTTCTTTTACTCGTTTTTCTAGCCTTGGTTGCATGTGTGTTTTATATACTTTATAAGACAAATAACCAACACCGGCAACCACACCAACAGTAAGCAATACAACATCGTAATTCATATTGTTTTGTTTGATTTCTTCTTTTTTAACCGGTATTGCGCTTATGGTTGATTCATCTTCATTCTGAGACAACAGTTTTTGTTTTGTTTGTTTATTCATTTTTTGTTGTCGATTCCACTCCGCTAGTCGTTTTCCAGCCTGTACTCTACCATGAACTTTTAGTCACTTGGGTTACCTTGGTTACTGTCGGACTCTTCGATAGATTCGAGGGCTTGTTTGCTGTTCTGTCTGGTTCGTTTGATTCTCTGTCTCGTTCATTTTTAATAGCCTATAAAATCTATATTATTAAAAGTAATTAACCCCATAACAAATGGTGATAAAAGCCCGCCAAACCTATATTAAAAATCACAACTAAGAGACTCTAACGATTTAGTTAAAACAGGATCTTGACTTAAATCGTACATTAAATCTTGGCTTGAATCGAGTGGGAAAAACTGACTAACTAACTTAGTGTACAAGCCTATTACAGTTTGACCTAAACTTTTAACCATTTTAGATCCTAATTGTGCTTCGTATCTGTTGTAGTACTTTTCAATGTCAGCAGAAGACATTTGTTGAATCTGTTCTATACTAAATTCTGTTCCTAAGTATTGTTTTGTTTTTCCACACGCAGCCAGAGAATACAACTTTTCCTTTTTATTCATAACACTTGTTGACACTTCATCAGACATTACTGCTTCCTGCGCATTTAACAACAGTTCGTCACAATTCATTTTTAGTTGATTTATTATTTTTATTTTAAAAACAAAAAAATGAGTGCTGAAAAAACTGTTGCTAACCTTGTATATCAATCTGCTCTGATTGGTGGACTTTCTGTTGCGTACACGATGGTTGGTAAGAAACTATTGAAAATGAAAGCAGCTGACCTAGGAAAACTTGACCTAGAGGACTCTGGTAAACTAATCGCTATAATCACTGCTTCAATCGCAACAAAAGACTTTTTAGTTAAGCAAGGAATAATTCCAGAAAATATAAATATGTAAAAATAAAATGGCTTCACTCGCAATGATGATTGGTGGTGCTGTAGTAAACGCACTTGCTTTTTCAGGTAGTAATTACATGTTCAGTAAGCTAGAAACAAACAAGGAAAGACAAAGACATAATCGAGCAATGGAGCAATTAGCAGCAGCACAAGACGCTTATGAAAAACAAAGACTCGCTCAGTTAGATTTTATTAACAACAAATTAAAACTGCAAAACCATGCAGCATACACTTTTAAGAATGTTGACGACGCCATTAAAGAGTATTATTTAGTGACAGGAGAAGACCTCCAACAGCTCCCACCACCAAAACTAAGTGACTTCTACCAACCATCCGAAAAACAAAAACTCCAGGAAATAGCTTTTATTGTAGTTGGTATGACTGCTGTTTATTTCATAGCAAAAAACGTGTAGTATTAAAATGAATGATAAACTATCTAAAATTTATTATTCACCAAAAGGTTATTGGAAAGGTTTAACTGCTATTCAAAAATTAAATCAAGCTGCTGGAGTCACTGAACAAACAGCAAAAGAATGGTTATCTAAACAAGCTATATGGCAAATTTATTTACCAGCACCTAAACGAATTAAAAGACCACACTTCGTTAACTCAACACCAAATGACACGCATCAAATGGATCTTCTATACTTACCCCATGATTTAATCAGAAGAAAAAGATTTAAATACGCGCTTGACAGTTGTTGATTTAGCTTCAAGATATAAAGATGCTGAACCATTGACTGATAAAAGTGCTACTTCAGTCTCTGTTGCTTTACAAGAAATCTATAGACGCTGGGTCCATTAACCTATCCTCGTTTAATTCAAGTTGATGAAGGAAAAGAATTTAAAGGACAATTCAACCAGCTAATGTTAAAACACAAAGTCGTTATTAAACGCGGTATTCCTGGAAACCATAGATCACAAGCCTTAGTCGAAAACTTTAACAAACAATTAGCTGAAAGACTTTTCTCTTACCAATATCACAGAGAACTCCTTGATTAAACTAGAAACACTGAATGGGTTAGAAGATTAAGTAGTGTTCTGAGAGTCATGAATAACGAAGAATCTAAAGGTAACAGGATTTAAACCAGTAAAAGCAATACAGAAGAAAACGATTGACACTTCGTTAGACACACCTCATGATCATTTAATTTCAAAACAGCTGATACCGTTTGGAATCAAAGTTAGGTTTCTTTATGCACCAGGAGAAGCGGAAGGAGACACACGTGTAAGAGCGACTGATCCAATTTGGAGTATTGATCCGTACGAAATAAAAAGAATAATAGAAATGAATCCACCTGTGTATTATTTAAGAGAAACTGATACAACAACACGACCCGTTCCAAAAAGAGCCTTTTTTAAAGAAGAATTACAGATAATTCCGCCAGACACAGTTCCGATTTGATTAGACAAAAAAAATAAAAAAAATGTCCTACATTCTTTAAATGGAGACTCAGAATAAAGAGATACTCGAGACAAAGAATTACGACATTTTATTGAAAAGATTAACCTGAATGCGCAGAAAGAAATTGTTCTATTTCAGCTATTAATGGAAGACGATAAAATAGTCACTTAAATACTTGTTTGAAATTGAAAGCAAAATAATGGATACTTTATAAGAAATTTACAACAAGTTTAACCTTGAATTTGATCCCCAGTATAAAAAAAAAACGATAAAAAAATTGACCTTTTTTTTTTTTTTTGCCTTCACAAACATTTGTACTTGCGACTAGGAAAATACAGTTTTTAACACTAGCTTACAAAACTTCTCTTTCCTCAGTTTTTGTTTAATCGACTTTTTTTCTTCTTTTGATTCAATCACATCATTTTCATCTAGACATTCATCAAAACTATTTTTATCTTTAGTAAAAAAACAAAACAACCGTCTTTAACTGTTCTCTAAAGTCTTTTAAAACTGAATTATACTTTGTGTGTTAAAATCCATACGCTAATTCCTGCATGTCTACCACTGAAAGCTAACCTTAGCTAAACTATTTCTTTTTTTAACAATGTCTTTTTCAGCCGAGCAGTCATCAATAATAAAACAATGTTGACGTTCCTTTAAACAGTTTATAAAAATGATCTAAACATTCACTTAACTTATTACTTGGGTCAAACCAAATAGACTTTATCATCCTCCCAAATGAACTTTCTTTCTTTGTATGATTTGTTTTTTTGAATTCTAAAGTAGTACAAAAAATTACTATATGTTCAAAGTGATTTCGCGATAAACCGTTTGTATTAAATCTAACATAAATATCGTTTTTCCACACCCAGTCATCCCGCAAAATAACCCGCAATGTGGTTCTTTTGTAATGAAATTTAAACTGTTCAAGTCCATTGTTTTAATACACAATATCTTTTAATCTGTTATTCTCAATGTTCAGCTGAGCATCGCATAGTAAATACACATAAACATATATTTGTTTGCCCACTTCCGCTGCTTCTTTATGAATTTGAATGTTTATTCCGCCTGACCCATCACCTACTGTTCTTCCGCTACCATGAAGTTTGTTATCATCAGTTGTTCTAAGATCTAACCACAAAGCATACTTCGAAGATAAATAATCTTCAAGTCTAACATCATGAAGATGGAGGTCTTTGCAAATTAAATCAACAGACGGATCTCTTAGTTGCCCGCCTCCACCAAAACAGTTTTCTTATTTCATCAAAGTGCTGATAAGGTAAAAGACCGCTCGCAAACAATTGGTTCGGTTGCCCTTCAATCGTAGTAGTCAGCTTAGTTATTTTTGGATTATAAAACCTCTCGCTTAATCTATTAAAGGGTTTTTTGGTTTCTTCAAACAGCAGCAAAATTCCTTTCAACGACCTTGCTGATATATTCAAATCGATGTTCCAGATTGTGTCTATTGTGTTTTTAGTTAACTTACTGTGATTTAAAATTCTGTTGTAGTATATTGCAAATCTTGACTGGTATTGTTGTGAAATCAACCGAGCTAAGTTCTTGATGACGAACAACATCAAACTCTAATGTGATGTCTGAAATACTATATTGTGCATTTGAATCTTCTGTTGATCTGATAACACGGGCATAGTCATTAAAAGTAAATTCATACATAAGCCTATCTTGTAAAGCCCCCTGATAATATGGTGAGTGTGTGTTCAATAGTTCAAAGTCAAGAGGAATGTAGAATCGATTACCATAAACTTGAGCAACCAACGCATCTTTATTGCTATCTTTTTTATCATCAGCATCAATTCTATGTTTTATACCATTATCTCCTTGTATTCCCTGATAAACCCGATCTTTTCTTTCATTTTCTGTTAACCAGAGGTCGCAATAACTCAAAAAGACATCTGCGTTATCTAAAGACATTACCTCTCTCCCTTCAAGTTTAATAGTAATCTTACTAACGATCGCTCTACCAAGATTACCAACTAGAGTTCTGTTTGGATCCGTCTCTGACTCCAGGTCTATTTTAAAAGCAAGACGTGCAGTACCTGGCACGATGACTTCATTACTCCCCAGACTAGGAAATCTTACTGATAATATTTGTCTTTGATCGATAGTTGAAGGATTATTACTTATCACGATACTCTGCCTGGTTCCTTTTACACCGAGTGGTTCTTTTAACCGTCTGTATGGATCAAGACTCGACCCGTATGATTGCGACATCTCTCTTTTTTTTAGAAATAAAATAAAAACATAATTATAAATAAAAACATGGAAGGAAATAAAGAAGCAGTCCACGATTATGATGCCTTTGACGATGAAGCTGGAGATGACATGAGTGAAGACATTCCTTTATTGTCTCGTCGTCGTAATCTACCATCTTTAAGACAAGAACTAGATGAAGCAGAACCAAACCCGAATGTAGAAGTTAGACCAAGGGAAGATAATATAGTAGTTGGAAAATCTCAATTTGAAATGCACTATGAAATACAGAAATCGAAAGTAATGGCTTTTCGTAAATTTATAGGTCAAGATTTATCCGATTTGTATGATCCTAATGACTATGTTTTAGATGGTGAAGGTAATTTATTTTTGAATAATAATGAATCAACCCTACTTACACACAAAAATAATCCAGCAAATTTTTATAAAATAAGTTCACTAATTTCTCATGGCGTCCCCACTAATGATCTAAGACGTATTGGCGTTGACATAAAACCAAAACCAACCCTAAGCACGAAAGCTGTTTCTGCTCTTCAAAACACACTACAAGAACTACCTACTGATTCCCAACTTCAATCGATTCCTCTTAGAGACTTAAGCGCAACTGCGGACCAAATAATAGAAATGGAAACTAGTTTTATAGCTTTAGAAGATGAAGAAACCCATTTAAAAACATTACATGATTCACCATTACCTATGAGAGAACTAATGGCGCTCAATTCAACATTACAATCTACCAGAGGCGAGTTAACAAATAATCTAGCAAAGTTAAGCGAACTGGATGCTCACATTGACAGAGAAAAACAGAAATTAGTTGAAGCGGACGACAATAACCTAGGACAAGACGTAAAAGACAGAATCATGCAAAGACTAGATGATCTTCAACAAGAGAGAGCTGCAAGACTAGAAGTACTGTCAACTAACCGTGAACAATTACGAACACAAGTCAGCAGAATAAAAGAAACCATCCAAAGAATTTTACACGAAGATACAACGTTAGCAGAAAGAATAAAAACTTTATTTAGAGAGCAAGGAGTCACGATAGCGAGCGTTATGACAGCTTTAGGGTTTGCAATCTCTACTTTAGTGTTTGCTTTAACAGGAACAGTTGGTGGTGGTGGTCAATTACCTTCTCCACCTTCTCCACCTTCGCCATCAAAAGACTCTTGGATTAAAAAACAACTGGAACATTTAACGAATCTATTAAAAAAATTAGGAGAAAAAGCACTAGATGCACTACCCGGTATATTAGGTGGAATTGTTAGTTGGCTTTTTTTCTACTGCAAGCAAAGTAGTCGGTTTTATGGCTGAAGCACTTATGGATGCTAATAGTTTTAGTTGTAGGATTACTCTCTAGTAAAATAAAAATAAACTAGACCGGCTGCTGTTAGAAAAATAACTAGTGCTGTCTTTTCGTTTTCGTGACTGTCAGTTAAGTTCGTTAAGTTCGTTGAGTTCGTAGAGTTAGTTAAGTTCGTAGAGTTAGTTAAGTTCATAGAGTTAGTTAAGTTCGTTGAATTCGTTAAGTTATATATTCTTTTTTTGACTGACAGGGATTGGATGGTGTGTTCTTTGTATGATCGACAATGTAGAATTTATTTTTGAATTTTTACCAACTGCTTGATTATCTTTTGCTATAAGGATTTCGTTGTTATAGTTTACAATTGTTCCTATTTGAAGTCTAAGATCAGAGGGCAGCATGTATAATCCACTACCAACAGCAAAGTCTACTTTTGATCTTGCAAATCTTAAAACGTCTTGATACCTTTTAATGCTTGCTGGGAGGTCAACTGTAGAATTGATTGCATCTTCTAAATTAGCTAAATACTGTTTTTGTGCATCAAACCCAGTAGAAGGATCCATTATCTCAGATTTAACTTGCGCTTGAGATCCCAGCAAACACCACACGTAAGTACGAATAGAATCATTTACTCGTTCTATTCCCGCCTTTGTCAGTCCTTCAGAAGTATCAAGAATAAAAGTAGACCAAGCGTTTTTATGTTTTTGTTGAATAGATCCCAGATGAACGGTCGTACCTGAAGAAAAAGACGTGTAAGGAGGATTCCAATCATAGTTATACTTTCTGTGCACGCCCCAATAATAAAGTGTTCCCAAACCATGATTACGATCTAACTTTTGCCTAAAGTCTGTATTCAAGTTAATGTTAAACTCATTACAAATCCGTTCAAAGGCCTTCAAGTCAATTCTGTTGTTGAACGGATTAAAAGTAGAATCATTCGGTAATGGAGCATGTAGTTCAGACAAAATACGCTTGAAAGTATAATAGAAATGAAATCTATAAACTGCTTTTACCATGACTCCAGGATGATTTAAGTGATCAGCGAAAGAAACACCACACCCTGTTGTAGCGCAAAACACAGCAAAGTTTAACTGGTTTTGATAAAACTGCATTGGATGACTAAACCATGCCTTTGCGATGTTATCATGTTTGACACTAGGATTTAAATAATGGTTTAATGGATTACTGACCTTAACTTCAAAAGAATCAACTCCCACTGCAACAACTATTGAATCAACAGCTATAGTTTTAGGGTTATATGATCCAACTGCATATTTAGCGTCTTTGTTATATTTAAAAGCATTCATTTATATATTCGCAATAAAAATGTTTATTTATATAACTGATCAAGACGAGCCAATACTTTTACAACGCCCTATTGAAAATCATGGTTCTCTAAAAGTAGCGCTCCATGAAATTTATTACAAAGTTAAATGGATTAACATAAGCGAATCCTTAAAGAACAATTGGATAAGAAAAATTACCAGTGAAGGGATGATTGAACTAACTATACCTGACGGTTATTACGGTTTTTGTTCATTAAAAGAAGATATTTAAACGACTTCGACATTACTTTAAAACTTAATGAGGGAAATTTGAAAGTGAAGATGACGTTTAGAGGCCAAAAAGGTGAAGTATTTGAATTTGCTAATGAATTGGTTAAACTATTAGGTTTTAGATTAGACAGGTTCCATGTCACTGATAATGCACTGCAAAGTAATTCATTTACGGCTGAAAAATCACTTAATCTTGGAATACATTCTTTATTATACTTTCATTTAGATATCCTGAGTACGGATAAACAACTTATTTGATAACCAGCCGTCTACTGTGTTAAGAGTTCTTCCAACAGCAAAAGCGGCATACTGTGATTACGAAATTATTACATTCACTAACTTACAGTTTAAAGAATTAGTTTGTGGGGTTCACCATTCACTAAAAATAAGAATAACTGACGAAAAAGGAAAAGAAGTTCAGTGCGACAGCTTGAATGCTTTATTAGAAATAAAATAATTTAGTATAAAACAATGTCACGCGGACCAGATCAACCGGTTATGCTTGACCCTGTTAGATGCGCAACTTTAGAATTGAAGGACCTAGCAGACACAGAAGACTTTGATTTAAATGGGGAGATAGGAGCGCTGTATGGTTTTGAGTACACAAACAACGGCTATTATAAACGAGCAGAAATAAGTGATAAAAAGGTTCCTAAACTAGAGCAACTGCGTAATGTAGTAGCTGACAATGTTGGCCAGTTTGAATATAAAGTTGTTAGGGAAAGGGATAACAAATGGCATTTAATTCCATTCATTGATTGGGAAATAAAGTTTGAATTTTTAAGCCCGTTTACATTCTTTGATAATAACAAATACTTTCGCAAATCATTTAACTCAGGGCCGTTACATGTCAGTCTGATTCCACAAAACAACAGCAGAAGAGAAATAGCAATCAAACCTTATAAAAAGAGACAGTACATACTGCATAGAAAAAAAGACAGTGACAAAAGATGCAGCCACGCAATTAGAGTTCATTCCTAAAATGGCTTTAGCAGACGAATTTACTATGATATTTGAACTTTCTGTTAGAGCAGACAACCCTGATTCCCTACCTGTTGGTGTTAGTGACAACCTAATGAAAGGGATTCTTATTTCTTGGCAAAACTTGGATGTTGAATCAGTGAGATGTACTATCGTTATTCAAAACCGCGGTGAAGAAATTAAGGCAGTGTCGACCAGCGATAAAGTTTTCATATTATATTGAGTGTTGATCCAAACAATCTTAAAGAATTAACGTACATTAATGTTACTAATTTAGATCTCATTGGGTTTTATTACACTGAAAGCATTTTGTCTGATGATCTTCCTAAAATGATAGCAAGTGCAAATTAAATGTTAATTTTTTTTTTTTTAAATATAAAAAGATGTCCGTTACAGTTTATCCAAAAATACCGAAAGAAAATACTGACAAAGAAAAGACTGATGGCGGTGATGATCCTGAAATCAGAAAGTTCAGATTGTCTACCATTACAGAAATACAAAGAGAATTGGAAAAAGACCTCACTAACTATAACAGAACCAAACGAAGGTACTCTTGTTTGTTTAATACAGCAACATACTTAAATACTGGATTTGGGAGTCTAGGCACTTTAACAGCAGGAAGCTCTGTAGGGTTGTTAGCAACAGGTGCTGGATCAGTAGTAGCTTTGCCTCTAGGTTGTGTATCGTTGGCGCTGGGGTTGTTTTCAATGACAACGTCCGCTTTCAACAAAAAAATAAAAGTCAAACTTCAAAAGCATACAGCCATGGTTCAATTAATAATGGCAAAACTTAGTTCATTCCGATTGATTATTAGTAAAGCTTTGCAAGACTCTCAAATTTCGGATGAGGAGTTCAATAGACTGCAAGCTGACTACAATGATTACAAAATGCAAAAGTTCGAACTACAAAAAAAGTCAAGAGCAAGTTTTTCACAACCGCAAGACATAGAAGCAATAAAAAAAGAATGTGAAAAAAAAATAAACGACACATTAAAATCTGTTCTAGGGAAATAACAATAAGAACTCCAAAGGGTGCTTATTCAATTCAATATGATTACAAGTTTCGAAAGTCTACTGACTATGACACTTAGTTCTCCAGTGGCCAATTGAATACGAAAACTCAGGTGATTTAAACACGCGCTTTGTATTGTTTGAGTCGAGTGATTTTTTATTTACAACTGTTGTGTTTATTTCGTGTAACTTAGACTGTATTTTTATGTTGTCATGATAAAACGTCTTGGAGTCAAACAGTGCTTCTTTATAGTTATCGTGTGTCATGACCATTTGAACAACCGGTCTAGAAATTCCTTTTGCTTTTTTAATTACGCTAGTTTGGCTGGCAATTGAATACATCTTTGCTCTCAGACCAACGTACTCTTTGATTATAGTTCCATTCAGTTCATCCTTCATCTTACCGATTACCTTTTTATTTACGGATGAATGTAATGAAGATTCACTTGGGTAGTCAGAGGTGTCATACCAGGAGTCAACACCTTTTGCTGAATCTGTCTCTAAATCTTTGTAGAAGTCTTCAGTCGGAATGTCTAGAATAAATGAGTCCGTATCTGTATAAAGTACTCTGGAGTCTGGATAGAGTGGTTTAAAGTAGTCGTAAAGAAATTCTAGCATCAATAACTTAGACAATTCAAGAACAGCAAACCCAATGAAGACTGGTTTATCTAGCTTCACATTAATTTTTTTCATCATTATCCCGTAAAGGTTGTCATGGAACTTTTTGAAGTCTTGATAATTAGGTTTTGAAGTTAATTTGATTGCTTTGTTTTCTTGGGTAACTAATCTAACGTCTTTGCGTTTGTGCGGGTTTTCCATTGTCTTTCCAAAACAACTGTTGTTCATTAGTTTAAAGAAGTCTTTTTCTGAGGCGTCGGTAGCTTGTGTTCTAAGATTAGTGTTCTTCATTATATACGGCTCCATGAACTTTCTCTGTGTGAACGAAATGATTCTATGAACTGCTGTTAGTTTTAATCCGTGACGTAAATAAAATTGTAGTAATCTATAATGACAGACGTATTTTTTTTTGGAGTGTAGATTAGGCACAAGTTTAGGGAGGTCATTTCCCACTTGAAGTCTTTCTGCTGCTAACGGGTAGTCGTTGTGCAGGTCATGGAGTTCGTCCGGGTAGTCTAAGTCGACTTCTAGAATAAATCCTGTTTCGTAAGAATCTGGTAATTTCAAAAGCCATTGCAAAAACTCTGCGATATTAAAATTAAAAGGAGCTGTAAACATTTTAAAGTTACGTAATGGAAGTGACTGGCACATCGCCCAACCATAGAGATTGTTTGCATCTAAATACATGATATAATTTGATGGTTTAGAAGGATCGTAGTCGTCTAAGTATTTGTTGTTAGCCTTGCAGTAACCGTGTGAAGCCATAGAGATTCCCCCACGTAGGCCGTCTTCAATCATCTGGAGAGTTGGTAGATCGGAGAGTAAGTCAATCTGTATTTTAGTAAATCTTAAAAAAGCATCCCAACTCATACCAGGAGCAGTGATATAATTAGCAGGGTCTAGACTGTAATGTTTTATACACGTTTTTCTGTAGTTTTCAAATACATCCGCAAGCAAACAAACGTCAGCCATTAAATAGGCGTCGTGGTAGTCCCCCATGGTCTGGCATTTTAACTTAATCCACGCTGACTGAGCATGGTTGTAGTCAGAGTCGCTTATATCTTTTCCTTTTAAACTAGAGTAGAATGCACCTTTGGGAGGTAATTCAAAATCGTCGAACCGCTCCCAACTACTCATGTACTCATAAGGGTATACTCCTTTTCGAACAAGTGCTGGATCAAAGTATTTTTCTGTTATAGTGCATTTGGATAGTGACTGACCTAAAGACTCTAGTGATCCCATCAGATGTTGTAATGAATCGTAAAAAGACAATTGACCTAATGTAAATGTCATGTACTTTTCTGAAGACTGAGCTATACAACTGACGGTTCTAAATTCATCAGTAACTGCTTGTAGAATTAAATGAGAGTCATATCCACGTAGATTGTGAAAGAATATAGGCAGTTTCCAAGTCTTTGGTTCAAACTTTAACTGCAGATTACAGGAGTTGTGTGCTGCTCCTCTGAAATTTTCCACTAATGTGATCATGGTCTCGTACTTTATAGATGTCTGGACAGTCAGGGGAGTCTTCCACAAACCCTTTTCCGCAAATCCAACATTCAGTAGCTGATTCAAATTGAATTAAATCTTCAGGTGTCATGATTAAATCTAATAAATTTAGTTGGTTAGATAGTTCATTTCGTAGTTTCATCATTCTCATTAAAAAGATTTTTGCAGCATCGGGTCCTCTATAAAGTTCAGGTTCAAAATGTATCCCATCTGATCTAAGAACAATAAATGCGAATGAACAGATTTGATGATTATTCAATAAAACAGTTTTAGGAAGATTTTTAGGAGCTGGTCCTTGATACGGTACAATGATTGACTCGAAATCAGCATAAACAACATAAGGACTTAATTGCAGTTTCTTCCAGTTTTTAAAGAACACCTTACTTCCTTCTTTCGGAGTAATAAGTTCAGTATTACAGTCAATGGATGAATTACAATGTTTTCTATGTTCAACCGCTGCTTGAATACTTGGCATTCTTAGTAAACATCTTCGACAGAATTCTTGTTTTTCTTTGTGATTTGTAGTATAGTTTATAAGTCTGCTCATTGTTCTGATTAAAGTGTAGTGTGTTTTTGTTCCGTCTGTTACTAAGAGAAGATCAATATGTTTTTTTATCAGGATCACCAATCATAGGAGAGTTCTTTGAAACTCGGATTGGTTTAAGGTTTTCTTCTACAGACCATGTGTAGATGTTAATTGAAATTGGTTTATTCTGTTCTTCAAATTGATCAATTTCGCTTAGGCTTACAGGGAAGTCGATTCCATCAAAGTTTAATTCATTTATGTAAGGTTGATAGTTAATTACTCTTTCTGCGTTCTTTTTGATATAATGAAGTTTAGCTAAAACACACCACATAAAACATTTATCATCAGTATTTTTTATGTTTAATACTGCTCGCTTTAAAACAAGTTCTTTAGGTAAAGGAATAAAGGAGTTTCCTACGATTGGAGCATATTTACTCTCCTTCATTTTAATTTCTAATACCCCGCCTTCTGACCAACCAGATCCTCTTAGTTTTGCTTCTTCTGATGCGTTAATGAACTGGGTGATTAATTTCGTCTGCCCAGTTTTCTGTAAAATCATTATAAGAAAGAACTACTTGTTGTTTAGTAGAGACCCATACTTGAAGCTGTTCACCTTGGACTGTTTCATAATCTACGTACACTGCTAACATTACTTTAACTGGTGGTTCTATAGCTAGTTTTTCAGGTATTTGCGAAATAGCATGTTTTACACTTTCAAGTACATTTTTTGGATCAATAACTTCTAAATCCGTTTCTTTAAAAACTTTGTCTAAGTGCTCAATTATTTCATCAAGCGCCATTGTCATGTTGAGTTCCTTTTTCTAACTCAAATTATTTTGTTTAATTAAAAATAATTAATTTTGTTTCACCTAAAGTAGTGGCTTTTTTTTTTGATTTGGCAGAATAAAGGGGAGACGAATTTTTACTTTTTTTACCCCTTAAAGTAGCGTTTTTGTATCTAAAAGTAGAAGATTTTCCTCTTGAGCCAGAATCCCCCTTTAGCTGTTAAATCACGCTGTTTTCGTGAGTAAAAACGATTGAATCGCACTGTTTTTGTGAATAAAAAACGCAAGAAAACGGCTTAAATCACACCTTTTTTTGAGGGGTTAAAAAGCATAAGAAAAAGTAGTGTTTTTTAGCCGTTTTTTAATAAACGGAGGAGTGAAACCGAAACCGAAACCGAAACTGAGCCAGAAGCCCCCTTTAGCTGTTCTCTACATTTGTGACATTTTGAGTCAGCAAACATCCTTTGATTCTCTAAGGTTTTTCCCCTAACTCGGTAATGCGCTTACATCACTGGAAACAATGGCTCAGTTTGATGCTCGGCTGCAGCAGTGTTTCTGTTCGACCTCCACTTGATCTCAAGGTCTGAATGCTCAGTCACTAGGGTATTTGCCACGAAGTGTTCGTTCTCTGTACTAGACTACTAATTTGCCCGCACTCGTTCTGCCCGAGTTACGCTGACCTTTCTGATTCAACTTTCTAAATCCAACTCAGTGAAATTCAAGGTCGCCGGCACGCGGCAAATGCCCTATTAAAAGAGGCGACAAGCCCTGACGTCCCATGCGCTCATGCATTTTTATTCAGCACGTTAAATAATGCAGCAAAGAATTTATCAGTTGGTCGTTTGGTCCCTCCCATTCCTCGTTAAGTCTCACACATACAAAAACAACAGGCAAAAAAGTATACAATCTAACAGGTGGCGCTGCGTTAGCGGCGACGCGCTCTCCAGGTGAGACAGTCCGCATCACGCAGATGACTTGCTGCTACAATAAAAGCAATGCACGATGCATTACAAACACTGTTAACCCTTTCACCGCCAGCCATAGTTCAGCCAAATATGCCCATTACATTTATCTG
>CM065683.1:49671838-49676838 GCA_017654935.2 Phymorhynchus buccinoides | reverse complement strand
TACTGGATCAGTCTTGGTACTGCACTACTACCTCCAGGATCTGCTCCGAGCATTGAATGATGGTTGCTTGATGGCTCGTCCCATATTTTGCTGTTTTGTAGCCAAGTGGACGTAAAACATAACTTCCATTCATTCAACTTAAAGTGTACACGTGCATCAGCGAACAGAAAGATCAGGCTAGTGTTTTCAGAGTGCAATGTTCAGACACTTTAAAGGGGCACCCTGACGGATGAGTTTTTGCAAGAAACACGTCGAGATCACCAGGAAAACACCCTTTACAGAGATCGCAACACTCACTTTGCTCTGGTTTCCTAGAAATCAAACCGTCAAATCGGCGATTTCTCCTTGGCGGAGGTGCTGGAAGTCAATTTCTTTCAGTGAAAGAGAAGGCATGTGCCTTCTCTTTTTAATGGCCGCCTGAGCTTAGACCAAATCGTTTGCACGAAATTTCCACAATACAAGCCTTTTTATACAGTTTTTATACAGTTTACGAAAAGGAGTTTTGCTCACAACAAAGGCAATAGCTCGTTTTTTGTTTTACTACACTACAAAGACGAAAAAGCTTCAACCACTCTCAGTGGCCTCCACCCACCCCGTCCAAAACGACCTCTCTCTCCGGCAACTCCGCCAAGGAGGAACAGCCGTTTTGACGGTTTGATTTCTATGAAAACCAGAGCAAAGTGAGTGTTCCGATCCTAGAAAAGGCTGTCTTTCTGGTGACCTCGACGTCTTTCTTGCAAAAACTCATCCGTTAGGGTGCCCCTTTAAGGACTTCTTAGAAGGGATATTCAATCGCTTTAATTGTCTCCAAGGAAAAGATTACGTTCACCCGGTAGCATGGTTCCATGATGCACAAATGACACCGAATTACCAAACATCTGGGTGATATCCGTAAAAGGATAGTTTTTGTTTGTGGCTCAAGCCACAAACCTAGAACTCACTTTGTCGGTCGGTCGGTCGGTCCAAGATTGTCGCACATTTTGACAAAATTGTCGCACTTCAAATCGAGGCTACACTTCAAATTGAGGCCGCACTTTAAAATGATGTATTTTAAAAGCGTACAAAATAATAAACATACGTAATACAGACACTACAACAGACACGACGAGTATGCGGTGCTTCTTTTGATGAGTATAAGTAGGATAAATAGTTTTAAATGTTTTCCAAAAGATATAAAAAGTTACGAAAGGGTGCAGAGATAACATTCTGGTTTACAGATTAAAATTATTGAAAAGCCAGGGGAGTGACTCATGATTGGAGTGGTAAAAATAGACCGCGTGCCACAAACTATTGCGATTTCGCGCTTGTATCACTGTGAGTCTGAACCCGAGTTAGAAACAATTCTAATTTGCTTTGACCAGTCAAAATGTCTTCTTTTCCTGAATAAAAGGTATTAGGTTTTACGGTTCGCTCAGCTGCAAAACAGCACGTATGGGACGAAACCATCAACAAACCATCATTCAAGCTGGTGTTTAAGCACTGCGTATATTTTCCTGAACAAGTCCTTTGCTTTTATAGGTAGTTTTTATTAAGCAAAAACGACGTAATCGCGCGTGTGTGTATGTACGTGTGCAAGGTTGTGTGTGTGTGTGTGTGTGTATGTGCATACCAATGTGCATATAACACCGTGTGTGTGTGTGTGTGTGTGTGTGTGTGTGTGTGTGTGTGTGTGTGTGTGTGTGCGTGTGCGTGCGTGCGTGCGTGCGTGTGCGCGTGTGTGCGTGTGCGTGTGCGTGAGAGAGAGAGGAGAGAGAGAGAGTGAGAGAGAGAGAGAGAGAGAGAGAGAGAGAGAGAGAGAGAGAGAGAGAGAGAGAGAGAGAGAGAGAGAGAGAGTGAGAGAGATTGAGAGAGAGGAGATAAATAGAGAGAGGGGGGTAGAGAGATAGAGAGAGAGAGGGTGGGGGGGGGGCAGAGAGAGAGAGAGAGAGAGAGAGAGAGAGAGAGATGAGGGCAGAAGAGAGAGAGAGAGAGAGGGCATAGAGAGAGAGAGAGGGAGAGAGATAGAGAGAGGCGGAGGGGGTAGAGAGAGAGAGAGAGAGGCTCAGAGAGAGGGAGAGAGAGGGAGAGTGAAGACTGAAGACTGAAAACAAATTATTTATAAAAGGATTAAGATTTTAGGCCAAGCCTCTTCAACTATATTTAAATAAAAGTTTAACTTGATCTAAAAGAAATGTCCCACATGGTTAATTCCGAGAGGACGTAAAACAAAACTTTTCTTGGCCAAGCCTATTCTTGCAATCTGTCCTTGGGACGGAAACTAGACTAATACAAAACAACGAGGCGAACATGTATGGGCATGCATGATTATGCAAGGCATCAAAGAAAAGAATAATTAAGCAAAACGGAATAAACAAATAACTAACAAGTAGATAAGCAAACAAACAGAAAAAGAACAAAAGAAAAGAACCAGCAATAAGACGTTGTAAACAGCATCAGTATTTCAACATGTGTGATAGCAATAATAATCATAATACTAATAAGGATAATAATCATAATAATATCATATCGTTTACAAACATAATTATCAAAACACACTGAGCAACGAGCAACGAGAGAGAGAGAGAGAGAGAGAGAGAGAGAGAGAGAGAGAGAGAGAGAGAGAGAGAGAGAGAGAGAGAGGAGAGAGAGAGAGAGAGAGAGATCGGAGAGAGAGAGAGAGAGAGAGAGAGAGAGAGAGAGAGAGAGAGAGACGAGAGAGAGAGAGAGAGAGAGAGAGAGAGATATTTTAACGACAAACCAAAAAATATTGCTGGCAGACTTACACTTTTCTATTTGAAAGCCTATGTAATGTGTGCTGTGCAGTCAACAGACGCAATTCTCTAAACTTTTTGTAAATGTGATCCCTTCAGATAATTATATCTTTCACTCAGCGACACCTGCATCAACAATAACACAAAGTGGAGTGAAGGCAATACCACTCTTAGAAGAATGCACATGTCCAGACAGTTAAAGGTGGACCCTGACGGATGAGGTTTTGCACGAAACACGTCGAGATCACCATGAATACACCATTTACAGAGATCGCAAAACTCACTTTGCTCTGGTTCCTTATAAAATCAAACCGTCAAAATGGCGAGTTCCTCCTTGGCGGAGATGCCGGATGAGAGAGCAAGCCGTTTTTCGATGGGGTGGGTGGAGGCCAATCCCTTCTATGTGGTTGAAGCTTTTTTCTTCCTTTTTGTAGTGCAGTAAAAAAAAGAGAAGCTCATTTTCTTTTTTTTGTGAGCGAATCTCATTTAGGACTTACAAACTGAATAACATTACATTAAATAAAAAACAAAGGTGCAAGACTTGTATTGCCGAGAACATTTCGTCGTGCAAACAATTTGGTCTAAAAAACTCAGGCCCGCCATTATAATGATTTTAATTTGATGTAGCGCGTATCAATCCACACTACTATCAGTATGCTCTGTGCGCTTTACAACAAATTGAAATATAATACAAACATCAGACTGAAAATAAGAGAAAACTAACGAATAGGATACCACTTGATTACAACAATACAAGATAAACATGGTCCACATACTGAACAACCGACACCAACACATTCATCACGATCCAACAACTAGACCACCCGATTAAAAAAACTTACTTACTAAAAACATGATAGGCATATAACATACACTTCGTAATAGCACACATGAAAACGTAAGATAATATGATTTACAAAACTTACAATAAACTACACATTCGGAGATAGTTAAATATTGCGTGTTACAAGCACGAACACGACACAAACGCCTTCTCTTTTCAGTGAAATAATTTGACTTCCCAGCACCTCCGCCTCAAGGAGGAATTCACTGGATTTGACTGGTTTTGATTTCTAGGAAAACCCAGAGCAAACGTGAGTGTTGTGCATCTCTGTAAATGGTGGTTTTCATGGTGATCTCGCGTGTTTCTTGCAAAAACACTCATCCGTCAGGGTGCTCACCTTTAAGAAGAGAAAAATCCACACCTAAATCGTCTCTTTAATTTTCTCTCCTACCAGGGAATCGTCACTGCCACACTGGAGGGAGTATGGGGTGTTATTGTTGCATTCAACAAGCACTCTTCATCACTTCTCAGAGCTCCTGCAACATCTGTAAAAGAGATCAGGTTTTAATCTAGATTAATCAGATATCTTTCACCACGACCACGCCCTCTTTACATAATAATATCAAAAACAATAACGACATCCAAGCAAGCAAGATACAAGTTTCCAGACATTTACTGGCATTTACTTTGCCTTCATCGGTAGTGGTAATAGGACAAGTTAGCAAGATAAAATCACGCATCGCAAGAAAAGAATTCTCACTGAAAATCACTGTGAAAATCAGAGATCTGATTAAAAAAAAAGAAGAGATTTGAAGCGCCTCCAGACAAGCCAAACAAAAAGAAAAGATTTTTTTTCTGAAATGAATATGGTTTCTTCTTTCTCGTTATTCTGCTCTTGACAAAGACAAACATGACGAATTCTGTCTCCACTGTCTGAGTCTCATCCCCCTGTCTGTCTCCTACATCCCCCTCGAGATCACTCCTCATTCTTTTGGAGCTCCTTCCGCCATCTCCCTCCTTTTTCACTCTCTTCTCTCTGTTTGTGTGCGTGTGTGTCACAGAGAAAGAGATACACAAATCAGAAGAGACATAGACAGAAACAGAGAGAAAGAGAGAGAGAACGAGAGAAAGAAAGAGAGACTGAGAGAGAGAATCGAGAAAGAGAGAGAGAAAAGAGAGGAGAGGGTCAAGCATTATTGATCATACGATTATCATAAGATTATTCTGTGGCGGAAGATAAGCAATCCGGTCTCTTTTCCCTATATGAGTAGTGGGACAGATAACACTGGTCAATGGTACCACCCCTTTTCAACACAGGCACATTTTTGAAGTCGATGCCAATCGATGAATTCGCCGTTCAAATCAAATGTCTGAGCTTTGGATCAAGACCCATCCGTCACACTGTGAAAATGTACTTACGCCACTAACGCACTAACTCATCATCACCAGGTTCGACGAGCTCCTTT